>OZ026620.1:25146315-25517315 GCA_964020975.1 Hermodice carunculata
CACCTACAATCACATGAGTGGTCTCTTAAAACAGGCCTCTGTAATAGTTCTACATATAGCCACATGAGTGGTCTCTTAAGACAGACCACCTTAATAGTTCCACCTACAATCATGAATGGTCTCTTAAGACAGGCCACTGTAATAGTTCTACGTACAGTCACATGAGTGATCTCTTAAGACAGGCTACTGTAATACATGTAGTTCCACCTACAGTCACATGAATGGGCTTTTTAAGACAGGTCACTGTAATAGTTCCACCTACAGTCATATGAGTGGTCTCATTAATACAGGCCACTGTAATAGTTCCACCTAGTCATGAGTGGTCTCTTAAGGCAGGCCACTGTGATAGTTCCACACCAATAGTCACATGAGTGGTCTCTTAAGACAGGCCATTGCAATAGTTCCACCTACAGTCACATGAATGGTCTCTTAAGACAGGCCCCTGTAATAGTTCTACCTACAGTCACATGAGTGGTCTCTTAAGACAGGCCATTGCAATAGTTCCACCTTCAGTCACATGAGTGGTCTCTTAAGACAGGCCATTGCAATAGTTCCACCTACAGTCACATGAGTGGTCTCTTAAGACAGGCCCCTGTAATAGTTCTACCTACAGGTGCTTCTCATTTCCTTAGGATATTTTTTCATGCTGCAGAATTTTATTTTTAATATATGGAAAGCATTTTTGATTTTCAAGTCAGAATGCCCAATGTTTGGGAAGGTGGGACAGTATTTGTTCCTGGCTAATGATATGAAAGAAAAGATTTAATTTAAAAGCATTGACGGAAATGAGAGGCTGAACAAAGTGGAGTGATGGGTCATAAGGTTCATAGAAAAATGTGTATGTGATCCTATATGTCAAAATGAAATCTATGTGAAGGGTTAATTTAAAAAGGCAATGGGTCCAAAAAAAAAAAAAAAATCTGAATTCAATGAAGCATCTAGATTTAGTCAGTTTATAGAATAGTTAAGTACCCACTTGTTGAATGTACACTTCTGTAGAAGTATGTTCAAGCTCACAATTTTTATCAGGGAAAACTTGTAGCATGTTATTTGCAATGTGACATGATGCTACACCGAGACATTACAAAGCTATGGACAGCTCGAGTGGGTCACTTTTGTGTACCAGCCCAATTTGAGGAAATATCAAAGATCGGATATAATGGCAAGAGGCCGCAGCGGTAAAGATACAGGCCAAAACAAAGGCAAACAGTGGCAAGTTGCATCAATCTATGTCCCCTGCTGTGGGTGGGAGAAGTATTAATATTTGGTGTCGTCTGATCATAGATTACACCCACATGCAGATACGCTGCGCTTATTATGTAACGATGGTAACTTGAAAACTGTGACAGGGAATCCAGATCATGGCATGGAATGTGGATCTCATTACCCAGCATTTTCACTGTCAGGGCAGAAGGCATACATGCTAGTATAGAGACATTATGCCAGTAAAAGTAATTAACTGCTATACCAGTAAATTATTCCATGTATGCTACAACTGATCAATGTGGAAATTTTTAAATTAAGCAGTATTTGCGAGCTTTCAAATGAATGCAGTCAGTGCAAATGCTGTTTGGGAGGTGGGCAACACTCATTGTCCCAAAGTCATCCCAATAATTTTGTGCAGCATTTGCACCAATAAGAACCAAAGACAGAGGCACCTGCCATGTGTGAAGAGCATAAGTTAATGAAAATTGACATAACAGTGTTGGGAGAGAGTCGCTTAAGTGCAAGGAGCAGAAAACTTTCTATCAATGTTCATCTGTTTTCTCATACATGTGCATTCTGCTGATCAATACGCCAGCACGAGACAGCGAAGGGCGTTGGCGGTCGCACAAGTTGCAATGGTGATGACAAGTCTTGGTATGCGGCAAGCAGCCCAGTGCTATGGAAACAAGAGGACACATGTTTGCTTCGTGTTTGACTCAGTTGTGGCTGTGACCAGATAATACCAGTTGTTCTTCCTTCATTAGTTCTCTCTGTTGAAAGCACTTTATTGCTGGTGCAGAAATACTGAGAAGGGAATCCACATCATATGCAAACAAGTGTCAAACTTGACCTTGCTTACTAAAAATGATTCTTTTGTCTGCAAGACATTGTCTTTGGGAAAGGAGTTACATTCTGTTGTTAAAACAAGAATGTTTGTTTTCTTTCCTTTTTTTTCTGTTTCTAATTCCCTCTGGTTATAGAACGTCTTGAATAGTTTGCAGACTATGGATTTCTCTGTCTTCAATTGCCATCAATTTTTCATGGAGTGTGTCCTTGCTGGTTGCCACGTCTGAAATACAATGGGGCAGGGACTGGATGGGGAATGACAAAAAAATATCATCGAGCCTGATAGTAAGAGATCAATATTGTTTTAAGAAACCTACAGGAGAGGAAGACAGCAGAAGATTTTGCAGCTATGGTTGCACAATCACAGCCTTCAGTTTGATGGCAAAGCCGTGCTGCCCGGCTGAGGAAGAACCACATGCCATCAGCCTTGTGTGCACAGGTGATGAACAATTGTCATTGAGTTCCCCTGATTTGTTTTCCAAATTTTCGCAACATTCACACACAAGCTAGATGTAGAATTACAGCATGCTACCACGGTGGCAACCAGAACTCAATAATGCACAGTCATCATCTAGAGACTTGACTCCACTGCACTCAAGTCTTGCCAAACCTGTTGATGGACAAGATGCCAATGGCAGGTTTGGAAATAAAGAAGAGGTACACATAACAGCGAGCGTGTTGTCCACAAATGTATTTATTTAATTTGATTAACTCTTTTGGTGCCTATCATGACTAAAGTCGATGTACTTAAGTCAGACTAATCTGAGTTATCATAAGGATCCCAGATTCTACTCATGAAAAGACCTTTCATTCAAGTACCAGTATGCCTATACTTCCAGAGAGAATATCCCAGGTCCACAGTCTTTCTTGGTGCACATTGTGCCCAATGCATGCCGAGAAAAGCTGTTGACTCAGTCCAAAATTTGGCACTTTAAAGGTTTGTCTAGTCAACACAGATGGGTGGAACAAACAAATGAATAAATCAACTGTGGCCAACATTGTTAAAAGACAGCCTTTCTGAGAAGTACTTCCACACAAGATGATGATAATCAACAATGCATGACGTATATATTTCAGCCATTTCCTTCAGATACTTTGTCGGTGTAATTTCAAAATAAAAGGGAAAATTTGTTGCAGTGAAGCTCCTCAAAGTTAATCATTCCATCCTATGATGACTTGCCAGGCAGTGCCAGAACCACTGACTTAAGACTATAAGCATGTTGCAGGGCTGGGCAACCTGTCGCAAATTCGCAAAAAAATGCGACACAAAGGTTCAAAATTGCGACAAAACATTTTGCGACAAAGTTGCGAATGTTAAAAAAAAAAAAAAAAAACGCATTTGATACTGGCATTCCAGGAGCCATTTCCGAGTCAGTGTCCATATTGCCATTCCCAGTTCCACTTTGCAGTTTACATTTTACATGTACTGACCGAAACCGGAAGTTGCAGTTTTTCAAGTTGGCAAATTCAAACGGGAGCACAATGTGGAACAAGCCAGCAAAACTTTAAAAGATGGCAAAGAAACAAGTTTCTATTCACTCATTTTTTAGCAGGCATGTAAATTTAACTGTAGATTAGTCATAGATTGCATGTAATTCGTTTAGAAAGAGCTGGCAATTTTCTGTAATGAGCGATGTATAGCATGAGAATTGTACTACAGTTTACTCTGATTATTTGATGCATTGCTGTTGTGTAGATTTTTTAAGTCGGCCTTTTTTAAATTTCAGGGACGTTGGGTGCTTTAACTTAGCTATAATTAAGAATAATCATGAATTTTAAGAATGAGATCACAGGGTTGTCCCCAAGAAAAAAAAATTAAAGCTTTACTTTATATCAATGCTCGGAACTTCAGCTCTGTTCCAGTTGCTCCTTCGTGTTATTTTGGGCCTAAAAACAACAATTTTGCCTTATTTTTGACATAATATAGCTTTATGGGAAGCTTTTGAAGCTTAATGGTCATTCGGGGGGGGGGGGGGGGAGGGCTTTCGAAACCCCCCCCCCCCCCCAAAAAAAAAATTCCCCTACTAAAGATGAGGTTTTGCTACAAGAGGTTTCAGCTTTGCTACAAGGATTCTGGTTGTGCCCAGCCCTGTGTTGGTACTTGAACAAAAACTCTTTTCATGAAGAATTTGAATATGCAATTGTCATCTTAAATCTATGTAAATATACGGAAGAAATCAGGGACTGGCAAGGAATGAGTTAAGGTCAATAGCCAGTCCCCCATCAAAGCATCTGATGCACATTCATATCATAAATATTACAGGTCTTCACATCACCAGTACTGTAGTCGTAAACTTGTCCGGGGTACTCACACCGATGAGAAAAACGATGGGTTGCAAAACTCGATATTTTAAGTGGTCATAGAAAGCTTTGGCCTGCACAGTGCTGGTCATGAATAAATCCTCTGCTATCAAATCATATTGTCCTTTTAGATTGATCACACGATCAACCCCATTTACTGAAGCTGCACATTTAAAGCGTCAAAACGAAGTTTCAAGTGCAATTCCAGGCAATCAGCAAGTAGGAAGCAATATACAGAGATGTGACTGGTGTACACAGGTGTCCACTAAGTCTCAGGTATTACTGTGGGTGCAGTACATACACTGTTGGGGTAGAGGGCTGGGGGCTGTGTGCTGTGGACCTATTGGTCAGGAAGGTTATAGCTTTAAGTTTAAATCAAAATGACTCATGAAGTGTTCAGATTTGGTGACAATCAGATTTAGCAGACAACAATCCAAACGACTGGTGTCTGTTGAGCAGGCAAGGGTAAATTCTTGACTTGCTACAGTCCACAGCGTCTCTCAAGGTCTGGCACCCTTTCGTGGACAAAAAAGGGTTTTTTATCCCTCATATTGAGGTGTGCATGGATCCCATCTACAGCTATTGTGTGACCATCTTACCCAAATCCGGTCAGTTCCTTTGAGAATCGATGGTCAAGCGGATGGTATTTTTGAGTGCAAAAGTGATGAAAATACTGGTTCCAGAAGGCCAATGGTGACTGGTTAATGAAAGCAAGAAAGATGTCGTTGGATATTTATCCACATGTACATGTACTTGATATAGGTGCTTGGGAAAAAATAGAAAAAAACCCAAGATTTTTGTTGATGTAATGCATGTTATTTTTGAGGAAAGTAAAGTTCACATCAATTGATTGTTGACGGCCTCAACCAGCTTTGCTACTTAACAGGTCGGTGCTTATGAAAAGACTTACTCAGCGCTGTTCTTTTTCTGGACAACTTTATGTCTATGATTCCCAGTATAGAATCTCATCATTACACACATGCATGTAAGAAATAATTGAGCAAATAGAACTTAAACGCCACTAATGTAGAAATAGATTTCCAGATGAGTGAAGTTTAGTTCATAGAGAGTTGTTGCAGTGCTTGGCCGTGTAGAAAGGTGCTTTGAATGCCGCATCAGATGTTCGCGTTCGTGGCATCTATATGCCTTTAAAGAATTCACGCTTGCATAGCCCCATATAGAAGATGCCTCTATGGGCATTCAGAGCAGGAAGAAGGAGACTTACTTTGAAATGGGAAGGAAAACTGTAATGTAATCTATCTGTCAATAGGTCAATTGTTTTTCTCATATGTTTTGTGCATTAGTGTTCTATAGATCTATAGTACAAAGGCAGTAGAATCAGCTGGGTAACTGTTTAAGTAGAATTCATCAAAGACCAAAGACAAAGGAAGTACAATAGTCAATGTTTGCACCATCAGAGAACAGCACAGCACCAGCATAAAAAATTCATCACCAAACTTTACTTGGGATTGAACAGAGGAAGGGTGGATGTTCGGGAAAGGGAAGCGGTGATTAGGATTTCATCTGCCAAGGCAAAGGACAAACTCCCTGTATAGTTAGATTTACAATATTGATAAGGCACTGGAGCTGAATCTTCAGTATTTCACAAAGGTGTATAGGAGGAGATATTGCTTATGGCTTTCTATCAATCTAGTATCGATCAAGTGGCCCATGAATTAGTGATGAGGTGTACCCAGATGCCAGGTGCTGTCAGGACAGATGGGAGTTGCTGAACACTATTCAATGGCGTTCCACCGGGGCATACAATGAGCGAGGTGCGAAGCTCTGGCATGGCGCTCATCATACAAATGCCACCTGCACGCTGCAGCATAGAATTCCTCTACTCCATTCTGCTCTTCTTTTCTACATCTTTACTTCCATTGTTGGTCGCTGATACCTGAAACCAATAATAACATACACCACATTGTTTATCAAATATAGCAACGATATGTATTTACTTGAATACAATACGTAAGAAAACAGTCGTCGCAGACAAAAAAGATGGTAAACCTGAGGAGCAGGGATGCTTTGTTTTAGGACGATGCCAGAATTTGAAGCAGATCGTTACTTCAGGGCATGAAACATAAAGAAAGCCAGGCAGTTTTGTTTTAATGTGTTGCTGATGAGAGGGGAATGTGCAGTCGGCCACCCAGGGCAGTGAGGGTGGCAGGTCGAGTACTCAATCTCACCATCCACTTTGCTCTTCGTATTCTGCCGTCACTGCACTATTTAAGACAATGTGGCCACTCCCACTTATATATAGAACAGTATAGGTAAATCTTCATACAGTTAAGAGCTATTAACACAGACTGCAGTAAAACACTGATTATTCCTATGTTAGCCCTTCTATGTTATCTTCCAACCCACAACAAAAGGAGAAAGTACTGGAACATGGTAGTTAGGTTACTCTTGCTTTAATCAAACAATTTAGGG
Organism: Hermodice carunculata; assembly: GCA_964020975.1. Classification (NCBI taxonomy): domain Eukaryota; kingdom Metazoa; phylum Annelida; class Polychaeta; order Eunicida; family Amphinomidae; genus Hermodice; species Hermodice carunculata. The sequence goes on from OZ026620.1 coordinate 25,153,102, forward strand.
ATGTTTCTCACAATAAAAACATGAAAGCTGTTCCGGCCACAAGTTGAAAAGTCGAGAGTAGGATAAGTGATATATTCATGAAGGTAAACGCATGTACTCTATAATATCATATGATGGATGTTAAATGTAGTTATTATCACTGAAGATAGAATGAAGTGCACAAATACATGTAGAGTGTTTTACATTTTGATAATTGTTTACAAAAAATAGTATTTTTTCACATTTGTCAACATGTTGACGACTAGGTGCTCTTTACTCACAACTTTTGAACGCTTTTCTGTCCAGAAATAAGGTTACCTACATGAAACAAAAAAAAAAAAAAGATACTGAAATGACACATAGCACTTTGCAATTCATACAATGAATATGCCATAAATGAGTGTGATTGCATGGAAAACTTACCACATTGGTAACTTGTGGTTTGCATTTTTGTCACCAGAGGGCAGCATCAGCTGAGCGTGAAGCAGAGCGCCTGAAGCAACACCTGGCTTCAGCTCACCAGAACCTGCAGCAGGCAGAACAGATGCAGCAAGCACCAGACATGGAGCAGGCCATAGATATACTAAAGCGCTCCAGTCTGGAAGTGGAGCTGGCGGCCAAGGAGAAAGAGGTACCGTCACCCAGCTGAAAACTTAAAAATTAATTCAATGATGGTCCAAAGATTAACCCCTTCCCACTCAGAATGCACCAAAAGCACTTGGATGTGCAAATATCATCTTTTTACCCATTTAAAAAAAAAAAAAAGAAAAAACACAATTTGCTTCCCTCTATCAAAAGTTCGCTTGAAATTTGTAAAAAATGTTCTACACAATAATATGGCCCAGGTCAACAGCTCTTCTTGGCATGGGTGTGGGTGCATTGTACCCAGAATGCACCAAGGAAATCTGTCAACTCACTCTCAGTTTGACTCAGAAAGGGCTACAGATTACTTCATGTGCAACTTTTTATTCATTTTCTTGATTTTTTTTTTTACTGATATCTATGTATCTTCTGAAAATTTCAGTGCAGCATTTAGTGGTTAAAGACCAGATGGCTGAATGAAAGCTTAATAAGCTTTCAAGCGTACATCAAGAATAACAGGTCAGCAGGGACAGGATAATGGCTGCCTTGTAAATTATTTTGTGTTTAAATATTTGAGTTGTTTTGGGTTATTTCACAAGGTATGGACTTGGACTCATTGTGGCAATGAAACAAACATTGTCTTCTTTTTGCCTAGTTTTTCAGGTCCTTAATGTTGAAACACTGTTTCTTGTGTCAGGATTTCTATCATTTCGTGCTTCTACTTGCTTTTCTCAAATTTAAAAAATTGAAAGAAAAAATTGTGGAAAAAGTGCTCATCATATTAAAATGGCTTTCACATATCATTATAAATGGAAAAGCAAAAAATTGAAGTAGATTTGGTTACATGTACATTTCTTTCTGTTAGGTTTTACACTGTTTCAATTGTACTCCAACAGTTGTACCATAAACACGGTGGTAAAGTCCGTTATATATTTGACATCATTTGGACTTTTTCCAGACTCTGAAAAATTCCTTTTCTGAGTCTGGAAGCATTTGAGGGCCAATGTTGGCCCAAGGAGATAAAACATCAGTTGATTTTGTCTGGTTGGAAACAATAACGACAACATAGAGTAACTGTGAACACATATATATGTATATGTGGATGTGTTTGTGATGTTAGCTTTGTGTTTTCAGATTGCTCAACTTGTGGAGGATGTTCAGAGATTACAAGGGGCCTTGACCAAGCTGCGGGAGACCACCTCCGCTCAGGTACATCATTTTCACCATAAAAACGGCCAACAGTAAAACAGGTTCCACTGTACTGCCAGACTTCTGGTACATGTTGTATGTATGAGCACAAAAAAATGAAGGGATAGGTTTTTTTGTTTTTTTGTTTTTTGTTTTTGTTTTTTTTAAGCAAATACTTGGGAGGTGCCTGGTGGTGAAGAGGCATAAATCTACAAAAGAAATGGTCGTGGGTACAGAGATATTTCAGGTGTAACCCAGTGTCACCCAGTGTCACCCAAGATGAAGCTGATCAGAACCTGGAGTTTGTCAGATGCTATTAACCCTTTCCCCCTTGAATTGACCCATGAGTCAACAACTTTCCTTGGCATGAGTTGAGCACTTACTCATGCCAAGGAAAGTTGTTGACCTGGGGCATGTGATCTTCATAGGGCTCATCTACAATTCTCAGTCAAAATTGTTTTTCATTACTGTTGAAATTAGTTGAAAACACTGAAGCAGACGATATTTGACCACCAGCCGATTTTGGCCGGTTTGAGGGGGAAAGGGTTAAGGCATCTGTATACTACAGGGCAACATTGGCTATAGGAACATAAGTGACAGTGTAGGTCTGACACTGAACCTCAGGTTGATTTTACGTCTTTTACGTAAGTTAGGAGGATGCACAAGTCTGAGAGGGTTTAATTTGAACCCTGACTGACAGATAGGTGATGAAGTATGTCAGGTACAGTGAAAACTCATTGTAATGACGCCATCTGTTCCCTAAGAAATGTGTCAGATAACTGAATATGTCAGAGAAATGAGTCAAATGATAAAGAAAATAAACCTTTTCCCATGAAAATTTGTGTCATTATATTGGAATATGTCAGATATCTGAGTGTTGTTTTAATGAGGTTTCACTGTACGGTGCCAAATGCATGGACTCCCACCGCCAGCATTCATAATTCTCTATCATGCTTCATTTATCAAGGTTTTGGCCAGGCTTTTGTACCAATTGCCTCTGCCAACACAGTCCTCAGCTTTTTTGGCTTTGTGACTTTTTGCAGAGTGATTGGCAGTAAGTTTTATAGGATGTACCAAGTGGTAAAATGATTTTGTTTGCTTCCCAAGAGACATCGTGATGTCACTGAAGTGCCTTTGTGTTGCATATTTGCAGCAGATGTTAAAAATTCCCCCCCCCCCCAAAAAAAAAAGTTGTGAGATGAATGTTTCTGATGCTTGTTCTCAACAGTAGGTGAAGGTTGATCAATTTTTCTTTCAGATCTTAGCACCTGAATTATCTATACGTCGAGGTTTTGGAAGCAGGGTTTTATTCATTTGCCTTTTTACATGTGGCCCCTGTGATTTATGCAAACATGTTCCAATGGATAATCACAATGTAACAATACTAATTGATTTAAGGCAAGACTTTGGGCACGTAGATCACAGATCAATGCTAGGCAGATGAATTGTTTCACACTGGTCTCGTCTTGGAAGGCATGTCGTAGATGTTGTTCTGTGTATTGATAGACGCCAGAAGAGTTCTGGCATCAATCTTTTAATCTTTCTTGCATCTGTGAAATTTGAGCCAGAGAAAGAGCAAGTACGATATAGTATATTCTATCCCAGGATGCATTTTTCATCATGAGTGGACCTACTGATGTGTCAATGGGGTTAACTATGTTCAATTCGATCACTGTTTGTAACCCAGTTAGAAAATAGACTAGATCTTGTTCTGGTGTGCGTGTCTTTCAAAAGTTGGTGCGGCAGTTTGATGATTTATCTGATTCATTCATGAGATAAAATTGGAATTGCCATGCTAGATATGTAGGGTACAGTGAAACCTGATTATAACAACACTCACATATCTGACATATTCATTATAATGACACAAGTTTTGAAAGGCAAAAGTCCATTTTCTTTGTTACATGTATTTGATTCACTTAACTGACATATTCAGTTATCTGACACATTTCTAAGGGAACAAATGGTGTCATTATAATGAGTTTTCACTGTGTTAAGTCTTGCTCCCTCACCAGGGGGATGAACATTTATTATTATACGGTTGTATCTGTCCCCTCCATGTGCCCCCACTTCCTTGCCAAATGTTTATTAGTACCTGAATCTACCACTAGGTGGCAAACTGGAGTAGACCAAATGTTTATTAGCATCTGATTATACCACTAGGTGGCCAAACTAGAGGAGGAATGTGCCAGTAAAAGTCGAGCCTTCCAATTCCTGGAGGATAAAATCAAAACTCAGGAGGACTATGAGGAAATCAAGAGAGAACTTGGGTAACTGTCACAGCTTTGTATTTTTTTTACACACAGCAATTGCAGTTGTTAAAAGCATGTCATGGATATAAGATACAATTGTCTCATGAGTGGAAGTACAGTAAATTTTAAAAATATCTATATTATAAAGCAATATTGTTCAAAAGTCAAGATTGCATGTCATTGTTGAAACAAAATTCCCAAATCAAATCAGCCATATATGTGCACTAAAATATTTGACCCAAAATTTCAATAATGTTCTAGACCAGCCCCCCAGAAAGCTGTTGGCCCATGATTATATGCTGGTCATCCAGGACCAAATTAAAATTATTTTGTGATGGCGCAAAAAAGGGTTAAAAAAAAGGAAGTTAATGAGTGTTAAAACAAATGTTTTACGAAATTTTAGCAAGTGGATGTTGAAGCAGGAGAGCTTTATGTGACATATATTTTGCAGCGTTCTAAAGTCTATCGAGTTCAGTCAAAGTGGAGACAAAGATGGAGAGGGGGGTGAGGACCAGACCAAGGCCAAGTCCTTGGAGGTTCTACTGTTGGAGAAAAACCGTGCCCTGCAGACAGAAAACACACAGCTCAAGGTCACCAATAATGACCTCACAGGTAGGACTGGTTTTGCTTACATTGTACAGACACCGAGGTCAAAGGTCATGGTCATGGTCATGGCCTTGGCCACGCATTTACTTCAGATAAGCTAACCTCAGTAAGCTATACAGTAAATTGCAAGTTCTACATCTTTAGCCACATAGCTGTGAAAAAATTCTTGAGAGATGGTAATAAAATAAAAAATAAAAAAATAAGTACAGCTCCCCTGTGCTTGTCTTTTCTTTAGGGAAAAATAAAAGAATGTAGTTTGTCTTGTAGCTCAGGAGGTAGTCATCAAAATAAGTTTATAATTTTCAGTGTGTCCATTGTAAACCTGACATGAACTGTTTTAAATTTGCAAGATAGCAGATGTGGGTGTAAAAATTTAGCAGAATGAAAATGAAAGCATTGATCGAAATGACAAACTTCGTGTGCACGGACAGTATGCTTGATTGAGACAAAAGACGTTTGAGGAAGAGTGATACGAGACAAAAATATGATGTTAAATGTAGTGGCCCAGTAACTGATAAATACAGAGATATTTCAGTTGTGGAGAATATGGAAGAGAAGAGGAGTGACAGGAGTCTTAGTGATAGAGGAGAAAAGCAGTGTGATGTAAGATGAACAGAAGCGGTGCACAGTCAGATGAACAAAAGTGATGTGTAGTAAAATAAACACAAAGTTGGATATAGTTATGTGATGTGTAGTGAGATTAACACAAGTCAGATGTGGTTAGATGAATACAAGTGATGGGCATTAAGGTGAACACGCCATGTGCTGTAAGGTTAACACAAATGGTGCACAGTAAGATGCTAAAGCTGGGTGTAATAGACCTGTTCATACCGAGTTGCACCAAACTTTTCCCGGACCGTTATTAATTATGCATGCCATTGTTCGCCAAATTGTCCAATCAGCAAGTGGCCATGTCTGGCCCACGTCTTCTTGTTTACAACGGATGCCATGGCTAACGCTGGTGATTACAAAATGGACTGTGCTGAGCAGTGCAACTCTTTTACCTAAAATGTCACATCAGTGGTGAAACATGCATTTTTAGTTTGCTGACAGTTTAATTTTTCATTAATCCAAGCACATCCTGCGTTTTACTTTCTGATCCTTCCACGTGTCATCTGGCCAGCTTGGTCGAGCACAAAATGTAAACAAAGCAGGATGCGCTTCCCAAAAGCGAACGGAAAAACTCCCGAGTCCTATGAACTGGTCCATTAGATTGATACAAACTATGTGCAATAAGATTTGAACACTGGTGATGTGAAGTAAGATGAAGGCAAGCAGTTTGTTATAAGATGAACACAGGCCATGTGTATTGGACTCACACAAACCATATGCAGTGAGATAAACATTACTGATGTGCAGTGACTGAACACAAGTGTTGAGCAATGATATGCACACAAGAGATGTGCATAAGTGGTGTGCAGTTAGATGAACACAAGTGGCATGCAGTTAGATGAACGCAAGTGGTGTGTAATAAGATGAACACAAGTGGTGTGTAATAAGATGAACACAAGTGGTGTGCAGTTAGATGAATGCAAGTGGTGTGTAATAAGATGAACGCAAGTGGTGTGCAGTTAGATGAACACAAGTGGTGTGTAATAAGATGAACACAAGTGGTGTGTAATAAGATGAACACAAGTGGTGTGCAGTTAGACGAACACAAGTGGTGTGAAGTTGGATGAACACAAGTGGTGTGCAGTTAGACAAACACAAGTGGTGTGCAGTTAGATGAACACAAGTGGTGTGCAGTTAGATGAACACAAGATTGAAAGCAATGTGAGAAGACAGATAACAGAAATGTGAAATTAGGTGCAAAGAGACATTGTGATGGTAAATTTGTAAAAAGAATGGAACAGAAGGTAGTGGAAAGCAGCGTAAGAAAAATGGACAGAAACTGTAATAAAAAAGTGAACAGAAAAGTGTCAGTAGTGTGAAATGAAATACAAATAAAAAAGTGTACACTTCGAAGACAAATTGTTTCAACTGAAGTACATTACAAAGTCCCAGCATGCTCAACTGTAATTATAAGTCTCAATAAGATTTCTGATGATACAGAGGCAGGTTTACTAGTCTAACATGTGTTTCTTTTTGTTTGACCTACTGAGAATGCTTTTGCTTACTACAAGACATGCTCACTGTTACTGTTTGTATATAGTCACCTTCCTTGGCATAAGACTCGGTCATGCAGTCTGGGTTGAAGTCAAATTCAGTCCAGACACACGGTGTGGATTGCTGTACATAAGATCATGAGCAACAAGTCACCTCACTGTCTTGATCCTACTCTTTCTACATCAAATTCAAGCCTCTTGTTAAGGCAAATGACTGCAGTTTCCCTTCATGTCTCTCTAGTTGTATAAGTTTCATAACAGGACTGTGGTTTTTGCTCATATAAGAACTTTTTTTTTTGCGAAAGATTTTTTTGAAATGTGCAAAATTTTCGTTCATATGAAAATTTATTTAAGAAAAAAATACTGCTTGATTTGGGTAGATAATGGGTATTATGTTTAAGGATATTTGGTATTAAAATGGTAGTTTTTCCAGATACGGGCAGAAATGACAGACTGCACCAGAGATTCTTTGCTCTCCACACATATTTTGTGATCATGTTCTATGTTCAAGAAAGGTGTACAAATGCCACAGTGGTCTACAAGTGCTCCCCCTTACAGTGTTATGGTTGACGTCATTTGGGTCTCTGTCTCAAATGTCACCATGCAGTAGTTGAAATGTTGCAAAGAGCAACTTTTTTTTCTCTTAACTTTCTGTATGTGCATGAGCCAGGAACAAAACAAAACAAAAAAAGTTTTGAGTGGATTTTTTCCATCAATTTGTGCGACAACTGAGCATTGTTACACCTTTCTTGCAGGGGACGGTGCCTCTCACCCCATAACTAACACAGACGCGTTCGCCACCATGCTGGGGCAAGAGATAGTGCAGTCTTACCAGTTGCATTCAAGAGGTTCAGGCAGCACAACTCCAGCGAGTGTGCCGTCCACCGTCGAGAACAGCACACCTGCAGAACCACTGACCAGTAATATGAATGGACTAAGCATACCACATATGCCACCCAGCAGACATTATCATAATGGGCCCATGCCTCATGAGGTTATGGACGGACTTACATTACATAGGCTACAAAACATCTCACGCAATGAAAGTATGAACACTCAAACCCTTGACACTGCCGAAGTCTCACAGAAAATCCGAGAAATTTTAAGTACTCACAATATAGGTCAAAGACTATTTGCTAAGCATGTACTAGGACTATCACAGGGAACGGTCAGTGAGTTACTCTCCAAACCAAAGCACTGGGACAAGCTTACGGAAAAAGGAAGGGAATCTTACCGCAAAATGTACGCATGGGCAAGTGAGGAAGGAAACATTATGGCGCTGAAGGCTATCTCACCTAAAAAAGGTCAGTCATAGTCATTTTTGTGAAAACTTGTCACTTTTGACCATTTTGGAGTGAAAATCTTAAGTTTGTTACTATTGATCAGGTTGGTGGGCAAAACGTTCATCGCTGTTGGCCATTCTGTTTGACACATCTAGTTATTTTTGACCAGTTGGCCCAGAGAACCTTATTGGTTGACCAGTTTTTTGTTCTTTTTTTTTTTGTTCTTTTTTTTTTTGTGTGTGACAAAATTGTGATTTTTGACGAGTGGGTCCATAAAGCATGCTCACTGTTGGTGAGTTGGTCAGAGAAGACCAGTCACTTATGGTTAACCCTTTCCCCCTTGAATTAAGACTGAGTCAACAGCTTTCCTTGGCATGGGTTGGGCACTTAGTGCCCAACCCATGCCAAGGAAAGCTGTTGACCTGGGGTATGTGATCTTGATAAGTCTCATGTACATTTCTCAATCAACTTGTTTTTCATAACTGTTGAAATTAGTTGAAAACACTGAAGCAGATGACATTTGACCACCAGCCGGTTTTGGTCGGTTTGAGGGGGGAAAGGGTTAATTGACCCATAAAACTTGTTTTGCTGTTCAGACCAGTTTGTCAGAGAAAACGAATCCTTCATGACAGGCTAAACTTTCTGACGGTCAGACAGTATGTGAAAGAAGGCAGAATACTTGGATGAGAGATTGACAGTATTGTTCTCATTGCCAGGAAATGCCCCAGTATATACAAACTACAGACAGGAAGATGCTGCCACAGAGGAACGCATCACACAAATCCTGAATGAGGCTCAACAACAAATGCTGGCTAAAAACTCACATGAAAAGGTCAGTACAGTCTGCATGAAGACATTTTTGCCTTTTTTTTTTTTTTTTTTTTTTTCTTTTTTTTTGGGGGGGGGGGTGTGCTTAACATATTTGTCGAAGTTCATTTTATAAATGAATTCAAGATAAATCTGTGAATTGAATTGTTACATACTTTGGGCAGTGGGTTCATTATATCATGTTATGTAATATTGGCAATGACCAGGTATTTGTGCAGAAATTTTTGCAATGTCCCAAACTATAACATCTGAAAAGGTAGAATCAGGAATATTTTGTTCAAAATGCTTGGGAAGGCATTTAGTGTAGACAGCTAATAGAAATTAAGTGATGACAAAGTGTGGAAATTTCAGTAGCACTATGAGGCACTGTAAAAACATATATGTCAGCAGAATTCATTGTATTTATACATCTGTATTCCCGCTTAGTTGCCACATTCTATGTACATGTTTAGGTCCATGTTTGAGCTGTTTTGTGTATTTGCATTTCAGGCTCAGGTTGCTACGGCAATGGTATCTAGCATTTATCAACAAGAACTTGCCAAAACAGGCCATATGAACCATGGCAGCCCACACCCTCCAGCTAGTAGTCCGGGAAGCTACACATCCGAGTCAAGAGGTCACATGACCCATGCTCACGAAGGCTCGGAACACAGAGGGCGAAGATCACAGACAGACAGTGGTGCCCTCTCTAAAGAAATTGTAACAAGAATATATCAGGAAGAACTTGCAAAGCTGGCTAGAGCTGCGGAGAAAAGCGGCAATTTAGCCGAAAGCACTTTATATCAACAGGAGCTGGCTCGATTAGCACAGAATGCTCAGTACCACCACATACACGATGCCCTTCTTCATCCCCATCATCCTCATAAACGACGCGACAGCCACTCTTCAAAAACTAGCGATAGGTCTGAAAACTCACCTTTAGGGAATGTGCCCAACATCAAGGAAGAACCACGAGAAATCAACGGGCGAGAAACACCTGAAATGGCAACTGACCTGAGCATGAAGGACAAAAAAGTAGACCCTGATATATTGAACCATCGCCATGGAGAGCTGCATATGGGGGAGGAGAATGGAATGGTCAGCCATGACAGTTTACGACATACAGGCAGTGCCTTCTTCCTAGTGCGGCCCCGGTCGAATGGACAAACTCCATACGACCCCGCCATGTCTACTATATTGCCAGAGGGACCCTCACCTCTACAGCGGATGCAAAGTATCGCAAACTCAATCATGGCCAAATCTCAGACCCCCACTCAGTCGCTGCGACCTCTAAAAGCGGTGCTGCCTCCAATTACCCAGGAGCAGTTTGACAAATATTCCAATCTGAATACCGATGATCTGGTCAAGAATGTCAAAGAAACTTTAAGTCAGTTCTCCATAAGCCAACGTCTGTTTGGGGAAAACATCCTGGGCTTGTCTCAGGGGAGTGTCAGCGACCTGTTGGCCAGACCCAAGCCTTGGAACATGTTGACCCAGAAAGGTCGGGAGCCATTCATCCGTATGCAGATATTTCTGGAGGACACGGAAGCAATACCGCGCCTGGTAGCCAATCAATACCGTATTCCGCCGGACAAACTGATGAGAATGCCCCACAACAACAACTTCCCCGGCAACATTGCGCCAAGTGAGTATCAAAAAAAGAAAAAAAAATCAACTGTTTGCCTTTCCCTTGGAAATTTTGAATCAGTTGCCTACTAAACAAACCAAGTTCCATCTGTTCTCCAGTCCGCTTAAGGACTTAACAAAAATGTCTGCATTTTCTATTAACATTGTAGTAGACAGAATATGTAAGCACTTGGGAGGTGGGGCTCAAAATCTATGAAATCATTTCCATCAAATCTGTAAAATATTTTTCAATAGTTACCCAACATCATTGCTTTTAGAGGACTCTTTTGGAGGATAGAGAGAGGAAAGGGGGTTTGTTGAAAGAGGGTTCGTTGAAAGAGTTACTGTACTCTGTTTGCCAACATTACAATGTTGACACAGTGTCCGTACTGGGGAGGAGTATCCGACTTTTGTAAAATTTTGGCAAAAACAAAAATCATTGGAATTTAGCAGGATTTTTTTTATTTTAAAAACATAAAATTTTATGATTTTTGTCCACAAATGAGGTACTTCTCGTGATTGCATACCAAATCAAGCACTTCAGCAGGTAATAAATTGTTTACCAAATAGGCTCTACGGTGGACAATTCCAGGAGGATTCTTTTGCATAGTTCTGGTATGAACACTGTAATGATTATTTTGATGACCTCTTAAGCACAGCAGGGGAGAAAAGCACAGCTTGGTGCGTTTAGAAGGCAATTGATTTGGCACTTTGTGTTTTGCCATGCATGGCCGGATTAATGGGAGGGAAATGTTGATGTAGCAGGGTAAAGGTTGAACCAGGGTGCCAGCTGCAACTTGCATGTAAACAGTAAACAAAACTCACATAAGTGATTTATTGGGGTTTCTGCCAGAAGATTTTTTCAGGGTACACAAATATTCCAGCAGGATGCATATACTGCTGATGACAGTATAATAATGGGGGCTGTCAGGTACATTTTATGGTTAGGATATCACTTATCACTCTTTCAGTGCGAAAAATAATAAGCAGGATGCCAGATTCATCTTATTTAAAAAAAAACAAACTTGCATTCAAGTACCCACATGCCTATAATTACATAGAATATAATAGTTCACAATAACAGTTTTCCCCAGGAAAGCTGTTAAATCAGTTCAAAATGTGGCACTAAAAGAGTTAATTTTAGAGTTTAAAGAAAAATTAGGGCAAAGGGTACGGGTTATTCATTACCCTTTTACCCCCTGGTGGAAACCCTGTTTGTATAGTGACAGAAAACAACATTTACCATGAGTGTCATCAAAATTGTAGTTTTGTACAAGTAGCTGCAGACTTTGCTACAATCACCTGCCAAATTGTCTTCTCATTTGACATGCATGTTGTCATAAAGCTAATAATCACCACAGTAGGTTGACCATTTCTGGGTGAGAATCAACAACTTTCCTAGCATAAGTTTCGGTCAACAACACAACCTGTGGCAAAAGAAGATGATTACCAATAGTCTTAATCTGTGATTCTCATTGAAATTGTTTTCTGTTGATATTGAAGCAGATGTTGGATGCATTTAAACAAAATTAAGATGTTTTACATGCAATTTGTGCCATGTGGTAAAATCTGTCATTATGTTTTGAAATTTTCTGTCTGTATATCCAGTTTTTTACCCCTCGGCCCATAAGGCCTATTTAAAAGTAGGCCACTCGGTCTCATTTTTAGGTCACAGTACTACATTGCAGAAAGAAATGGCCTTAACACAATATCTGAAAAAATATTGAATGTAGCTTCACCAATTATTTATGACAGTTGGTCCTAAGAATACCCCAGATGCCTATGGAAAGCTAGGTCACTGGATCACATATTTAGGTCACAGTGCTGCATTGAAGAAAAATGGCCATACCATGATGTCTTCAAACATTAAATAACTCATTGTAGCTGCATCAATTATTTATGACAGTTGGTCCTAAGGATGCCTCAGACACTTAGTGAAAACTAGGTCACTGGGTCACATATTTCGGTCACAGTGCTGCATTGAAGAAAAATGGCCTTGCTATGCCATATCTCCAAAAATACTCATTTTACAGAGACCAAATTTTTGTCACAGATGGCCATTGAGGTGCTTCAGGTGCCTATCAAAAAGTAGGTCACAGGACTACATTGAAGAAAAAAACGCCGTTAACACAATATCTAAAAAAATATTGAATGTAGCTTTATCAATTATTTATGACAGTTGGTCCTAAGAATGCCCCAGGTGCTTATTGAAACTAAGTCACTGGGTCACATTTAGGTCACAATGCTGCATTGAAGAAAATTGCTATACCATAATATCTTCAAATATTAAATTACTCTTTGTAGCTGCGCCAATTATTTATGACAGTTGATCCTGAGGGCGCCTCAGATACCTAGTGAAAATTAGGTCACAGGGTCACATATTTAGGTCACAGTGCTGCATTGAAGAAAAATGGCCTTGCCATGATATCTCTGCTGATTGCATTTGCACCAAAGCTTTGTCATTAGGTCAAAACAGAAGTAACCTTGACCTACCGGAGGGGTATTGTTGTCACCGATGCGTCTGTCCATCTGTCTGTCCGTCCGTCCTGGCCAAGGGGTTGGTGGTCGCTGATCAGCTTCTAGTTTTGCTATTTTTTTTTTTTTTTTTTTTTTTTTTCTTTTTGTAGAGACATTTTGAGAATGGTTAGATAAATGTTGATGTTTGGGTGCATTATACTCTTGTGATTAGTTAGGCACAACATGCACGTCAAATTTCTGGGCCACCGTGACATACATATATTTGTATTTTCATGGCAGGTACCATCATCCAATTAGGAACTTTGGAGGTCATGAATCAGCTTCTGCTTTTGAAAAAAAAAAAAAATAGGTGCATGCAGATTAAACCAATGGAACAGAACTTTTGCTAATAAGTTTCACAGTTAAAAAAAAAGAATATTAAAGTGCCCAGTGATACTGTGATTTAGTAAATTTTGCTTGTACTAACACAGACACCAGAAATCTGTATGGTTAAAGCCAGCATTTAACACATCGTTAAAGAAACATGCCATGCCACTACTATATCCTTCATTGTAACCCACCAACACCCACCCCCTTCCAAAAAAAAAAAAAAAATTACCTAGTATTACTGTCTAACAAAACTCTGTTGAAATTTTTACATTTAAATTTATTTCGATTCAAAATTCTTCCTCAACTCGATACTATCTTTTTGAACTTCAGGTCATGAACCTGTAGTCAGCTAATCCTTGTCTATAGGTTCAGACAACTAAAATAAAAATGAACAGTAAAAAAGTAATGAGTTAAAGGTGAATCAGTCATCTGGATAGGATTTTGACCAGTGCCACCTTAGCAATTCCCTCCTTAGCCCTTTCCCCCTTGAATCAAGACTGAGTCAACAGCTTTCCTTAGCATGCTTTGGGCACTAAGACAGTGCCCAAAGCATGCCAAAGAAAGCTGTTGACCTGGGTCATGTTATCTTGATAGGTCACATGTACAATTCTCAGTCAAATCGTTTTTCCTTACTGTTCAAATTAGCTGTAAACACTAAAGCAGACGACATTTGACCACCAACCGGTTTTGTCCAGTTTTAGGGGGAAAGGGTTAAACGGGCCAAAAGCTGTATGCTTCAATGTTTTTTACTTGTTTCAACACTAATAAAAATTTTGACAGAGAATTGTAAGTGAGACCTGTCAAGATAACATGCCCCAGGTCAACAGTTTTCTTGGTGTTTAGCATTCAACCTTGCCTCCAAAGCATCCCCCTCACTTGCTGTGGCGTTCACTGATGTGGGCACTCACTGGGACCTGCCAGTCATCAGCTGATTATTGTTTCCATTATGCAATTGTCCTAATTAACGTGATCAACATGATAATGTAGCCAGCAGCTTGCCCATCCGAAGAACGGGAGGATCCTTTGGAGGCAACACTCAACCCACACCAAGAAGAGTTGTTTAACAGTCTTACTTCAAGGGAAAGGATTAAAAACATTTTTTGTGGCCACAGGGTGGTCTTAAAAGACAGGCTTTACCATTGTACATAACAGTTTCTATGCATGTATTTTGTAGAGTGACCAACCACTGATCTTCATCTCCACTCAAAATACAGATTTATTAGTGGTTTTTATTCTTTTCTTTTTTAACCCTTTCCTCCTTGAATTATGACTGAGTCAACAGCTTTCCTTGGCATGGGTTGGGCACTAAGTGCCCAACCCATGCCAAGGAAAGCTGTTGACCTGGGGCATGTGATCTTGATTAGTCTCATGTACATTTCTCAGTCAAATTGTTTTTCATAACTGTCGAAATTAGTTGAAAACACTGAAGCAGACGACATTTGACTGCCAGCCGGTTTTGGCCGGTTTGAGGGGGAAAGGGTTAACGCTGAATGCTGACAGAGAGGACCAAAATTCCCTTATACAACAGTTTTGATAAACAACCCAACTTTTTGTGGATCAGTTCAAGACAATACATGTAGCTTGCTTCAAACTTAATTTGTTACATTTAAAAAGAAATGGGTCCTTTAAATGCATATATAAATTATGTTCCCATAAGCCCTCACAGAACAAATAGTGATTATCCAATATTGTGTTGTAGGTCATCATTTCTGCATGTCTGATGAATCGTCATGCAGATCTATAGGTAGGAACTACATTGGAGTCTATGTCCTTGTTAGTGAATTGTGTGTGTTTCTGTACTGCTTAAATTTCTTGGATGAAAATAGAGGGGGGGAAAAACGTGAAAAAGACATTTGTTCCTTGATCAAACAAACTATGTTATTGTGTTTCACATTTGGATCACAAGAAACATGTACACATAAAGGTCAAAATACATTAATAAAAGTAAACACATTTTTTAGCTCAGATATCATCTAGTTGTCCACACTTCAGCATAAACAATGGGTAGTTAGCATACTGCAATCAGAAAAAAAAATTGGGCAGCACTTTTTGCCAACAAGCTTAGATGTAAACAAGGCATGGCCTGGCAAATGAAGATCAAGTGCTTATAGTTTCAATATAATAGCTTTCTGTTATATGCTTTGACATATATATATATATATATATATATATATATATATATATGTATATATATATATTATGTATAAAATAGAATATCAATGAATAATAAATAAAGTTTTAAAAAAATAATAATAACAAATCCCTGATGGGCAAGTCAGGGACTGTTTTAAGTTTTAAACATTTGTTAATGAGGCAAATGGTTATTTCTTGAATTTAGCTAAAGAAATGTGAAAGTGGCTAAAATATCTTAAAATTAATTGTTGAAGGAACACAGCAAAATGTGTGTGTTTTTGTTTTTTTTTAATAAGTTTTCCCAAAAATGGAGAAAATTTGGGGTGTATGTTGTGTATCGTGATTGGATTAAATTTAGAGCAGAGCCTCTGTGGCCACAATCCAGGTTACAGGTTAGTTGTCAGTGAATTTTGATCATAGGATGAGACAAAAAAGACATACCTGAAAGACAGGTGTTGACTCCGGTTTTTAGTTTGAGAAACCTGGAGGATTCAAGCCCCTAAAGGGCACCGTCACTCAACAGGACTCATCTGGCCTGGCGTATCTGACTCTAAAAAATATGTCAGCTGATGCCTTTTGATGAGTGGTGCCCCCTGCTGGTTCAGGTATTCTTAGCTGGATGTGCTGATTACGTACTTGCCTGTTTTCTATACCCCCACGAATAACCACAGTTTGCATGATGACACACCAGGTCACAATGATCAAAGAGGAAGGTTCTCATGTCTCAAAAAAATGGGCTTTGATAGTGCAGTGGGAAAAATTTTATTTGATAGCAGATGTGCCCACAAATTGTGGGGGATGTCACTTAAATTTTTAAAACACGAAACATACATGCTATTTGCAAGACAGTTTCAAAAAAAAAAAGAGAGAGAGAGAGAAAGAGAATTAATTCACAGGAACTTTTTATGTTATATCTACTTGGAGCAGTTATACAACTGCAGGCATATTATGTTTGCACAGAGAACTTCCACTTGTAATGTCATGTGTTAAGTCAAACAGAATTTGCATCAAATAGTTGAGTTTCTCAGGAACCAGCCTCAGATTGTCAAAGTCTTGTGAGCCTTTTTTGTGGGGGTTCAGTCTAATTGGAAAGTAATGAAAATGTCCACATGCATGAAGCTTTGAAAAAGTTTATGAGAAACTCAGTTATTTTTGCAAGCTGATAACTCAATTTTATGTGTTGTCTCATTTTACATCACAACATTTATATACATATATATATATATATATATATATATATATATATATATATATATATATATATATATATATGCACATATATGTATATACAAATATATATGTGTGTGTGTATATATATATATATATATAATATATATATATATATATATATATATATATATATATATATATATATATATATATATATATATATATATATATATATATATATACACACATGTATATGCATATGTCTATACATACACATGCACACATATCATTTTTTCACCCTGTGGGCAAAATTGGAGCATCTTTTGCTGCATCTGTACTATTTTTTTGTGGGACTCAAATGGTGTTCTTAAGTGCAGTTTTGTAAGCAGACTTAAATTGTGCATACTATTGATTGGAATGGCAGATTTTTGCATGGGCTCTACTGACAAGTATAAAGTTAGCTTATGTTTGGTTTGTGCATGGGAGAGGGGCAGTTCTTCACAGCTTGGCTGGTCAGGCTGACTAGTAGTGGGGGGCTTGTGTAGTGACATTAAGGTCTTTGTTAACACTGCCCAGAGCAATATCACGGCTGAGCGTGTGCTCTCCCTTCTGTTTCATAGCCCAGTCACCAGAGGGCAGCACGTCACAGAGCCACAGAGCCACACCCATCCACTTTACCAACCTTCCTCCTGAGTTACAAAATGGCATACCGGAAAGGAAAGCCCCGCCACCTCCACCACCGCCACCGCCACCAACCCTG
Source organism: Hermodice carunculata (assembly GCA_964020975.1). Classification (NCBI taxonomy): domain Eukaryota; kingdom Metazoa; phylum Annelida; class Polychaeta; order Eunicida; family Amphinomidae; genus Hermodice; species Hermodice carunculata. The sequence goes on from OZ026620.1 coordinate 25,170,440, forward strand.
CAACCTACAGTGTTTGAAATTGCTGCCATGACAACGGAACTGGACACGCTTGCCATCACAAGCCATGTCAAAGAAGTGCTTCAGTTTCATAATCTGGGACAGAAGCTGTTTGGAGAAGCAGTGCTAGGTCTGTCCCAGGGCTCTGTCAGTGAGCTGCTGTCAAAGCCCAAACCCTGGCACATGTTAAGCCTGAAGGGCCGAGAACCTTTTATCAAGATGCAGATGTGGTTCAACGACCCTCATAATATCGACAAGCTGCGTCAATACCAGAGTGATTTCAAGGGTAATCATTTCTCTGTCCATCTATCCAGTTGCAACTTTCAGTGTTGAAGTTGAAACTAACAAGAACTGTCGATGTTGAAGTTTTCAAGGACTGCCACCTTGAGTTGCATTATATCAAAATAATCAGGCCAGGAAAAAAGTGGAAGTTTCCGTACATAAAAATAGGTTTGTGTTGGAAATCTGCAACTGTGATGTCAGCAGTTGTTGCCCTCGATTAAAGAATAGTTTGTAATGGTTACTGCACAAATATTGCCATTTGAGTCCCATGGGTAAATTTTTTATCTCTTGATTGAGTGGAGTTGACTGTTTTTTTCTGTAATGAAAGGCGTTATTGTTTAAATTAGTTACAGAAAATCAGGCTACGGCTTGACATCTGGTACATGTTTGTTGTAAACAACAACATCTGTTTACTTAAAGATTTTGACAAGGGGCACAAGAGTGAATTATTACTTACTTCTTTTGTGGTTTATCTATTTGCAGTTAACAAGAAACGTAAAAGCAGCACAGAGGAACGGCTGGACGGACAGCTGCTGGTAACGAAGAAACCGCGTGTCTTCTTCACAGAAGAGCAGAAGGACATGTTAAGAGTAGCCTATGCTCGGGACCCCTACCCTAATCAGAGTACAATAGAATCCCTTGCAGCAGAGCTCAACGTTGGTGCTAAAACGGTGGTTAATTGGTTTCACAACCACCGAATGCGAGCTAAGCAACAACAGCATTCCTCGACCCCCACCCCGACAACTCCTACCTTTGGTGTGGGACGTGATCACGTCAAAGTGGAGGAGGAGTTTTCGAATAATAGTGACCGTTCCTCGGGCGACAGTGGCCAGTTTGCGTCTATGCATAACAGTTCTGGCTCTCAGTGGTGTTTTCCCACTTTTGAACCAGTCCGCAGCAGCAGTCGGAGAGAATCTGTGAACTCAAACTCTATAGAAAGTCTTGGTGATGACACACTTAATAAAAGTGACTTGTCTGTTCCGTCAGAGGAAAACGGCGACACAGGAGTGGCCCCTGCAGATGAGAGCAATGGACCCCGGATGCAAGGGGCTCCAGTCGTAAACAAACGCAAGAGTGCAAATCCAAAGTGGGTGTACGAAGGCACACATTTAGATAAACACTCCAACATCCAGGAAGAAACAACAGGCCTGACGCCTTCATCCACTCCCTCCTCAAAAGAAGACTTTTCTGATGTACCATTAGAACCTGAAAAGAAGGAGCAATCTGAAGATGGGGAAAAGACAGACACAGACAGCAAAAGTGGGGACAAGACCCCACAACCTGTTGACACCGACAAATCAAGGGGTTCAACTCAGCCCCATTCTGAAAAAATTGAGAAGATTCAGAAAGCGATCCAGTCAAATGACCTGGACTGGGACGAGATTGATCGCCAAGGCAACATCTCTAAGTTAGAGCAGAACATAGACAGTCAGCCTAACGAGGATTGGGAATTCTAACGACCTGTTTGATGGACAAGGTCATCCACCTCACCCTTAACTCACACCGGAATTTGTATTTTTCCTGATGTTGGATGGTGCCAGATGTGGTCCAGGAGGAAAAAAATAATAAAAGTCGTGCATTATAAATGATGGCCTTAAGTGCCAACAAGAGCTAGTACAAAGACAATGGCCAGTGTTGACTTAAGCTATATTCAGTATGGAGATATGACGTGGCCAGACAGCCAGCCAAGACTGCAAATACTGGTCAGGCTATAAGCCTCTCTAGAACGATATTTAATCATGTTACCGCGTCGTTCAAGTGTGTGGGGCCAAGAATTGGCAGAGTTGCTACTTGGCTCGTGGCTTTTTCACTGCCTTTCATGCTTACCACTTTCTATACTTGTATTTTTCATCTACCCAGATAATATTCTTGTATGTGTTCTTTACTGGGATGACGTGGACGTTGGTCTATTTACACGTTCCTCTGTACATTGTTGTAAAGGTTATACATATATATATATATGACACAGATGGGATAGGGTTTGGGAGGGAGATCTAATTTATTTCAAAACTTTGGATCCAGAAACACGGTGCATCAGACTTTGACCTTCCGAGTGAGGTCAGAGGTCATGGGCAGATCACTGATGAGGTCAAAAAGTGCAGACAGAGAAGATTGGTGTCTAGAGCTGACACCAGGAGGAGTCGATATAGTATAGCTGCTGAGGAGAGCAATCGTGTGCCTTTCACAGCGAGCTAGGCGGACATCGCCAAGGTTGTCACAGCTGCCAAACTTGAAATGAGGATCAGGACTAAACCCCTGTCAGTTACACAATGACGACATTCTTCACAGTCTTACTTTGCTCAATATTTTGTAGTACATTTGTGCATATATACAGGCTATATGTAGCTACCCTAGTTAAACATATGTTCAGTTTAGAAGCCCTTACTGCTGAGCCTAGCTTGGTTTGGATCCTCTTGTTTGTCTGGTGTTCTTTTTTTTTTTTTTCTGCTGGTCGCTCAGGCAGCATTATATCCGCCGATCGTGCATCTGTCTCAGTGCCTCGTGCTTACGCCTGTACAAAACTACACAGCCCAAAACATGCCTATGATATGGCTCCTGTTGTTAGTATCTCTAGCTGCTAAAGCTTATATGCGATGGCTTGTATCCAAACCAACCCGGTTCCCCATCTTTAAGGCATTTATCATTTTTTATATGTTTATATTTTACAATTTTTTTCCCATTTGCTATATTGAATGGGAGACCAAATAGCGTTCATAGTATGTAGTTGGCATGAGTTTGTAAAACATTTTTAAATTTATTTATTTGGAGACCAAGACTAACATAAGCAGATCTTCAGATATGTCCTTATGATAATTATGTCTTTCGAGGTATGTTGGATAGAAAGAAAGTTTACCGAGTAACACAAGATAGGAACACTTCAACAGGTCACCAGTACCGAAGAATTTCTGACAGTATTATTGGATTTTTTGAACCACATATTGGGGTCATATTACATACATAATTCCTTTCACTGATATGAAATATTACTATTTTTTCAAGTCAGTAGAGGATTGGAAGTGTGCAATTTTCCAGCATCCAAATCCTGAACATTTTAGCTGATATAATGGGTAGTCAGCATTATAAAGGCCCACAGTCAGTCATGGGTATAACCCTGGCTATATATGGCTGTCAATAGACCCATGCCTTATTTTTAAAGAGGGTCTTTAGACTAGACTGAGGGGCCGACGAGAAGTCTAACTTCAAATCTGGTAGCGTCTATATATTCAAATGGAAAATACTTTACATAACTAAATTTGTAATGGATGAATTCATTGAAAACTGTGTTAAGTCATGTACTGTGTGTGTGTTGGCGGTACATGTGCCTGTATAATCTTCGGTCTGTGTAAAGATGGTGTGATTTTGTGCGAAACGTGCCACAGTTGAGTGCGTATAGTGTTCCAGCCTCATTTTTGTTGATCAGTGTAACTGAGGACAAACTGCTTTTACACGTCCACTGCAATGATCTTTATGTGTTCCAGTGAATTTACAATGGTAGCAAGACAGACTCCTATTACTACATGTATACCTGTGTATATATACACTCAAAAAATATGTGCAATTTATCAATTTTAAATAATGTGTCATAGAATAATCTAAACTGACTGTTCAAACGTGACTTCTTCATTTTGTCTAATCACGGAGTATTGTGTTCAATAACACATAAATGATGCCCCCCAAGAATCTTGATTTTTACGCTATAAAGGTGATCAATTTTGTGTTTGATGTTATGTGGTATTTACCCACAGAATGGTGATTCTGCCTTTTCAGCATTAGACTTCATCAGGCTCTTCAATGTGGGCCAGACCTGGTCTAACTACCCAACCGGTTTGCCACTTTTTTTTTTTTTTTGTTATTGATGAAGAACATAGATTGATTTGTGCTTGTTAAGTCCCATCCATTTTTATTAGTGATTCTTTGTTAATTCCTATAGCTTGCTTCAATCAAAAATGCATGTATCTATTGGCAGCATTTTTTTTTTTTCTTTTTTTTTTTTTTCAGTTTTGTCTTTAGATAATTTCTGTCTTGTGCAGTAAAACCTATATAGCTTTGTGGAAATTCTCTCTCTCTCTTTTAATGATCATTCCTTTGTGAGATTGTGACTTCTGTTCATTTTTTGTGTCAGTATACCATTTTGGTTGTCAGTGCCACAGAATTATTTCTCAACATATCGTGAATTGTCGGTCATGAGTTTAAGGATTTAAGAAACTGCAAAGTCATATTGTTACAATTGTACAGATTAATGGTAAAAAGTGGTCTGCATCAGTCTAGTTGCTGCCTTTATGTCATTTATACTTTTTTTTAACTTGCCTTTGTTTTTTGTTTTTTTGTTTTTTTGTTTTTTGTTTTTTCGTGCCAGCTGATCAGCTGTTCAGGCCAGTAATTGCAATGAGTTCACAGATTTGCATTTATTTTTGTAACTAGTCAGACATCTTTTCTTCAACTTTCTTACACAGGGATAAGTTTGTCAGAAAACCAAGCAGTTCAACTAATATGTCACATTATAGGGACAACTGATCAGGATACACAATCACATGACGGTCATGTGACCAGTGACCTTGACCCAGGATATGTTTGTCAGGTTGTCGCATTACAACCAATTTGTTACAGTATTAACATTTAATCAAATGGCTCAATTCTATGTTTAAAACTACACAGTGTTCTGGTGGTATCACGTGAAAGAATGTGAAAATATTGAACGGTTACCCACTGCCGTATTATATCTATTTAGCACCTTATAATCCCCTCCTTTTTCAAAGTGAATTAAAGGCCAGGTTTTGAGCTTCGGTTGAATTATTCTGATGCCTGTTATGGTAGTTTGTATGTAAGGCGGTGACCATGAAGACTCCTGTGAGGACTGGTGCGTGTCAAAAATTTATGAAATTTATCAAATGTGAACCATCATCACTGGCACTTGCAGCTTTATGCACTTTTGATGGACAACTGCACAGATAGGTCTACTGTTGGTACATTGTGCCACTGAAAATTTGCCATGTTCTTGAGGCAGAAGAGCAGATACGTTTGGAGCATGTCCCTGTTAGGACATCAAATATTATACCATTGAGCATTTTGGTATTTCATCTATTTAACATGCAGATCCAATTCTAGCTCAGAGAAAATAGCTCAAGATACATATAATCATATACTCGCTTCGGTGCTAATTAGAAATAATATGGTACTTTTGTAGCAGGTTAAAACTGACATATTTAACAAGATTTATGGAGAGGTTCTGTGCATGGCTTAGCCTCAGTAGTAATGACTAGACTCCAGGTTTTGGTAGACTATTTGAATTGAATTCTTGTGGCCAATTCTTGTGACCAAGGGGTATAAGTGTATGCCAAATCCTGCCAGTTTCTGCATGGCTGACAGAACTTAATTCATATACAGTGGTGTTTGGGGGGGGAGGGGGCAGAGGGGTGAGCCCGTGAGGAGGGAGGTGGGGGTCACCATGCGTAAACTTGATCCTTTCAGGGTATATGTTAACATAAGGAGTTTCTTTCTCTGCCAATATGGCGGTTTGAACCTGCAGTTTTGTTGGTTTTGTGTCAGTTGTCAGCAACAGAGAACTCTTTCATCCATACTCCCACAAAATGCTGAATGGGCAGGTCTACCTCTGGACACTGACTGAAAGTGTTGGTAAAATTGTTTTGTACCAATGTAGCTTGAAAAAATAAATAATGCCACTGTGTAAACATAGATATTTTGAAAAAGAAATGATGTCAAAAGCACAAGTTGAATGTTAATGTAAAAGGACCTGTAGAGACAGTTTAAAGAACGACATTTAGGAACCCATAAGATTGGACGGATGAGACTCCCCCACCCCCACCCCTGATGAGAGTGGAAGACTTATACAGTACCCAACCATGGGGCACATAAGCCCACATTGACACTTAGCTGTGACAGAAAGTAGCATTTTCAAGTAACAAGTTAAATATATATATACATATATATATTTTTAATTATGGATAGGAGAGAGTAACGTTGGATCTATAAGATCAACTGGAGTAGAGGACAGACTAGAGTAAACAAAAACAAAAAAATGAAAAAAAAAAAGTCAGGGACCAGACAGCTGAGACAGTCTGAGTTGTACATACCCACCCAAGGTGACCGTCTCCAACAGGGCATTCAATATTGTAAAGGTTGTGCCACAAAATTGACTCTATGGTGCTTATTGGTGTAGGAACAGAACCCGGGATTAGGATTTTTGCCAGAGGGATCAATATTCATCCCACAGGGTCCATTCAGTGTGTTTTTTTGCATTTCAGCCAGACAGACCTATGTCTCTTGTGTTGAGTGTTCACTTCTCTGTGACAGCGGTGTTCACTCCTAGCTTAATTTTCACACTCACTACTGTTGAACTTGTCTTGAAAGACCACCCCAAGGGATCACCAAATTGTGGTCGCTCTTAGGAGGTACATGTATAAATAATGTAAAAGTACCAAGCAGAATATCATGAAGAGGTGGTTCTTTTAAGACAGGTGGTCTCTTATTGCAGTGGTCTCTTGAGCCAGGTACCACTGTAGTTTGCCAACATTTGTAAGGTCACACACTCTGTGTTCAAGGTCTCGAAAGACCTATATTTATGTGAGAGTTGACAAATACAGTGGTCAAGGGATGACAGCAGCTATCTTGCAACAGCGAGGTACGAAACGTCTGAAAACAAATTACGAGAAATTTTTGTGTTTTTTTTCTTTTTATCACCAATGACTTAAAATCATTATGCTGGGTACAAAACTGGCTGAGTTGACAATAATTCTATGCATAATGCTGGAGTCTGCTTGTCAGGCAAATAATAAATGTAGACTTCCTGCAAACATAACAGGTTTCCTCGGCTACATCTTGAAGGCGGAGGTGGCGGCATTTACTCTGTAGCTTACAGCAAGTACAACAAATTTCAACAACCATAATTTCTCCAGGGATATGATTTGCTGACAGAAATGTTATGAACCAACATGCTTACTTGAACATCTCAGCCCTACTAGGTGTATGTTTTGACGTTTTCTTTGTATTCCACTTTGGTGACCAACTAATCAGTCACTGTTCAATATTATTTCCATTAGCAAATGGGTTTATTTGTTGTGTTCACATGGAAAAATGCCTTTTGGGAAATTAAGACAATTGAATCGTAAAAGCAAAAGGAAAGATAATATAGTAGTATCAATAAGGTCATGACCTCCCATTAAGTACAATTTATTCAACTTTTTGATACCAGGAAATACATACAGTTATTTCTTCCTTTTTGTTTTTCCTTTGATTAAATTCAGAATGTGGGAAATTTAGTTCACCCACACACTGGATTTAGCAGATACAGACATTTCCGAAATTTTTAAGACTTCTTATATAAATGGCTGCTTGACTTTGGCTGGATGCTGATGTTAAGTGACAAGTCAAGACAAAAGTTGTTTCTCATTCACAAAAATTCAACAAGTTACTATTTATGTATTAACTTTTTAACCCTTCCCCCGTTGAATTGACACTTGAGTCGACAGCTTTCCTTGACATCAGTTGGGCACTAATTTCCAACTCATACCAAGGAAAGTTGTTGACCTGGGGCACATGATCTTGATAGAGCTCATTTACAATTCTCAGTCAAAATTGTTTATCATTACCATTGAAATTAGTTGAAAACACTGAAGCAGACGACATTTGACCACCAGCCGGTTTTGGCCAGTTTAAGGGGGAAAGGGTTAAGGTGCTCAGAATGCATGGGAAAATTAACTCGTGCAAGTCTGTATTGTGGAATGAATATACAGATGATGGTGCAATTTGAAAAATTTGAGTGCTAACAGATACTTTTGGATTCCGAAAATCGAAGCAGACTCGAGTACTTGAAAGGAAGAATATGGGAATATTCTGTGAAAAAGTGGACAGCATTTATTTCAGAATGGCAATGACAGACTGAGGTTTAACATTAATTGAAAAGTAATGTATGTTAATACATTATGTTCCTGTTAGGACTTTTTAATGTGCTATATATACAGTGATCATAAAATTGGTGTTTTCTTTTGAATTGACGAAGACAGTGGTCCGAAATGCAAGAAGCTACTAATGTTTTGACTTGCACGAGAGACAATGGAGCAGACTCATGGATTGTCGTCATTTGTGTGATGTAAGTCCGGACATGACTGTCTATCTCTCAGTGTTTATGATATCAGTATTTTTTTGTACAGAATATTCAATGTTGAATGGAAAAGGTCAAAATGAAAGAAGTATCTAGTGGTGAGATGTGCCTCATATAAAATCTACTTTGCAAGTTCTCAATGTATTTTTTAAGTTAATGAAATAACTACCGAAAGGTATAAAAAAAGCACTTCCTACATTAGATGTAGTTGATACCGATCACTAGTACAGCATCAGTTCAAGAATCTGATCAAGACATGAATAAGATGCATGTGGTATGGATAGAATTTTGCAACGACACATGACCCAGCTTTGAAAGTTACCAGCTTTCCTATTGGCTGTTCGGCAGTCACATGACACATACTTTTCTTGGTGTGCACAGAGGTCTAAGGTACCATTGATATTTATTAAAGCAAAATTTTCTGACAGAAGGTCAACATGAGCCATTCTGATTGGCTGATTGTGCAGGTCACATGACCCAGAATTGTGCCAAATTGAAGGTCACCTGACCATTATGCAGAATGAGACCTTATAGACTTCTTAGTCAAGAAAAGGGCACAGAGAAGGTGACTTGGCTTGTGTAAGTGTACTAGTGTGACATGTAGACATAAAAATCTTGCAAACCTAACACATTTATTTATAAAGCTAGGCTTTATTTAATATCAACTTTTGTTCGAGATTTGAGAACATTTTTAGTTGTCTTACAAGTTTTACTGGATTGTACAGTCAGTACTTATAACTACGATAAATCGGAGGGCATATCAAGAGATACAAACAACGCAGCATCAGTTTTGTTAATTTACCTAGAGGATAAAAGCTTACCAATGCTGCAAATTGTATAAATAGCTTCGCGCTGCCACCATACTTTCGCTTTCAGCCATTTATGCCAAAAGCTCATGTATGTCGACAGCTTTTTATGTAGGTCTTGCTTGACAAAAATTTGCTACTATATTATAAGGGCATGAAGAAAGTTCACTTAAAAAAATATGTGCAATATATACAAGTGCAGACTGCCACCAGATTTTTTGTACATATACATGTAAGATGAGTAACCGTGGAAACCAAAATGTCTACTGTTCAGTTCTCAGCAAAAAGGTGTTATGTTTATGTTGAAAGTGTTGGGGTGCAAATTTGTGTACGACCTATTGCGGTGTACGTACTGTGTTCATTCATGTTCGACTAAGCATTTTTTTATATTGTCTAAAGGAAGGTGCGACCTTAACCTTTGACCTTGTGATGTAGTTCAAGCTGTTTGAATAATTAGCAGAAATATGAATATTTTTAGTAAAGTTATATACTGGACATTTTATATCATGGAAACTTTTTTTCTGTCAATAAAGCTATATATACAATTACAGGCTGGTTATGTAGTGTTATTTGTTGTGTGTTGTAAAAGAAGCATCAGTCACTCCCCTCATTAATGACAGTGCCTTTACTTAGATGCACAAATAACCTTAAAATATATATGCATAGATACAGTGGTCCCCCTCTTATAAGGCCCTTCTCACCAGAGGCCACCCTTCTTGAAAGGCCAGTATTCTTGTGCAGAAACTGTGGTATTTCCATTATATTCTCCCCCTCAAGAGAGGCCACTCCTCTTATAAGGCCACTTTTTGACTGCATTTGGGGTGGCCTTATAAGAGGGGGACCACTGTATCTACATACATGTGTACATGTATGCACACACCCATGCTTACAGGGCCATCACATCACAAAAGTGCACCAGAAATGTGGTCTTACAAGAGGATGACCCATCTTGTGTGGGGAAATAAACTACCACACTAAATCCTCCATGGAGAAGTGGCCATTTGTAAGAGGGAATACATGTATTCACAATAAGTTGAACTTATTGGGGGTGTAGTTAGAGCATGTGCCCTCATTGGGAGAATAGTGAATTTTATTCCATACTTGTTTAATCTGTAGGGACTCAAACTTTCACCTGTTTAATCGTGAGCCATTCTCATCTTGGTGAATTGGCTCTTCCATGTAAAATTAGTGCAGTATAATATATCGTGTGTACCTGTGAATCAAATGGTTCCCTGTTTCCAATCCCGACATCTCTTGGTAATTTCACTTTACAATTCTATCAACAAAATTATAGCAATCAGTATAGAGGTAAAACTGTGCTCGTGGCATTCTTCATGATCCCTCTATGTGTTTGGTGTGCGGATCACTCGTGAAGCAGGACATCAGCTTGCTTCACTCATGACCCCTCCACAATCTATATCCATCTGAACAATTCACACACTGGTAAAATAATTTATCATCTATAGGAGACCTGTAGATGATACATCATTTTAACTGGATTGTTCAGGTGGATACAGATTATGGAGACCTATAGATGATCCGTATTTTAACTGTGTGAATCATTCAGATAAATACAGATTGTGGAGCTTGTAGATGATGCATTATTTTAACTGTGTGTGAATTGTTTATATGGATAAGGATTGTGGAGATCTATAGATGATATATTATTTTAACTGTGTGAATCGTTTAGATGGATGCAGATTGTGGAGACCATCTATGATACATTATTTTAGCTGTGTGTGAATTGTTCAGATAGATACGGATTGTGGAGACCTATAGATGACACATTATTTTGACTGTGTGAATTGTTCAGATGGATACAGATTGTGGAGACCTACAGATGATACATTATTTTAACTGTGTGTGAATGGTTCAGGTGGTGCAGAGTGAAGACCTGTGACGTATTACGTTAACTGTCTGTGAGTTGTTCAGGTGGATACAGATTGTGGAGACCTATAGATGATAGATGATGTTAACTATGTATAAACTGTTCAGGTGGATGCAGAAAGTGGAGACCTGTGATATATCATGTTGATTGTGAACTGTTCAGGTGGTTACAGGGAGCAGGTATCTATGGTATGTAGATTGTGTGTGGACTGTTCAGGTGGATATAGGGAGCGGGACCTTTGATGAGTTGACTGTGTATGAATTTGTCAGGTGTATACAGAAAGCTGGGACCAATGATATATGGCCTGAATTATTCAGATAGAGAGTGGAAATCTATGATATATTTACTGTCTGGACTTTATACAAATGCAGACAGTGACGACCTATGATATACTTTAACCTATGATATATTATGTTGACTGTGTGTGTCTGATGTGTTCAGGTGGATGCAGAGAGTAGAAACTACTATGATATATTGCATTGACTGTATGTGAAATTCATGAGGTCTGCTCAGATGCTTACAGAGAATGGAAACTGCTATCATACATTACCCTGTCTGTACATAAAAATGCATGCATGTGGTGACAGAGAGAGGGACTGCTATAATATAGTGTGTTGACCCTGTATGTGAATGTTCTGGTGATTAAAACAATTAGACTCTTCACATTGGCCCCCCTGGGTGCCTGTAACATTGAAGTAAAATGAACTTCCCTTGTGGCCCCATATTTGGGTCATACCCATTAAAACATTAAAACCATAGTCAAATGTCAATTATTCTCCATCATTTAATTTTGTTCTGTCTTCTGAAGATGGGGAGAGTTTGTCATTTCAACTAAAATAACATGAAAATTCTGGTAAACAACTGGATATCCACCATAGTTTAATTTTATTTTTTTCTGGTCCAGAGGGGACATTATTAGAGCATGGACCTTCATTGGAAGAAATATAAGGTGGCTAGAGAGAGTGGGGTCAAATGATATACATTGTATTGATGTGTAAGTGCTCAGTTGGCCAGACAAGAGTGTGTACCTATGATATATTGATGTGTGTAAGTGCTCAGGTGGCCAAAGAGAGTGTGTACCTATGATATATTGATGTGTGTAAGTGCTCAGTTGGCCAGACAAGAGTGTGTACCTATGATATATTGATGTGTGTAAGTGCTCAGGTGGCCAAAGAGAGTGTGTACCTATGATATATTGATGTGTGTAAGTGCTCAGGTGGCCAAAGAGAGTGTGTACCTATGATATATTAATGTGTGTAAGTGCTCAGGTGGCAAAAGAGAGTGTGTACCTATGATATATTAATGTGTGTAAGTGCTCAGGTGGCCAAAGAGAGTGTGTACCTATGATGTATTGATGTATGTAAGTGCTCAGGTGGCCAAAGAGAGTGTGTACCTCGTATATATTGATGTGTGTAAGTGCTAAGGTGGCCACATAGAGTGTGTACCTATGATATATTGATGTATGTAAGTGCTCAGGTGGCAAAAGAGAGTGTGTACCTCGTATATATTGATGTGTGTAAGTGCTAAGGTGGCCACATAGAGTGTGTACCTATGATATATTGATGTATGTAAGTGCTCAGGTGGCAAAAGAGAGTGTGTACCTCGTATATATTGATGTGTGTAAGTGCTAAGGTGGCCACATAGAGTGTGTACCTATGATATATTGATGTATGTAAGTGCTCAGGTGGCCAAAGAGAGTGTGTACCTATGATATATTGATGTATGTAAGTGCTCAGGTGGCCAAAGAGAGTGTGTACCTATGATATATTGATGTATGTAAGTGCTCAGGTGGCCAAAGAGAGTGTGTACCTATGATATATTGATGTATGTAAGTGCTCAGGTGGCCAAAGAGAGTGTGTACCTATGATATATTGACGTGTAAGTGCTCAGGTGGCGAGAGAGAGTGGGGTCCTACGATATATTGACTGTGTGTAAGTGTTCAGATGGATACAGGGAGTGGAGATCTATATGTTCACTACATGTGGACTGTGTAGGTGGTTGCAGCAAGTCGGGACACACAATAACGCTTCATGTGGTTACAGAGTGTAAAGACCTGTAGTATAATATGTTGCATGTCTGTGAACTGTTCAGGTCGCTACAGTAGCCTACAGGAGCAATACAATGAGGCATTCAGGACCATACAGGAGCAAAAAGAACTCATCAGCCAGCTGGAGGAAGATCTACGCAGCGTTAACGCTCTCTCTTCCATGTTCCGAGGTGATGCAGAGGTGTGTAGTTTTGTCTTGGTGAAGAAATTAGGGAAGTGTTAGCAGCACATTGCTTATTTGCCTGACACATGTACATGAGTTACCTCAGTAGGCATGGTGGGAAATATGAGCAGTACATATACGGGCTCATTTTATAGACTACAGGTGCAATAACAAAAAAAAAAAGCATCCATTCAGAGTACAAGACCTGGATACAATACATTCATATCAGATACGTGGGTGAATCCCTTTATAAAACAGGACAAAATGTGTTGCTCTCCAATATAACAGGTTGGAACATGCACCAAGTTTTAACCCTTTCCCCCTTGAATTAAGACTGAGTCAACAGCTTTCCTCGGCATGGGTTGGGCATTTAGTGCCCAACCCATGCCGAGGAAAGCTGTTGACCTGGGTCATGTTGTCTTGACAGGTCTCATGTTCAATTCTCAGTCAAATTGTTTTTCATTGCTGTTGAAATCAGTTGAAAACGCTGAAGCAGACGACATTTGACCACACAGCCGGTTTTGGCCGGTTTAAGGGGGAAAGGGTTAAACATTATCATGTGTAAATAAAGTACATGTATCCTTTATTTCAACAAATGTTAGTGGGTCTTCTGGTAAGTACTACTGTAACTGTATTGTAAGTTACAGTATGGGGTACACAATATGATACATGTATAGTAGTTTCCTACCGCAATTGCTGGTCCTGACACTAGATCATGGCAGATGACAGTTGTACTTGATTCATATTCTTTTGGGAGATTGACTGCATTTTAAGACCACACACAGTATCAGGATACTTTTTGCTGGTAGTGGGGGCTGGTTTTAAATAGCAGGTACCATTGTATTGTCAACCTGCCATTGAGAGAGGCTCCTTGTGTGTGGGGTGGTTTTTTTGTTTTTGTTTTTGTTTTTTTTTTTTGAGAGGGGGAGGTCCACTTATATGATGTATAAACAAAAGAACTGAAAACTTCATAAACAAAGTTTCAAAGTCAACTTTTTTGTAAATTCACTTCATATCATTTTATTTCATACTCATTGCATTGGTGGCACAAAACTGAAAATAAAAACACAATGAAATGGAATTTAAACATAGGTTTAGTTTTTGCATGAAAGAAAAGTTTTTGGGAGTGGGAGGAGTTTGTTTGATTAAGAAGCGTATTGCAAATGTACACAATATTTTGAAGCCCAGTCAAGATGATATTAAAGAAAAAATGGAGAAGCAAATTCTCAAACAGTGCATACTAATAGGTATAATTAGCAAGCTTCAAGTTGTAGATACATTTTATTTACCATTAGCATGGCCACCATATATATGTTACAGGGAGAAGCTGGACCCAATCAAGTTGCTGAGTTTGTGGCTGATGCAGTGAAAGATGTTGCTGTGACAAGTATGTATCGGGAAACAAATGCATACCTAACTGATATTAACTGAACTTCATCTTTTATGAAGTGAAAGCCAAATTCCCTGAATGCAACCAGAAAATCTTTGATTTTCCCAAAGTATTGTAGAACCAAAGTATTGTACCCTGAACTTCCATTCTTGGGCCTCAAAACATTAGTATATGCAATTGTGCAAGCCAATGCGCTCTCTCTCTTCTAGCCCCAATGCATGCAATCTAAAAAAAAAATAACAAAATACTATCAATGTTAACACTGCAGGCAAAGGACTGTTCCCCTTAAGATCCTGATTAAAGACAATATTATCTGCACCAAAATGACTATTTCACATAGATGTGTTTCTAAAACCAATTTTCTGATTTGGCAGAAAAAAATAGTTTCCTTAATAAACTCTTGAGGGTAAAAGAGTTCCAGTTTGGGGATTTTCTAAGAAAAGATCAGTTCTTCTTAATATGCATATCAAAGATGACAAGTTACACAAATCTTACCATTTAAAAACAATAAAAGACTTCTTTAGTTTTGTATCTCTTAAACAAAAAAAATGAACACTGTTATGAACAAAATCCATGATAATTTTGCAGACACGTGTATTGAGACCATAATAGCACAAGATTGGTCATTTTATCTTAAGGATTTTTAAAGATGCATACAAAATTTCACAAAACCACATTTTTCTACATTCAGTGCAGACAGATTCTGCAAAGCCTGATGTTCAATTGACCATAGGTTTATTATGTCTAGAATGCATGTATCTGTGATATTTGGTGTAGAAGTTCAGGCGCGTTGCTCAGTTAGACATTGCCTTGAAATCAAATTAAATATTGCATGATTTATGCCATACAAGTATCTCATGACTTACAAGTTTTGCATGGTTTCTATCATATATATATATTGCATAGCTGTATCGAGAGCATAAATAGTTTTAGGAATTAAAATAAAAAATGGTACTGTCATCGTGGACTCAAGTATGTGCATGAATTACTGGTTCACATGGATCTACTGCGGGAGTCACATTGACAGCTCATGGGCACTGAGGTGCTCTCTGTGTCCAAGTCTTCACATCTTTGTGGTACCAAACTTTATTTATTCTTCCAATTATAAGGTAGCCTGACGAAAACAAAAAACAAATATGTCACTTATGTGGAAACATGTTCAGTTACACAGCCTTACTTTTCGGTATAAGTGGTATCAACGTGAGTCCCATTTTACAAGTGATTTATTGGCAGGTGTAGAGATGCTTCATGGTGACATGACACAATATGCCCATTCCTTAGCACCTGAGTAACTCTAGCTTGGTAATGCATAAGAATAGTGTGATTTTGGGATCCATGTGGCAGCACCTGTGGGTGTTCATTAGCAAAAATTTGTCCTTTTACTTAACAAGGGGATTTATTCTTATGCAAATGAGGGAAATAATGTCAAGTGCTGCCCTCTGGGTCCTAAAGTGTCTATTCTTTCCAGTGGTACTATTTAAAATACTGCATATTGTTTGGCTATATACATAATAAATGTACACAATGACACACTGTGCCATATGCTTGTGCCTAGGTTCTACCTCAGAAAGTAAGTCAGCAGCAGATTCTCTCCTGCCCATCGTTCAAAGTCAGCGCGAACGCTTCCGCCTACGAGCACAGGAGCTGGAAACAGTGAGTACTAGTTACATAATGTTACCTCTCAACCATTGCCGAGACCTCTGTGTCTGGGGCGAACACCCACAAAATCCAGTTATTCACTCACTCAATTCCAAAACCTGATGGTCCCGTGGCGCCAAATCTCGGTTCCTACGGATCCGATGGTGACTTCCAGTGTGCATGCTCCCCGTATCATCTTTCCTCTTTTGCGCACCATTACTGGCTTGCTCTCTCAAGTTGAAGCTCCGTGAACTTTGGTTCACACTGTTGTAGTGCTTTTCAAATGTTCCCTTCTGTGAAAAATCATTTCTTAATGTTCCGGGACTCTTCAGGGACCCAGATAGCTGATATCTATTCTGCAGATACCTCTAAAATAGTTGGGAGGTGAGCTCCCAGAGGACCATCTGCACCTTCTTGGGTGGACTGTTTAAGAGAACGTCATGTCATGACAGACTCTGGTTCCCTTTCAGGCACAGGTTACCATCTACACAGACTCTTGGCGGTCTCTGTGGACAGCTCAAGTGGAGAGCTGGACGGCATCGGGCCATTGGCCAGCAGCCTTTGCATCTCATCACATAAACTGGTGGGAACTAGAGGTGATACACTTGATGCTCCTCCACTTCCAGGACCTGGTGGAACACAAACATGTCCTCTTAATGTGCGACAACAGGACTGTGGTAGCCTACCTCAACAGGCAAGGTGGAACGTGTTCCCACAAGCTGACGGATTTAGCTGGATGTATCACTGGATAGTGCTCCGAACACAACATCAGCACACACAAGGCATGTCCTGAGACATCAAAATGCCCGGGCTGACCAACTCTTGAAAAGAGGTCAGTTGCTAGGGATGGAGTGGCTGCTCCACTCACAGGTCATTCAGAGCATGTGGGCCAGATGGTGAACTCCACATGTGGACCTGTTCACGACACATGAGAATGCAAAACTGCTGGTTTACGTCTCGCCAGTCTCAGAGCACCAGGCCCTAGCAGTGGATGCTCTAGCCATAGACTGGAGCCACCTTTGGGTGTACATTTTTCCACCTCTGCAGATCTTTCAGAGGGTACCTCGCAAGGTTGGGTCGCAAGACTGCAATCTGATCCTGGCTGTTCCTTAGCAGCTGCGGGTAGATTGGTCGGTAGACCTCTTGGGTTTAAGCGTCTAGCCTCCGCTACATTTGCCGGCATGGCGGAAACTTCTGGTGCAGCCACAGATAAGCGTTTCCCACAGGAACTCTCCAGTGCTCAACCTCCATGCTTTAGTGGTTGTCACACAGCACATCAGGGACAGGGGTTTCTTGGAATCAGTCGCAGATAGAGTTGCCAGAGGCGCGCTTCAATCTTCTTTTCTAGATGTTTACTTGGCTCATTGGAAGGTGTTTTCCAAATGGTACGCCAGTAAGGTAATTAACCCTTGGTCTCTGCACATTATGGACATTGCCAACTTCCTGCTTTATCAGTGGAAATTCCTTGGCAAGAGCTCTAGACCAAACGAGGGATTTCAATCAGCCATCTCCTCAACCATCGTGAACATCCTTGACATTCACATTGTGTGCTATTCTTACTTGTTGGCTTTCATCGCCTTCTTCTAGACTGACAGGCAAGGTCAGCCAAGTCCTACCACAGTGGAACTTTCTGCTGGTTTTAGTCATTTGAAGAAGTGGCCCCTTGAGTGCCTTGAGGAACCTGTCATGTGGACCTCAAGTACTGGACGTAGGAAACTTGTTTTCTGATAACACTCGCTCTTGGGTTGAAGAAGCGAGATCCACGCTCTAGCTGATGACTGACTCCAATGGTTGACAGACAACTCCCAGGTGACACTGAGACCTTGCTTGGGCATCCTTGCAAAGAACCAACTGGCTTGGTATCTGGCTAGGGCCTTCAAGGGTTTTACCCTCCATGCTATGGATACTGCTCTTTCCACAGAGGAAAGAGCCCTGTGTCCCATGAGAGCCCTTCGCTGGTACCTTTCATGCACAGACAGTATCCGGGGACAGAGGTCCACCCTCTTTCTACCCCACAGTAACCCTCTTAAGGAGCAAGTTTGCAGAAACATGATTTCTTCATGGATTCAGCAGACGATCCTTAAGGCCTATGAGACTGCGTTTGAGAGGCCCGGTGCTTTGCAGTTAATCTCAGCCAGAGCTTAAGAGGTTCGAGCCTTTAATGCCTCCTCGGGCGCCCTGCGGAACATCATGGTTGTTGATATTCTGCAGGCCTGCCTATGGTAATCGTCCATGACTTTCACTGAGCACTACTTGTGTGACATGACAGTGCTAAAGGAGGGTATGTGTGTTTTTGTGGGTGTTACAGGCTCCTTTGCTAGGTTCTGATACTCATTTGTTCAACTTTCCAGATCCCATCAGAGTAGCCACCTGCTTACAAATTTTGAGTGTTCTTGTGGTTTTGATCCAAAGCAGTCTATAGGTCGGCGCACTTTTCTGTTGACCTATAGGGTTATTTACTAAATTGACCTACTCTCAGACTTATATCGGGCAGTTTGTTCTGCCGTCCCAGCCATTTAGCTGGTTGACCCAGGAGTTTACTGCCCTGTGGAACCATATACCAGCCTCATGCCGCCCACCAGTTTTTCAACTAGCCCTGTTAGATCCCCAGGTCTGAAAGAGCTTAAATAACTAGACAGCGTCTATCCACTAGGCAAACAGCTATCATGTTGGCGGGCGAGTTCCAGGGGGTTTCAGTGCGGTCCTGTGTGGGTTGGTAAAGAGGGTTTCTTGCCTTGGCTGGATTCTGCTGTTGGCAGCCTGAAGTCCATGTACCTCTGAGGTTTCCCCCCAGACGTTGCCTCCTCATATAGACCGATGGTTACCTCCAAGCAGATTTGCGACTAGCCCTGTTAGATGCCCAGGTCTGAAAGAGCTTAAATAACTAGACAGCGTCTACCCACTAGGCAAACAGCTATCATGTTGGCGGGCGAGTTCCAAGGGGTTTCAGTGCGGTCCTGTGTGGGTTGGTAAAGAGGGTTTCTTGCCTTGGCTGGATTCTGCTGTTGGCAGCCTGAAGTCCATGTACCTCTGAGGTTCCCCCCCAGACGTTGCCTCCTCATATGGACCGATGGTTACCTCCAAGCAGATTTGCGACTAGCCCTGTTAGATCCCAGGTCTGAAAGAGCTTAAATAACTAGACAGCGTCTACCCACTAGGCAAACAGTTATCATGTTGGCGGGTGAGTTCCAGGGGGTTTCAGTGCGGTCCTGTGTGGGTTGGTAAAGAGGGTTTCTTGCCTTGGCTGGATTCTGCTGTTGGCAGCCTGAAGTCCATGTACCTCTGAGGTTTCCCCCCAGACGTTGCCTCCTCATGTGGACCGATGTTTACCTCCAAGCTGCCGGTCCCAGTGGTCAGTATGCCAGTAACATTACACCCTCCACCTTTTCTTGTAAGTGGGCAATGGTGGTCGAGAGGTAAAGTTAACGTAACGAATAGATAAAATTTTTAGTTAATTTTGGTATTAGTAAGTATACCTACCTCACA
Source organism: Hermodice carunculata (assembly GCA_964020975.1). NCBI lineage: Eukaryota > Metazoa > Annelida > Polychaeta > Eunicida > Amphinomidae > Hermodice > Hermodice carunculata. Next base: position 25,190,256 of record OZ026620.1, read on the forward strand.
ATCACCAGAGAAGCCCACCCGACCACCCTGCTTCCTCTTTCAACTGATGTAAACTGACCACTCTTCAAAAGAGTATGCACACTGGGAGTCACCACCGGATCCATAGGAACTGAGAGATGATGCCACAGGACCACCAGGTTTTGGAATAAAGTGACTGAACTCAACTCGATTTTGTGGGCATTTGCCCTAGACACAGAGGTCTTGACAATGATGGTCGCGACGTAAGTATACTTACTAATACCAAAATTACTACAAATTTCACATATTTGTTGTTTGATAAACTTACCACCTATAACTCGGCAAGTTGTTTTCCTTTGTAAATAATTAATCAATTACAAATTTTGATTGAACCTATCGAGGCCTACAGCTGAAGCTGTGACTTTATATGGGTAAATACTATTACTTATTCATTGATGTGCAGTGGAATACTGTGGTTATCTCACACTCAGCAAAACATTAGTCAATGCTTATTTACCCTTTCCCACTCAGATTGCCTCAAAAGTGCCAGGATGTACATTGTCATCTTCTTCAATGTTTTAACTTAAATTTCGTGTAAATGGAAAACAGTTAAGACCTATCATGATGGCACCCTCCAGGTCAATAGCTCTCTGTGATGTCAAGGACTATAGACAGAGTCTTGTTCTGACCGGGAAAGGATGGACCAATCAAATGGCAAGAAACTTAACAAACATTAGATAAATGTACAGATCATATTAGCTGTTTTGAGTGTTTGGTGCACTTTGAAAATTTAAATAAAACAAGCCTTATTTACAGATCTATGTCTAATATACATGTATTGATAAAACTATCACCAAAACAATGGCAGAATATAGCATTATCCTCACGATTTTCTTGGATGAAAAATGAGGGAAGTACCAAAATAGACATCAGTGCTTAATGAGGGGATACAGTACATGGACGTTGTATTTACAGCAAACTGTGGCACAGCAGCAACAGGTGCAGGTGCTGCAGAATGAGGCAGACAAATTACGATCTGATAACGTCAAACTCTACGAGAAAATCAAGTTCCTACAGAGCTATCCTAAATCGGTAAGTGATCTTAGCAAATTACTGAAAGACACCATTTGGATTTTTTTGGGGGGGGGGGGGGGGAATGGGTGTGAGAGAAGGGGAAGGGGAAGGGAGGGTTCATTGTTTTAGGGAAAGTTACAGGACTCTTGGTAGTTTGAGCTTTACAGAATTATGGCATCTAAATGTAAGGGGGGGGGACTTTCTCACTGCTAAGCTAACTTGTGATTAACAAATTTGAAATAAAATTTTGTTTGTTGTTGTTTTAGTATTCAGATTCTACCAGAAAGTTGTAAATGATAACACATCCTGAAAGGTTTTGTAGATTTTAGACACTACATTTTTGTATAGTTGATGTACCTATTATCGATATGTTCCTATTGTCGATCGGGTGGGTAAAAACACTGTTATCACTTGCTAATCTATCTTTATATGTGATGATTTGACGGTCTCTGAACTGTGAATTTTTGTGCAATGATGTCTAGCTCCGTTCCCCAGCATCTCAGTTACGAGGCTAATTGCCAGCAAACGCATATTTGGGTTCTTTACGCTAAGCAAAAATCACTCTTTTCAGAGAATGCATACATTTATATTTTAATAATCACAGATACCCTAGATTTTTTTAATTTTTAATAAACTGATTTCATGTTTACTTGTGCCAAAAAATGTTTACTCCACTGATCCACTCCAAACTTTATCAGTGAGGAGTTTTCAGTTGCTATATCGAGAATAGGAACATTGTTTTTACGCGCTTGTCACCAGAATTGAAGTAACATGTCTTGCACAGGTCACCTGTGTTCGTCAAGAAAAGACCACTTTGTTTCGGTTTTACCATGGAAGTACAGCTTAGAACTTGATGTCTCTGATGTGTAGGTCTAACAATAATTTTCCTATCTATGTATGGTCAGTGATGTATTGTGCTGCATTTTTACAAAACGCACGGCTTAGCCTATCGAAAACTGGTACATCGCATATACTTTCCTATAAATTCACATGAAAAATGCTGTAGTGGCAGAGATTTCATAGGGAGATGACATGACTGTATCCCTGGTTTTTTATGGTTATTCCAACTGTTGCACTCAATGATGACCTAGAACAGGAAGATGTCAGTGTTATTATGATTGCAGAGTTCTGGAGGCAGTGATGAAACTGAGAACAGGTATTCCTCGCAATATGAAGAGAGACTCGATCCCTTCTCCAAATTCAGCAGAAAAGTGAGTGTAATATAACCAATCGTGGGCTCACTGGAAGGGCATTTAAACACTGCCAATGTCACATGTTTCCTAGTCCACACAATAATGTAGAATCAATTTGTTTACCTGCTAACTGCAGCTTATGACGGACTCCTTTCAATTAAGATAAGGATGCTAGATTCATATTTGTTGTGAAAGGACCTTTCTTTAAGTACTAGCAGTCCTATATTTCCAGCAAATATAATGGTCTGTGTCAACAGCTTTTTTTCAGTGAAGTTTGGACACAATGCCCAAAGCATGCCAAAGAAAGCTATTGACTTAGTCCAAAACATGGCACTTAAGCAGTTAACTGCTTCAGTGTTTATCACTAGCAAGTTACCCCCGTTTTAACTCTTTGGATTCCATATTAAAGTTCCTGTTGAAAAAAAAACAAAACATTAAAGTCACAGCATGTCTGAAGGTCCAGAGTAGGGCCAGAATTTCACAAAATTTTGAGATTTGGATTTTTGTCCATCAGTTTTCTTTTTAAAGAAAGACAGGTTTAGGAGAATCTTTACGAGAATGGATTCTCAGATTCTCGCCGAAATTCTGGCCCTGCAGAGATAACACAAATGTGCCAGATCAACAGGCTTCCTCAACAATGTTTGGGTGTTGGGGAAAGTTGTTTACCTGGTTAGACTAAGTCTAGACTCACATAGCACTGAAAGGATCAAAATATTAATGTTAATAGATAGTTTCCTAAACATATATATTCTAAGCTTGCAGTGGTAGGCTTATTGGTCTGATGAAGAACTTATAGTTGCGTATTTCAAATAATCTAACTTTTTGTGCCTGAGACAAGTTAATGAGTTGACATGAATGTGAAACAGTGCTTTAAAATGGATTTGAAATATCTTTCAGGAACAGCAAAGGAAGTACATGAATCTCAAGCCCTATGACAAGATTACACTGAGTATGGTGAGTACCAGTAATGGATGAGAAACATCATGTGCCAAAAAAACATAAAATTAGCTACATGTATTTACAGAAAAAAGCATATTAAATCTTATTAAATCTTATAAAGTGAATAGCATGTGTATTTACAGAATAAAGCATATTGAATCTTATAAAGTGAATAGCATGTGTATTTACAGAAGAAAGCATATTGAATCTTAGCTTGTGTATTTACAGAATAAAGCATATTGAATCTGATTTGATGTGTTATATTGTTCATGTTATTGATTCAGTTTTATAAGCTCCTGTAGCTTGTGTTTGTATGTAAGAAATGTCAACAACTTGCAAATCTCTAATTCTGGAAGAAAGAATGATTTTTGATAGCTTTGAAACCCCCAACAAATAATGTCCTGTTTGCTTAAATGTTCTGACCTGATGCTGAGTCATTTTAAAAATTCTATTAATAGATGGTGATGATGTTCATCATCATCATCATCATCATCATCATCATCATCATCATCATCATCATCATCATCATCATCATCATCTTCCATCTGTCCACACCAGGACCGTGATTTTTATCATCGGCTCACATCTGGCCCATGTCATATCATTTAACTCTTTCAGTGAACCACATGATAAGTCGATCTACTGGAGTCAGACAAGTCTGAATTATCCTTAGGATCCCAGATTCGTATTCCTCGTAAAAAGACCTTTCATCCAAGTACCGGTATGCCTATAGTTCCAGAGAGAATACCCCAGGTCAACAGCTTTTCTCAACATGCATTGGGCACCCAATGCAGGCCGGGAAAAGTGATTGACTCAGTACAAAATTTGCCCCTTAAAGGGTTAATTGAATTTTGAGATTTATATTATGATGTGAAAACATAAGCTGGAGCTTGTTTGTGTTACAAGAAATGGCACTCTGTTACAGATTGACTATGTACCAAAATGCACCATACCCATTTCTTGTGGAGAGATAGTCATTATATAATTGTGAAGGAACATACAAATAAGCACATAAACAATATCATAGTCATTGATCATGATAAATTACAGACTTCAGCATCTATTTTTTGACAACAAATCTGCATTTGATAGAGATTAGTCACTGTTGCTCAGGATATAGAGAAGTTTTCTGTGAATACAGACAGAACAGAGTGACATAACTAGGGCTTTTTCTTAAAATAATTTTACTTGTTAAAGTTATAAATTTTGAGGGATACAAGTAACACACAGCATGACTGTGTTATTTCTGCCAAGATTGATAACTTAATGTTTGGGTGTGGAATGACAGTATATGCTGGATGTGGGATACAAGTTAATATGTGGGATATTTGTGTGTTTTGTTATAATGAGGTTTTGCTGTATATTAGATACAGTGGTACCTGCAATTTAAGATCACCCCTAATGTCAGACAAAAGTGGTCACATATGACAAGTGGCCTTTCATTGCAGGTAAAAAAGAAATAAAAGGCCAATGTCTTGAAAGGGTGGTCTTAAAAACTAATGTGGTCTCTCACAAGAGGTTGTCTTTAGAGCAGGTACCACTGTATATATTTTGTCTTGCAGGGTCGCTTCATAATGGGTAACAGTATGGCACGGACCATCACCTTCTTCTACACTGTCCTGCTCCATATGCTGGTTTTCCTGGTAAGTTCCATTAGGGGATGCTTGTGGAGGTAAATTACAAGTGACACCACTTCCTGTGGACAACCAGCAGCCAATCAGTGAGGTTGGATTTGTTTATCCACCAGGTGGTTCCACTTGTAAGAAGCTAGACACTAGGTCTAAGTTCCAGGTGGTGCCATCTGCAAGATGCACCCTCTTTACTCTGGGCGCTGATCATGCTTGTTTACACAAATTTCTTACATAGCTTCAATATTTTTGTTAAAATTTCTTGCTAACAGAAAGTATTCAAAAGGAGGATCATAAATAGGAGTTCCAAATGAAATATGTTTAAACGAAATAAGAATTGTCAACACAGCATGCCCTAGATGAACAACTTTCTATGGCAAAATGCATACTGCACACACAGGAGAGCTGTTGACTTGATTAGTCTTATCCTACAATGATATTTGTGTAAATAATATTTCATGCACATTTGTTAAAGTTATAAAGTATTGTTTCCTATACAGGTCTTGTACAAACTGGCCTACACGTCATCCTGCAAGAGAGACTTCTCTGTGGACTGCCATGAAAAGTCAGTAATTGTCTGCTGTTTTTCCCTAACATGTTTGACTTATCAGTTATTTTTACTTTTTATCATATTTCTGGGCAGTTGAACATACTGTAATAGATAACTTGGGCAATGTCATTGCTAATTATAAATGAGCAAGTAACAGTGTTGTCATAATACAATGTAGCTAAAACATTACTGTGGTAACAGGTAACAATTGTCATGATACAATGTAGCTAAAACATGACTGTGGTAACAAGTAACAATTGTCATGATACAATGTAGCTAAAACATGATTGTCATAACAAGTAACAATTGTCATGATACAATGTAGCTAAAACATGACTATGGTAACAAGTAATGGCTGTCATGATATATTATAGCTAAAACAACACTGTGGCACAAGTAACTATTCTCATCATATTGTCTAGCTCAACCATGATAAGTAACAATTGCCATTACACATCCTAGATGAAACATGACTACAGTAAAAAGGCAAAAGTTGCCATGATACAGGGTAGCTCAACCATAACAAGTAATAGCTGTCATGATGCATTGTTGCAAAAACATTACTATGATCACAAGTTAAAATTGTCATGATATGATGCAGCTAAAACATGGTATGTAACATGTCATGATATAGGGTAGCTGAACCATAACAAATAGCAGCTGTTATGGTGCCTTGTTGCTAAAACATGATTATGATAAGAAGTTAAAGTTTTCATGACATGATGCAGGTAAAACATGCCTGTGGTAACTAGTAACCTGTGTCATTAATCTTTTGTAAAATGAGCAAATTCTTAGGATTCCTGAATAAACTAAAAATTTTGGTTCCTTAAAATGCTATCACCATTAATACAATCAATTATCATTGTATTCAGAGAAGCTGGAAAAATTCTGTTTTAATTTTATGTCGTACAAACATATAGATCTTAATGCAAATACATGTAGAGATTACTTATTAAAGAATCGTAAATTTATCTTGTGCAAACATATAAACTTGAATGCAAATACAGATTCAGATTATTGAATAATCTTGAATTTCTCAAGCAAGAGGACATTTTCACTATTTTAAGTTGAATTATTAACTGTTAGTTCCCTGATAACTGACAAAAACTGCCACTGCAGTTCAATTGTGAAATACATTGTTGTAACACAACACAATCGAGAATGGATATTAATTTAACATCATATTTATGTAAAACAGCATGTGGAGATTAGACCTGCTTAACATCATGATAATGCTTCTGTCAACAATCACAAAACAATTTACTGTATAATCATCAATTTTCCAAATAGACAAGTATCCATATATTTTTTTCCCAAGGAGGTCTATTAGTGAACATTTTATTTGGAAACCATTTTTTGCATATAGAATAAGATATTTAATCCAACCTACAATAAATTCAGGAAACTTAACTTGGAAAATTGTGTTTGGGGTTCAAATCAGGAATGAGAATATAAAGGATAATAGAGTATTATACGCCCCTCTCACACCCAATGCACTCCCAAACTAATGGTGACAACTGTCTGGAGATACATGTATTTGTGTTGTTTGTATGTACAGGTTTGCAGAACACATGTTGAAGGTACACGGACAACACGACTTCCACGGATAGCATGCTGCCATGACAGGACACCTACAGTTGAAAGGTTTGTACTGTATACACCAGAAACTAAACCATGTAGGGTATATACGGAATGGATGTTTCACCAGTTTGAACAATATGTGCAGTAATGTGGGTACAGACCATTTCTATTAGGTAAAATCATGGTGTGTAGAATCTGACCAGAGTCTCAGAGTCTCAGAGTCTCAGAGTCAGAGGTATGAGTTATTTACATTTTGCTGTAAAAATTTGAGTTTTCCATCGGTACCTGAGATGTTTGATTTGTCCATACAGTGCCTCAGAAATATACATTATCTATTAAATTCTGAAGAGTCAGATTACTGGCAAAACCGGTCAGGCAGTTGCAGTCAGTGGTTGGAGGGTTTTGAGTACTTTTGGCATTGCCCTGTCAATTTGCTTATTATCTTATTCAATGCCATGGATGTGTGAGTTGAACAAACAGTGCCTCAGAGGTATGAATACTCAATATAGGGCCTCTTTTGGATGCATTGACTCTTTCAGTGCCAATCACAACTTAAGTCAATCTGCTTAAGTCAGACTAGTCTGAATTATCACTAGGATCCCAGATTCGTATTCCTCACAAGACCTTTCATTCAAGTACCAGTATGCATATAGTCCCAGAGAGAAGATCCAAGGTCAACAGCTTTTGTTGGCATGCATTGGGCACAGCACCAAGAAAAGCTGTTGACTCAGTCCAAAATTTGGCATTGAAAGAGTTAAAGGTATGAGTTGTACATACAGTGCCTTACAGGTGGCAGTTATCCACAGGGTGACTCAGATATTATGAGTTACCGTACTGTGCAATATAAAGGGAGCTATCCATATTGCACCATACAGTTAGCTATTCATATGGAGCCTGTTAGAGTTAGCTATTAATACTGTGCCTTGAAGAGTTACCTATTGATACTGGACCTTAGAGACTTGGTCACACAGTTGACTTTAATACCTCAGTAAGACAGAGCCTTGTATAATTTGCCACAAACAGTAACAATGATGTACCAGTGTGAGTTAAGGCTACAATTGAGTAGCAGTATCAGCTGACCACTAAGAAAAGCTGTATCAACGACTGTCAAGTGTTGCTGAAAGATACAATGTAATTATATTAGTGTACTGTATATTGACATTTTGATCCAACAAGAGCAAGTTCACACATGAGTTAAGAGCTAATTTTGCATACTTTTTGCAATTTTCAGGTTGCACATTGCACTGGTAAATGTATGCACAGATACCATCACCACCATCTTATCTGGACTCCACTTGTAGTTGGTAAACTTTGTCAAAGATGATACCTGATCTGGAATGCAGTCCAATACAGCTGAAAAAAAGGTGGAATGAGGTTTGATTAAAAAGAGAAGAGAAAGACCTGTGTGTGTCACTGATGAAGTGTGCTGCATTTACTGGCTCAGTATGGTGAAGATACAGGGAGCCACAGACATGTCAGCCATTCAATGGAATAAACCTGGTGCAGTTGACTCACCAGAGGGCACCACTGGTCAGAATAGGTCATCTGACATCTTCCAACCAATCAGATATAGTGTGAAGAATCAAGAGATCCTTTTGACCAGTGTTAACCTTTGGTGATTATGGGTCACAGGTTTAGCTTTGTGCGTTTATTATACATCGTAATGTCATGGGGGAACACATTGTTGACTTTCTATAATCTAAAGAGACTTTTTAGGCGAATGTCTGGATGAATAGACTAAATCAGCTATGCTAAGTATAGATTTGGTTAAAATGCTTGAGCAAGACTTGACTTTAGCAATATTTGTATCAAAAATTGGTGTCAGAAGCGAACAGGCCTTATTTGCCATATTGGATTTTTTGAATAAACATAAAATGGGAAATTTAATGTTAACCTAATGGGGTAAAAATATCTTGTGAAATGTAAGCATTTATGCAACTTAATAAGAACAGTTTTCAATCTTGAATTATCATGAATATATTATATATATATTACCATATTCATTCCAATTGTAGCACACACCATAATAGACCCCCCCACACACACACTTTTTGATCTTTCTTGGGGTTTTATTCAAAATTCAGTATTTTGTTTATATTTAAAAAAAAACTGCTTCTAATGAAAGAAGAGGGTTCATTGTTGTTATATTCTGCAATGTGGATTCCATAATAAGTGTAATTGCTTGCAGTATTGTATATCATAATCACAAAACTCTGTAAAAACCATGTCTGCTCCAGAAAATCTTTGCATTAGCACAGCATGCTACTATTGGAATGAATATGGTATGTATACATGTGTGTGTGTGTGTATATATATATATATATATATATATATATATATATATATATATATATATATATATATATATATATATATATATATATATTATAATAATGGACCAGTAAAATCTGATGTCAAATGGTTATGGGTATCAGATGGATGACAAAATAATCTGTATTGGATCAGATTTCATATCAGACCATCCCTAACCACAAACCTAACTTACAGGAATTAATTATATATATATTCAAGTATGTTGATTAAATGTCATGCTCCATGTCGATTGTTGGTAGATTAAAAACCAATATGTAGCTGCCATACAGTTGATCATTGGACACGTTACAAACATAAAACTGCAGAACGCTGTTATTTTCAATGGGAAGCAATTGCTTTAAAATTTGTTGCTTTGCTTCATGAGTAATATTCCATGAATTCCGTTTCATCAAAGTTTGTTGAAATGACCAGTGTGTTTTATTGTGGTAGCTTTGCAGTTTTTCATACTTTGTACTTCTTTTGTCAGAATTTGTACTGTAACATAACTATGAAGCCATATATTTTTGAAAAGTATGATACTATGATATAGAATTACATGTTACTAATGTGTTGAGCCCTTTCCAGCTCAAATCATCCAAGAACACCCAAATGTGAAATGTTGTCTGCAACTGCATTTCAGTTTCTAATTTTCACAATTAAGGAAAAAAAATCAGAATGAAAATTACAGTGAGTTCTATCATTATAGCATGCCCCAGGTCAACAACTTTCCTTGACATGGGCTGGGTGCAATAACCCACACAATGGAAAGCTGTTGATTTAGTTTTTGCTTGTGGCCAGGGAAGGGGTTAAAACTAAGTGGGCAAAGTTCAGCAGTTTATTTAATGTTATATTGTTTAGGATAGTATTATAACATGTGGACAGAGTAGTGGAGTAAGATGTACATATAGACTGCTTGAAAAGTGCTAAGGAAGCAACTTTTAAGCTGGGCATTGTTTGGTAAATCAGAAAAGAAAAAAATGAATAGAATAGATAAATATTAGATAAAAGTTCATACCCTGAGAGTATATATATGGTATAAATACAAATTGACTGCATTACTAAACTGGTGTACTGGTAACTTTTGAATATAGCAAGGTGAAACAGATGATGAGAGACCAGCTACTGGTTATAAAATGTGGTGAAGGGATATTACCAGTAGTTCTGTTCTATACCATACAAACAAAAAATTAAGCTTCTTGTGCATAATTAAGAAGTTCATGCAGGGTTGCTCCACACACACAGAGGTTTCAGTTATAAAATGATGGAATAATCAAGGCAATGTTTTGAACAGTTATATTTCTTCACTATTTTACAGTTTATTTAATCACAAAGATACGCAAAAAATTGACCATACTTTTACAAGCTATTTATGATTTCTGTAACAAACACTGCTGGGCCGTGTGAAGCTGGGGAAGTTGTATGTGCACATGATTGTAATGGCTGAATTTTCTGTGTATCACATATTTAATGTTATTTAATGTAAGGCAAGGCAAGGCAAGGCAATGAAACCTGAGATTTAAAGCCACTGTCACAAGATAAGCTGCAGTGTAAGACCAATTTGATGGGATAAAGTTGATTTCTGCTATATACATCACAACAAGAACATATTCAAACAGCAGGAAGTGCACATTATGTGTCATTATAGAGCAATATGACATCAAAGGTAGTCTTAAGATTGACTTTACAGAGTGGCCAATGTTTGTGCTCATCATAGCAATAACAGATATTAGACTACAGATGGTGCCACTGGTAATAGGACCTACAGGTGCCATCTGGGGGCTTTGAATTTGTAATGGCATCTTTATTGGTTACGAATTGCCAAAAGAAACCAGAGACAAGTACATGTCTCACTATATGTTGTTCTTTGTTACAGTTGGCCAAATAGATTGAGCAAAATAATCAAATGTTCATCTCTTAAGCCTCTCCCCTGTAAACCAGCTAAAACCACCTGGTGGTTAAATGTCTGCTGCTTCAATGATTTTGAATAATTTCAACAGTAATGAAGAACAATTTGAATGAGAACTGTGTTTGATGAGACCTTTTAAAGATAGCATGACACAGGTCAACAACCAACCAATAGCTAGGAAGGTTGTTGACTCAGTCTTAATTCAAGGGGGAAAGAGTTAAAAGCGGCCAGCAAATCGGAGTTATTTTATAACATGTAAGCACTTCCTTTCACTTTTCCAATTCATCTTTTTCTAAATTGGCAAAATAAAGTTCACTATATAGCCAAGCTAGTAGAAGAAAATGTCAGCAAGTTACACAGACATGGTCTATGCATGTATCAGTTACTATTGTATATTGTGTCTTGACTGATAAACATGCAAAAAAATGTGGACACAAGTGTGCCCAAGAGTGGACTGTGACAGATGTGCCCGAGAGTGGCCTGTGACAGATGTTCCCGAGAGTGGACTGTGACAGATGTGCCCGTGAGTGGCCTGTGACACTGCCAGGTACCAAAGAGGAGTGGGTATACTGTATAATCATTTATATGCACAAGTATTTACTTTCCCAAATTGACCCCAACAAACAATTTTCTGAGTTTTCTTTTGTTAAATTAACTGCATATTAACCCCAAGTTGTATTTAAACAGCTATATGGGAAAAAGATCGGCCTCAAATTTTCTTCAGTAGAACCTGTGACGGAAAAAGAAAGATCGTGATCCCTCAGGAATATTTATGATTGCCAGTATATAATAAGGCTCACAGTTTATATTTGACAGAAATGAGGGTCGAGGTCATTAAAGTAAATTTACAAAGGTTCATTTGATATACATGTACTGCTTCTGACATTGTTGCTTTATGCGTTCATTAGTACAGAGCCTTGCATGATTGTGAGTTGAGTAAGTACATGTCCACTGAGTTATTGTTGTTGACAACAAGCATACAGTAAGTAGCACTTTTTTCTCTCTTTCTTTGACATTCCTGTTGGGTTGACATGTTATGAAGCAGAGGTGGAATTTGTAGTAATACCAGACAAGAAATAAACTTCTCTGTGTGCATGCGTGGTGTTTTATCATTTCTTATCCTTCACCCAGAGTCAATAGGTTATCCCATTGTATGCTGGGGACCACTACAAACCCAGCAGCACATCTACAGAAAGCTGTTGGTAGGTCTTCTCCACTGTCTATGGGTACTATAGAATTTTGGTAGGTCTTCACTACTGACTATGGGTAATTCTTGTAGCCCTTCCACTGTCTATGCGTATAGCATTCTGATAGGTTTTTAGCTCAGCTGACTTGTCAGCCAGCTGAGCTTATAGGACGATCCTTTGTCTGTCGTCTGTCTTTCCACAATTCACATGTTTGACTTCTTCTCCAAAACCGTCAACCAGATTTACCTTAAACTTGGTGGGGATGTACCTTGGGTGGGTCTCTACCAAGTTTGTTCAGATGGTCATGCTCCAATGGTTTTTAGATTTTTTATGATTGTTTTTACCTCAGCTGACTTGTCAGTCAGCTGAGGTTTTGTGAAGGTCCGTCCGTCGTCCGTCCGTCATCCGTCCGTCTGTCGTCCGTCCGTCTGTCGTCCGTCCGTCCATCCGTCGTCTGTTGTCCGTCTGTCCACAATTCACATTTTCGACTTCTTCCTAAAAAACCGTCAGCCAGATCCACTTCAAACTTGGTGGATATGTGCCTTGGGTGGGTCTCTACCAAGTTTGTGCAAATGGTCACGGTCCAGTAATTTTTGGATTTGTAATTAATTTTTTTGTTCTTTTTTGGGGCAAACCTTAAAAAATCTTCTTTTCCGAAACCGCTCACCCAATTGCTTTGATATCAAGCAGGAACACTCCCTGGGACTCCTAGTTCTTAATTTGTTCACCAGGTGGCGCTGCAATTTGTTAATGAATTTTTGTGCATTATAGCTATTTTCGACTTCTTCTGCAGAACCATCACTCAGGTTAAGCTGAAACATGGTGGATATGTTCCTTGTAGAAGGGTCAAACAAAGTTGTTCACTATGTGGCAATGCTGCAGATTCCTGATTTTTAACGATTTTTTCAATTCGGGTACTTATTGGTCAATGCAGCTTTCCTATTGATTACTATGGAAGTCCATGGGCATTCTAATGCTAATTCACATTTTCGACTTCTTCTCCAAAACTTTCATCCAGATTAACTTCAAACTTGGTGGCAATGTAGCTTGGGTGGGTTTCTACCAGGTTTGTTCAAATGTTCATGCTCCAATGATTTTTGGATTTTTAAAGTATTTTTTTGTTCTTTTTTTTGACAAATCTTAAAAAATCTTCTTCGAAACCGCTCACCCAATTGCTTTGATATCACACAGGAAGACGCCTAGGGACTCCCTGTTGTTAATTTGTTCACCAGGTGGCGCTGCAGTTTTTTCTAATTTTTTATGAATTTTGTGTGTTATAGCTATTTTCGACTTCTTCTCCAGAACCGTCACTTAGATAAAGCTTACACGTGGTGGATATGTTCCTTATGGAAGGGCCAAACAAAGTTGTTCACTATGTGGGAATGCTGCGGATTGCTGATTTTTAATGATTTTTTCAATTCGGCTCCTTTGCTGTAAATGCAGCTTTCCTATTGATTACCATGTAAGTCAATGGGCATTCTTATGGTAATTTACATTTTGGACTTCTTCTCCAAAAGCGTCGTCCAGATTCACTTCAAACTTGGTGGGGATGTACCTTGGGTGGGTGTCTACCAGGTTTGTTCCAATGGTCATGTTCCAATGAATTTTGGATTTTTTTATGATTTTTTTTTGTTCAAAAATCTCTACAAAAGTTTTAATAGGAAAGTTTAACATGGGAATTTCTTGTAATGGTCATAACTTAAATAATATTGGCCAGATTTACTTCAAACTTGGTTGGGATGTGCCTTGGGTGGATCTGTACCAAGATTGTTCAAATGGTCACACTCTGTTGATTTTTAGATTTTTTAATGATTTTTTTTTGTTTTTTTGGGGGGCAAACCTTTAAAATTCTCCTCTGAAACTGCTCACCCAATTGCTTTGATATCGTATATAGACACTCCAGGGGACACCTAGTTCCCTATTTGTTCACCAGGTGGCGCTGCAACTTTTTTTTTATGAATTTTTTGTATGGTTTTGCTATTTTTCACTTGTTCTCAAAACCGTCCCTCAGATTAAGCTGAAATGTGATGGATATGTTGTTGTGGAAGCGTCAAACAGTTGTTTACTAGGTGGCACTGCTTTGGATTCCTGATGTTTAAGGATTTTCAATTTGGGCACTTATCGTTCAATGCAGCTTTCCTATTGATTACTATGTAAGTCAATGGGCATTCTAATGCTTATTCACAGGACAACTGACACGAAATTTACTGTTTACTTGATAACTTGAGATCTGTTTTGAGTTAGCTGCACATGTTAATTATTCTGTATGAAGGTCATGCTTAGACAGTACATGAATGACCTTGACCTTGTTTGTGGGGTCACTTTGCAACATACATGAATTTTACTCTTCATTATAACTTGAGAACTACTTGAACTTTGATGTTGCACATGTAAGTGTTCTTCTATAAAGGTCAAACTTACTCAGAACATGGTGTCCTTAATCCTTTCCAAAGTTCATAGAGCTGCAAGTGTGATGAATTTCAAGATCAGCTGAGGCACGGGCTGTTCACACAGCCCTCTTGTTTGTTTGTTTGTTTTTTTGTTTTTGTTTTTTTTTTGCCTTTTTTAGAAATTCTCCGACGAAACCACTAGCCCAATTGCTTTGATATTACACAGGAACACCCCTAGAGACTCCTAGTTCTTAAATTGTTTACCAGGTGGTGCTGCAATTTTGTTCTAATTTGTGTGTGTGTGTGTGTGTGTTTTTCGCTATTTTTGACTTTTTTTCCAGAACCATCACTCAGATTAAGCTGAAACTTGTTAGATATGTTCCTTGTGGAAGGGTCAAATTAAGCTGTTCTCTAGATGGCATTGGATTCCTGATTTTAAACGATATTTTCGATTTGGATAGTTATTGGTTTATGCACCTTTTCATATTAATTACTATGTAAGTTAATGGGAGTTTTTAATGCTAATTCACATTTTCGACTTCTTCTCTGAAACCATCAAACAGACTGACTTAAAACTTGGTGCCAATGTATCTTGGGTGGGTCTCTACCAGGTTTGTTCAAATGGTCATGCTCCAGTGATTTTTGGATTGTTTATTTATTTTTTTATTTTTCTGGATGGGGGGGGGGGGACATATGTTAAAAAATCTTTTTCTCCAAAACTGCTCACCAGATTGCCTTGATATCAGATAGGGACACTTTTGGAGACTTATTGTTCTTAATTTGTTTACCGGGTGGTGCTGCATTTTTTGTCCATTTGTTTAATGATTTTTTTCTGTGTTTTTTGCTATTATTGACTTCTGAACAGTCACTCAGATTAAGCTGAAATTTGATGGAGATGTTCCTTGTGAAAGGGACAAACAAAGTTGGTTACTAGGTGGCATTGCTATGGATTCCTGATTTCTAATGATTTTTTCAATTTGGGAAACTTCTTGGTAAATGCACCTTTTCTATTGATTACTATGTAAGTCAATGGGCATGCTAATGCTAATTCATATTTTGGACTTCTCTGAAGAAACTGTCTGTCAGAGTGACTTTAAACTTGGTGGCAAAGTACCTTGGGTGAGTCTCTACCAAGTTTGTTGAGTAGTCACACACCATTGATTTTTTAATTTTTTTTATTAAAAAGTTTTAATAGGAAAGTTTAGCATGGGATTTTTTTGTAATGGTATTAACTTAAAGAATTTTGTCAGATTTGTGTCAATCTTGATAGGGATGTACCTGGTACCTTTTATAAGTCTCTACCCATTTTGTGTAGGTGCTCACGCTCAAGTGATTTTTTGACCTTGACCTCATTCCCAAGGTCACAGGACAACTGACATGAAATTTTCTGTTCACTTGAGATTTGTTTTGAGTTAGGACCTTGATGTTGCATATGTTAATATTTCTCTATGAAGGTCATGCTAAGATAGTACATGAGTGACCTTGACCTCAATTCTGGTATCACAGTGCTACATACATGAATTTTACTCTTCACTATAACTTAAGAACTACTTGAACTGGGATCTTGATGTGGCACATGCTTTTGTTCTTCCATAAGGAACCTTACTCAGTACATGGTTGACCTTGATCTTATCCAAAGTTCACAGAACCACAAGTGTGATGAATCTCTTGGTCAGCTGAGCATGGGCTGTTCACACAGCCCTGTTGTTTGTACTGACTGTGGATATAGAATTCTGGTAGGTCTTCTCTGTTTAACATTTGGTCAGGAGGATATAAATCTGGTCTTTGTATAGCTGGACAGGAGTATATAATTTAGGTAGAGCCTCTCAAAATATTGGCCTGGGACATATAATTTTGATAGGTCTTTTCAGTAATTTTGATTAAAGGTATATAATTCAGATATGCATTCTCTATAACTTCAGCCAGAGTTCTAAGAATTATGGTAGGTCTTCCATAAGTGTTATCAGCAATATATAATTCCCTCTTTTCTTTTCCTCTGGTAAATTTTTACTTGGGTTCCAAGCTGTGTAAATTAAGTGCTGTATATAAGAGCCAAATGGATCTCCAGTGGGCTACCTTCTGACACATGTAGGGCCTCCGTCTGTTCTGTGAAAACCTATCTCTGATTATTACTATGATTCCCATGGTTCTGCGTATTTAAGACGGCCCTTTGTGACAGACATATTGACTGTGTTTTTTCAAAGCACAGAAAAAACTTGCTCTAATGACTCCATCTGTTCCCTGCAAAGGGTGTCAGGTATCTGAATATGTCGGATAGATCAGTCAAATTTAAAGAAGCAAAGGAATCTCACTTGAAAATCTCTGCAAGCTTATGTCGTTAAGTGAATATGTCAGGTATCCAAGTGTCATTAAAAGGATGTTTCACAGTACAGTGTATATATACATATATATATACACAGACACACAGACACACAGACACACACACACACACACACACACACACACACACACACACACACACACACACACACACACACACACACACACACACACACACACACACACACACACACACACACACACACACACACACACACACACACACACACACACACACACACACACACACACACACACACACACACACACACACACTCACTCACTCACTTAAAAATAACAAATTTTGTTATTTTAAAACAATTTTGTCTTGATAGGGTGGGCCTAACCTTTAGCCATTTGGGACTACATCAACAGCATTCAGTTGCTTGGATGTAGCACCAAGGCCTATTTCAGCTTTTTTTTAACTTTTTTTTTTTTAAATACAAGTTTTCTTATTTTTAATTTGATTTCATTTTGATCTGATTTTGACAAAATATGTTCATTTCTTTGAAAGTCTGATTTTACTCCACTGGAAAAGCTCAAGTTGAGCAGTCTCAAATATTTGGCTCCCCTTTTAGGTGACTGCTGAAAAACAGAAGCCTCATCAGTAATAACTCTGCTTGTGCCAGAACTTTTTTTTTCCTTCTTGTTCTTCCTTAAAAACACTTCCCAGTTGCTATATACTGATTTGTTGCTTATATTATGCAATAGGGCCTTGGCAACTGACCAGGAGATACAGAAATACAATGTTTAGGTATGTGGCATAACCAGGGCTAATGCCACATGATGAAGACCCAAGGAACTAACTTTGGAAGACCACGCAGTGAGCTGGGGTTTTGCAAGCACTTGAATGTGTAAGTTGAGTAATTCAATGACCAAGCCAGGCCTCGTGGTACCATTAATAAAACAGAAATTTTTTTCCTAGCATAGGCTATATATTATCAGTTACTGTGTTCACTGTTAAGGAAGGGTTTACTCAAGATGTCAAAGTACCTGTCATTTGACATCCAGGCACTTTGGGTGATAAAAGCGTCAGCAAAGTATCTGAAACAGAGACTCATTGAAGCTGTTATACTATCAACTCAGTGGACCTTGTCAAAGTCATAAAAAAAGAAACCCTGTGAAAATACAAATCAAATTCAACTTGTATGTTAACGCATTTATTAGAAGATTCATTATACATTTAATTGTACACAGAAGTAGATCAACTTCTATTAAATATTTAGGTATCCTATCTGGCACATGTGTACAGACTTTCACGCCCCTTGCAGGTCTGAGTCTGGATTCAACATACTGTAATGCCCGCACATTCAACCAACTGCTGTAACACTATAGAGCCCTACCCCAGCAGTTTTGCTGTTTTCTTTCATAGGTCACTTGGCTCTAGTCAGACCTGCAAAATGGGGCTCTGAATACCAGTTGATGCTGGTATGGCATTATGATGAAAGGTACACAATATTTAGGAATTTTAGAATTAGTTTTGACATCTTGCCCCCCATAAAAAGTCTGTGTCACGATCACTGACACAAAACATAGCGCGAGGATCTCCTCTCCTGCCTTACCCATAAAATGAGCTTCCATGCCAATGGAGCCACCATGAAACTGAAACGGCAAAATTCCATCTGACCTATAATTTGTCATAAATGTACATGTTTTTGTGACTTATTGCTACTGATCTTTGTGACTGTCATTTATATGCTTCTGACGCTACAAAAGAACAGATGGTAATCTGATGTGTATAAAAGTTGCAATACTTCATTTGAATTAAAAAAAAAGAAAAAGAAAAAAAAATTGTCTTCTCCGACACAACTTTGCATTAAGTACCCTGCATAGAGCACATCACCACCGAAGCAGCATGGATCAGCATATTCAAAGACCAATCACCACTGAAGCATAAACAGGGTCAAACTTGCCGTACAGTCTCTGGTCCCCCTGCGTATTCCATTAACAGTTTCAGTGTCACATTTTGACTGAGTGGATGACTTTCCTTGGCACAAAGCTGTTGACCTGGACTATTACATTCTGCAGGAATGCTGGTACTTGAATGAAAGGTCTTTGTACAAGGAACAAGAGTCTGGCACCCTTATTACAAGTCAGAGCAGTTCATATTAACTCATTCCATACCAGTCCCTGATTTTTCCATATATTTACCTAGATTTAAGACAACAATTGCATATTTAAATTCTTCATGAAAAGAGCTTTCATTCAAGTACCAACATGCCTATAGTCTTAAGTCAGTTGGTCTGGCACTGCCTGGCAAGTCATGCTACAGCTGATGCAAGGGCAGCTGCAGCATGACTTGCCAGGCAATGCCAGAACCACTGACCAAGGCCTGTGACCATAGTATGGAATGAGTTAAGCAGTTCAACTGTAGTTGCAGTTGGCACTGACAGAGTCCAGACTGTTGTTCTGTGATAGGCCTGGACCATGGCTACACAGTTTGAACTTGTCAGATAAAAAGTAGCCACATGTAGATAATGTATGTAAATTGCACCATGTTGCCTTCATAACACATCAAGTGAAAAATCCTTTGGTACTTTAATAAGGGTTAAAAAGAGAATTACTGTATCTATGTACAATCCCAACAAGTAAATGGCAGGTGTTAAATGAATTTTTAAAACAAGAGACCCAATGCTCTGCTGACTACCATCAACAAAAAATTATTTCTGAAGTGTATTCAATCCACAAACTTGAAAAATGAATCAAGGTTATCCATATTATGTAATATCAAAGTTCCACATGATACACATTTGTGGTACATTTAGCATCATTCGCTTTAATCTTTATTAAGATATTGAATTAAATGTCCTTTTTTAAAGTGCTTATTGACCTTAAAAAACGTCAAGGTCACATAACCATTGGGTTATGGTGACCAATAATGTAGATCACCAAGTAGAGTTTTTTATACATTGTGCTCAGTGCAATTTTGATCCAGAGGCTCAATTCTCCGTGCCACTGATGTCCAAACTACACCCTACCATTACAAAATCACCTCTTCCAACTTAATGGGTCTGGTGACCTTACAATAATAGGTCAAGGTCACTGATCTTACATAATATATTAACATTGGACATGATCTATATATTCTATAAATTTGGCTTATCGAATTTAATTATTTTTTGAGAAATGGAATTTTGAATCTTTTAAGGCATTCTAAGCCCTAATTTTCATCAAATAAAAGGTACATTTTAGATCCACTCAATTATATGAAGATCCATCAAAAATGAAGGATGCTGGAATGGTCACAAGGTATTCACATTTTAACCTGTATATTACATAAAAGTGTATGTGACGCCACCAACATTGATGACAAAGATTTCCATTCACTATATACCTTCTAAACGTTATATGGGCCAAACTAAAAAATTGTGGGGTGCAGAGCATTCAGGAGATGACCCCTATATTCAAACTGGCCATTTGACCTTGACCTTCAACTTGGATAGCAAAATTATTATGTTCAAAATATTCACCCTACATCAAGCTTTCCATACATGGTCTGTCTGTTCAAATTGGGTAATAACTATTCCAGTTATAAAAGAAAAACAATAAATTTGGACAAGCCCCAAAGTCTATAATTACTGGGTCACAGTGACCCAAAAAGTATGTCACTT
Source organism: Hermodice carunculata (assembly GCA_964020975.1). Lineage (NCBI taxonomy): Eukaryota > Metazoa > Annelida > Polychaeta > Eunicida > Amphinomidae > Hermodice > Hermodice carunculata. Next base: position 25,210,926 of record OZ026620.1, read on the forward strand.
ATTAGTTTTATGAACAATGTAATCATGTGCAATTTTAATCTGGAGGCTTAAGTCTCTTTGCCATTGATGTCCAAGCTACACCCTGCCATTACAAAATCAATTCTTTCCACTTTACAGTCATGGTGACTTCACAAAAATAGGTGAAGGTCATTGATATTACATAATATTCTAACATTGGACATGGTCTATATATCCTATAAACATATGGAATTTTGTATCTTAAAAAACGATTTCAATGGCTTATAATTTCCGTCAAATTATAGGCGGCGTCACTAGTATCATTAGCAACTATGACTTTGACCTCCCCCCCCCCACCATACCATCAAAGTTTGTGAAGATCCACCAAAAATTAAAGATGCTAGAGTGTCCACAAGATTTTCATATTTTGCCTTCTATATTGTATATTACTGTAGGTGGTGCCACCAATGTCGAAAGGGACATAATTTTCATTTATAAGTCCTGAAAGTTATATTGGGCTAACTTGAAAACTGTGGACGGTATTGCACTTACGAGCTAAAGTTTACAGATGGGCAGTTGCTTTATAAGCTCTGCACCCTTAGGTCAGCAGAGCTAAAAATGAAAATTAGAAAAAAATTCCATCCATATGTAACCTTTAAAGCCTGATAATGGAAAAGAAAGTATTATTTGATTTAGCCTTATTCATAAGAAGCTGTCCTTCAGCATTAAACATACTGTGATGCAAACTGCATTATTTACAGACAATATACACACATGCAGTGCAAATGTAAAGACATGTAGACTACATAAAAAAAAATCCCCTTGCAACACAATATGGTAATATATTCATAGTGAAGGAAGGCACTTTCATTCTAAAACCAACCAACCCTTCCCGCCCCCCCCCCCCCCCAAAAAAAAAAGAAAGAAAAGAAATCTTGTGCTTTTTCCTCTCTTTTAAATGTACATCAGGATCCTGCTTCTCATCTTACTATTTTGAATAAAAAGAAAGAAAAAAAAGATACGAAAAAACAAAAAACAAACCTCCCCATTCCCACCTAAAAAAGGCCTACTTTGGACAATCTCCTCTGAGAAAAGAAGTTGCCACCTTGCGGATTAGTAAACAATGCATGCCCTTTTGTGCCCACACAACATATGCAAATTACAACTTCAACACCATCCACACAACACAACACACTTGGTGGCCCTAAAATTAGCAATAATAAGTGATGATAAACAACACTTTATATACAATGGCTCCCAGTCCCCCAAATTAGTGGTATCTATCCCATTTTTGCTCTCAACTTTCAGATGAAATCCCTTAACCAACCACTTTTGTTAAAACATTTACTAATTTAATAAAATCTGCATTAAATATTTCCCATTACAATGAAGTGTTTGGGCATAAAACTTGCTAAATATTTTGTCAGAATACCACAGTTCAGTTTTGTGATGATTAATTTTCCTGAACCAAAAGAAAGGTGTTTTGTGACAAATGAGGTGGAAAGTAAACCAAAGCTCCCAGAGAAGGATAGATCTGCACTTTCCCAGCATGCTTTTCTGCTACATTTATGTTACCAACAACAGTGTGTTTCTAGAGCACAATGTGAGAAATTACTTCCCATTCTGTGATACACTCACTGTTTACTGCGGGCCTGTCTTTGTGTAGTCTTAACTCTTTCAGTACCAATCACGTGTAAAGTCGATGTTCTAAAGTAAAACTAGTCTGCATTATCATTAGGATCTCAGATTACTATTCCTCATAAAAAGACCTTTCATTCAAGTACCAGCATGCCTCTAGTTTCAGAGAAAATATCCCAGGTCAACAGCTTTCCTTGGCCCAATGCGTGACTAGAAAAGCTTATGACTCAGTCCAAAAATTGGCACTTAACTTATTCCATACCACTCCCTGATTTTTATGTACCTAGATTTAAGACGACAATTGCATATTTAAATTCTTCATGAAAAGAGCTTTTATTCAAGTCCCAACATGCCTATAGTCTTAGGTCAGTGGTTCTAGCACTGCCTGGCAAGTCATGCTGCAGCTGCCCTTGCCAGCCAGTGCCAGAACCACTGAGCAAGGTCTGTAACCATAGTATGGAATGAGTTAAAGAGTTTATACAGGGTTTGACAGCATGCTTGGCAGCAACCCACCTGCTAGATACATTTACTTCATTACAGCATGAAAAAACCTTCATACATGCTGACTTTAATACTTTAGCGGTTTTTAATTTCTTAAAATTCTGCAAACAAGCAGGGGTGCCAAATTAAATTACGTGAATTGAAGCTCTTAAATATATGCTCTACATATGTGATGGTTTATTTACAACATTAAATAACTGTGTTAAAAATTTTAATTTAAACCAAAGAACAAAAACAAACAAAAAAAACAAAACAAAACCAAAAAAAAAAAAAACCAAAAAAAACAAAACAAAAAAAGAACAAACAAAAAAAATAAAAAAAATAGCAAATTCTTTACCTGAATCAAGATAAAAACTATATAGGTTTGACAATTTTTAGCATACAAAATTAAATATGTGTGAAATAAAATACATTTTACAGTATGTGGATCAATATAAAAACTGTACAGGTTTCACAAACTACTCAAACGACAACAAGACTATGCCGCATGACGTGAAAAACATTCAGGTACAAATATCACATGATGTGGCATCACAGCACCTTAGTGGGAGGATGTTTGGTGTCACCAATGCAGTAGTGAAAAGGCATGCCCAGCCCAGGTTATATAAAATTATGTACAGGAGGTTAAGACTGGCCATTTCTCTCACTTTTACACTATTTCTATCAAATTACTTTTGTTTATACTTTGGAAACTCTGGTCAAAAATAAAAATGCATTCCCAGCAATGTAATATATACATGTACATGGAGCTACCAATTCATAAAAAGATATTAATAGCAATTCAGTGACACCCCTCTAATAAGACCACCCAAACTGCATTAGAAAAGTGGTGAGACTAGAGAAGTAGACTTTTATGAAGAGGGCAATACAACAAAAATGGCACTTTCTCCATGAAGATAGTGGCCATACGGGAGTGGTCTTTGGCAAGAGAAGTCTTGTTAGGGGAGGACTGCTGTACTGAATATGGACTATACGGTGGTTCCCTCTGATGGAACCAAAAAGTGGTCACATTAGAGGGGTGGCCTCTCTTAAGAGGGACAATACAATGAAAATACTTTTGTGGCATAGAAGAGTGGCCTTTGTAGAGAGGGTGGCCTCTCTTGAAGGGGCCTTATTTGAGGGGAATAACTACTTGCATTAAATATCAATTGTAACCCAAGATCATTAAAATATCTGACGGTAAAATAATTGTCAATTGAAAAAGACCTCTCCCCTTAATCAAAATGAACATGCACATGATGTCTTGCTAAAAAGTCTGAAGTCAATAGTCGGAAGGTGGGAGAGTTCTTGATACAGGTTCGTGCATGTAACACTGAGAAATATCTGTACAGCAACAGTATGATTTATGATGTCCCAATTTACATAGACATTATATTTCCTGTGAAAGATGTGCAATCCAAAGCAATCAAGTTTGATGTCAATACACTCCCTGTACACAGAGAAACCATTTCAATTTTTTTATGTACTTTTTTACATGCACTTTAACTTGCCCTATTATTTTCAATATGTACAATTTGCCTATATGTTGACTTTTTCTTTCAATAATTTTGGAGGTAACAATAAAGCAGTGCTTCTCAGCGGTTGTGTCACCGATACAGATGTATAATTATATAACATACATTTCAATTATCAAATCTTGATGTACTGTTCTGTACTAAACTTAATAATAGTTATACATAAAATAGTATTTGTATATTGTGATTGCTGTATTCAACAGATCAAAATAACCTGAAATGTAAACATAAGAGCTTAACTATACCAATGTTATTGTAATAGACAAATGCTAGTGTATGTTTTCTTCAATGCTTCCTGTCTAAATTAAGTAGCTGTTAATTACTTCATGACAGATTTCACTGTCAATCATCAAAATTTAATTTACAGGTAACCGGTACATTTAATTTTGAGCAAATGCATTAAGCAATGGTTGATTTTTTCATGATAGATTTGATTGTCATTCACCAAAATTTTGTTTCAAAATACATTTTATTTTGAACAGCTTCACCAAAAGCTTAATGAAATCTGGTTCTGTCAGTAGGAAGAAAGTAGACAACCCGAAAATTCTGTCCCCACAACTGCTGCACCACCGTCAAACGTACTAACCCTCTCCCTCTCCTACACCTACATTCATGATCGATGACAGTTGTGTACTTTCTCACGGTGAATTTACACAAGCAGCGACATGTGACGTGTTTATGGAGAGAAGTCTGTAGGACTAGCAAAAGTGGCAGGACTAGGTGCACTGCTGTTGTGAAAACTGCTGGGGCTCGGGGTGCGGATGTTGCGAAACTTCTGCTCGAGTATACGAAGGAAGGCCTGTGTGAGGGGCTCTGAGCTATTGGCTGGGTTGTAGCTGTCATTTAGGGCATCTGCACTGCCTGGGCAGGCACGAAACTTCTTCAGCAGACGAGGCCTGATCGGAGTGCCCCCTGGTGACCTAAAAATAACAATTTTAATAGATAATAATATACTGTAAAAGATAGCTGGCGTTGCTTCACAATTTGCTACACAGACTGGGTGTCATTGCTAGTAAATCTTATTTCCTACACTGGGCATAACATGTATGCAATTGCCTAAACATGTAATTTCCAGTAAGGAGAAATATATATCAGTATATATCCATTGGTGTTAATTTCTGGTTTGGGTGTGCAATTCAACCTTTTGAAAACCCACCCTTCCTTAGAGCACTTTCCATCAAAAATTATACCTTTGTGAAGCAATTTTTAACTACAATTGTAGAAAATATGTCCCAAAAAGCTTTGAAATTTTGGGCCATGAAATGGAAATACTACCTTTGTTTAGTGAATTTGGGGTAAAACACTGGACCTTTAAGAAAAGTATGCTGAAAAAATGGACTTCAGAGCAGCACACATGGTTGCCCCCCCCCCTTACACATAGTATAATAGATCAGTGGACTTGTACACTTAAGTCTCTTTAGTTCTACTTACACAGGTTGGTGGATTTATGCCTCTCTAGTTCTACTTCTAAAACAGATTGGTAAACTTCAGCCTGTCTACTTCTACTTGCTTGCTTTAATACACAGGTTGGAAGACTTTAGCCTCTCTATTTCCACTACCTAGACAGGTTAGCAGACTTGTGTCTCTGTGGTTCTACTTACCTAGACGGGTTAGTAGACTTAAGTCTCTCTGATTCTACTTACCTAGACAGGTTAGTAGACTTAAGTCTCTGTGGTTCTACTTACCTAGACAGGTTAGTAAACTTAAGTCTCTGCGGTTCTTCTTACCTAGACAGGTTAGTAGACTTAAGTCTCTAGTTCTACTTACTTAGATAGGTTGGTAGACTTGAGCCTTTTCAAGGGATTTGAAGACAAAATCTCACTGTGTATGCTGCTCATGGAGCTGAATCAGAAGCAGATTTAATCCACTTTTATACTTTTATCACTTCGTGCACTGGTACAAGACATGTGGATTGGGCTGTGATAATGTGTGACATTTATGTTTAGACAATTTTTCAGCATGTTGGTATAACATTTATAGACATCTGACCCTAACATAATATTATACCGCACAAAAATTGTGATTTCAAAGCGTTAAATTCCAATTAAAATAGACAATAACAATGACGACGACGATGATGATGATGATGATGATGATGATGATGATGATGATGATGATGATGATGTTGATGATGATATCTTTATTTCAAGAGGGTACTGTGTTGAGCAAAATTGATCTTCCACATGGCTCTTGTTCAATATTAACATTTATGCTCTTTTCACATCTGTGTGCATATAGTACGCACATGTCCCAGAAGCCTTGAATTGGCTTTTTGAACACTTTCTATTCAATCTAAATCAAAATGCTTTTGCAGTATGTTTATATTTTCATAATTTCTGTAATTAATAAATTACTATGTGTGCAAAAATAAGACTACAGTAAAATAAAGTCAATTGACTGTAATTCCATAACACATGAAAGATGAATCTACCTATTGATTGGCTTTCGTGTAAGTCTCTCTCCCAGGGCAGTCTGTAATGTAAAATACCAGAGATATCAATATCATATACACACAATATTCTCACTTGAAAAAAAAAACAAAAAACAACCAAAAGAGAAAAAACTCCAACAGTACGATCCATGAATAATATGAATTCAACAATAAGTGTATGTTGAAATGATGTGTGATGGTATAGAACGTTTCAGTATTTTGGGCTTGCTGTCAGTGTCTATGGAGTCAACAGAAGTTTCTGAAGCTTTGAAGTTTGCTGTGTGTGCTTTCACTTGAATTCCTTTTTAACCCTTTCCTGTTCAGAGTAAGACTGAGTCAACAACTTTCCTTGTCAAGGTTGGGTGCCCAAGGCACTAACCTGGTGCCTGCCATCATGCCAGGCATTATCTACAATTTGGAACAAATATGTTTTCAACAAACATGAAACTTCAGTGAAAACATTAAAGCAGATTGCAATTTGTGTTTTGATGCTTATGGACAATTCAAGCTACAAAATGTTAATATTTCTGTTTTTAAGACGTTTCACTGTAAAGCAGTATGAGGACATGTGTAGAAAAAGACTCAATACACTCACTGGTAACACGTTTCTGTCTTTCAGGGGGGTGGACGCCACAGGCTGACTAGAGGGTGTGGATGGGGGTGCAGGTACCTTCATGTGGAGGCCTGGTGGGGGCAGGGGTGGTGGGGGAGGGGGTATAGGTGGCGCCATCATGCCCTTCAGTGGCGTATTCTCATCATTTTGTTGCTGTCTAGCTTTCCGAGCTGCCAGTCGTTTGGAATATCGTTTTCCCTTGGCTTCTGTAAGCGATATCACATGTACATGTACATAATTATCACAGTATCCTTTTCAATTTCAAACACCGTGCATTTACTTGCAGCATACATGAATCTGAAACAGCGTTACATTTATGTTACATATCTGAGTAATACTCTCTGTTGAAGAAATATCAGCACAACATTTGTAAGTAACCATACACCAATGAGCACATAACATATTAGTCACATTTAACATTACCTCTTAACCACCATCTGCCTAGACGTCTGTGTCTGGGTTGAAGGCCCATGAATCGAGTTGAGTTTTGACTCACTTGATTTTGAAAACATGACACCACTTTAAAGTACATATGCAAATATTAGGAATGCAAAAAAAATTCTTTTTGGCTTAGAGACATATTGAATTTATAAAGCTTATCCCAAATTTTGTCCTGTCTCACTCTTTTTATCAACACATCCTGGCATAGAATGTTTTCAATTTAATGATACCAGCCAACTTGTGTGTTCCAAATGTTTAACCCTACTTGCTATGTTCCCATAACACTTTTGTTTTAATACTACAGAGAAACAGGTTTGATTCTACAGATATAAAATGGGTCAGATGACACTATATCTGAAAACTTATCAGCATCTGTTTCCCAATCATTCTTGGAATGCATACCTAATTACATGTTAGGTCATGTAGTTTGCGAGATAAAAACTGATAAAATGTTAATCAATTTTTAAAAAGTCATTTATTCCTTGCTTTGCAAGTGCTGCACATTCAGTGTGTACGTTGTGCCACATCAACTACACCTATTGCAAATTTACTTGTTTACATGTACCTGATGCACAAATCTGTGAAAACAATGAAATAGTATTTAAACATACATGTACCATATTATTCATATTCAATGACTCATGTAGCTCAGAATGTTTGCATTATATAATACTGAAGTTCAGGTCCACATATACTTTGAATATTATGGTGTTGTTTCACATAGTTAATTGTCAAAATTTAAGGTATTTATGCTCCGTTGGGTCGACACATAAGGGGGGCAGGCACCCTAGAAAGGGACAACAAAGTAGGTTTAACTGGTATGTCCACAGTATTGAAATTAAAACTTCAGTTCAATGCAAGAAATACGAAAACCATAAATATAAGTCTATAGCCTATTACGAACATACCCTGCGCATAGTTGAATGCTTTAAGCATTCCTGACTTGACTTCCTCCAGCTTCGTGTGGCATTCCTCGTCTGTCACATGGTTGCCCTTGTAATTGTCCCCCTGTATTGCTGAGAGCATCCTTGCCTGGGAACCATACAGGAATATCAACCCTTCAATATTAGACAGAACTTGGTGCCATCTACTGTTTCTATACACGTTGTATCAGGGCTTGCTCTGACCATTAACCAATTAGCCAAATGCTTTAGTTTCTTGAATTTGGCAAAAGAAATGTGTCACTGGCTAAAAAAAAATTTTGTAAATGATATTAAAGGTGATGATAGAATATTGATTATGCCTAGATATTCCCAATAGGAGGTTATCATATTTAACTACATGTATATTATCTGCAGGGCTGCTGTTGTCCCTTCAGTTGCGGGCCAATGGAGCTATGCCTCCGCCATGATGATGGAACGTATACAGTGTACAGTCATGTCACTTAACCATATGGGAATAGCACTTTCTCTATCAAACAACTTGCCTCCAAAGCATCCCCCTTACTTGCTATTGCGTTCACTGATGTGGGTCCTTGCACATCAGAAACATATAGCAATCTTGGGGATCATATGGAGGCAAACATACAAATGGAATTTTCTAAATATGTTAAACATCTTGTATGTTTTAAACCTGAGTGCATGACTTTTCTTAAGATTTTTTACTTTCTTAATTTGTGACTTTTATTATACTTGTAAGCTCATTTGACCCTGCTTGGTACATTTATTTGCCCCTCTTCCTGTCAAGTTCCTTTTTGAAGTCTAGGTGGCAGCACAGGATCCCAGTTAGAATGAATATCTCCTATTTTGGATGCAGGAAGATCTAGTCTGTCATAACATACACATATTTCATTTTGAAGACTTTAACCCTTTCCCCTTTAAGCAACTGGCAATCCAATGTTTTGTGCTTCAATGTTTTTTGTTGTTCATAAATAACAACACGCATTTCCTTTTGATCATGCTGCTAGATGTCTATTGTTCAGTACATGCCAAAAATTTAGAGCTGGTACTCTCCCCTCAGTCATGTCACAAAGTCTGTGAAATACATGTATCCAAAGGCATTGTTTGGTTTTCAGTAATTAAGACACTTTCCTCACATGTTGACTGTGTACATGTAGACAGATTCTTTTTGCTACAGCATTGTGACTGACAGTAAAAAACAAAGGAAATTCACCCTTTATTGAAATACACAATATCAAGAGCACAGAGGTAGTTGTTTTATCTTTGAACTCTCACAAAACAGCTTTCCTTCAAGTTATAGCAAACCTTACCTTCAGAAAAGACATAAGTCCTCCACTTTCTAGGTCTTCTTGTTTTCTTTTCTTCAGGAGCTCCTTAAATTTTGAAGGATCCTTCTCCAGATGTCCAATCAAAACCTGGAAAAACAAAAAAAAAACAAAAAAACAGAGAATCAAAACAAATAAATAAAATACCCAAATGAATATCTGATCTCTGTGTCTGTGTGAGTGTGTGTGTGTGTGAGAGAGAGAGAGAGGGGGGGGAGGGAGAAAGAGAGAGAGAGGGAGGGAGAAAGAGGGAGGGAGGGAGAGAGAGTAAGAGGAGAGAGAATCTTCACCACTCACTACTTTCACTTTTTCTTCTTTTTTTTTGTGTGGACGAGGGGACTTTTTAATCATATTGATACCATGATAATGCTTACAAACAGATACACTTAGTTTAAATGGTTGTGGTAGGTGAAAACCAACACAAACAGGAAAACATAAGTAGCCTATCTCCAGATACATCTTGTGAGCCATGCAGGGTCTCACAACTGGGACAATATCTGGTATATAACTTTGTTGTCCACTTCATTTAACTTATTCCACCCTGATAGAAGACTAAGTCAACAGCTTTCCTTGGTGCACTCTAGGTGCATTGCGCCCAGAGTGTGCCAAGGATAAGCTGTTGACCACGGGAATATAATTTGGAATGATCTTCCATGCAAGTTTAATAAAAAATTTTGAAAAATAATCCCTAAATTAGTAAAATACAATTAGTAGACGACATTTAGATATTAGCAGGAAAAAGCATCATTAGGGTGGAATGAGTTAACAAAGTTACTGAGTTCATTACAGTAACTTTTATCAAGTATGTGATTCAAGTAACTCAAAACAGATATGCCAATGAGTGTAAATATATCACTTAAGGGGCTACAACACTTTACAACTATAAAAGTAGAAAATGGAAGTTTTTGTTGAAATATCTTATTGTGTATTCTACGATTTATATTTGAACCTAGGCATAAAAAATATATATTGTATGAAAGTTAACATATGGAGAATCTTTACCCATTAACAGATCTCTTGTACTGTTCAGTCATTAAATTTTAATTAGTTTTTAAAGTACAATTATTTTTTTAACATGTTGAGAATAAACAAACAATTACATGTACCTCAAACACATTTCCAGGTGAACATTTGGTTTGGATCAAAATTGACATGGCTTATTTTTCATCAAGGGTTAAGCTTTTCAAACTTTAAAAATTTAAATATGCTCTTCTTAAAAAATCTGAGATACCATTTTTACACACAAGTATTCCATTTAATTTGATATTACAAGTTAACCTGTATGTTAATTTTTGAACATGCTATTTTATTTTTAACGTAAATTTTGCAATTTTTAATTGAAAATAAAATTAAAATAATTGAAATGGTTAAATATGAAATCCAATAGTAAATTTCTATTTAGACAAATGTTTCTCTTCAGAAGGTGTATACTTCTGATAGTCTCGCACGAAAAACAAATGAAATAATTACACATTTCTACATGAAAGTCACAAAGTGTTCTAGCCCCTTAACCTTTCCCGCCTTGAACTAACAGAGTCAACATCTTTGCTTGGTATAAATCTACACAGATCTTTTCCAGAGATACATGTACATACATGGACTGTGCTATGTGTAACCAAGGCAACAGGCTGAAGGAATGGATGGACAGACAGACAGATATACTCACAGACAACATTTGAACAAACCTAGCACATAATGACAAGGAGATACATTTCATATTGAAAAAAGAAAAAGCCCACGAACGTTAGAGCCTACTACACACCTGCAATGCCTTTTCAGTCTCTGAAGCTGTTTGCTCCTCATAAACTTGCACAGATACCTGCTGGCAGTATGTTTTTCGCAGTGGAGATGCATCATCAAACTCGTCCAACATCTCACTTTGATCTTCAGTAGCAAAAGCTTCAGCCCAAGAATCCTCACCTAAGCTCCTCATGGACATCATCTGACAACAATGGAAAGCACTTCAATATCACTTACTTCACACAGCAAGGCACAAACAGTTGCTTCGAGAGCTTCCAGATGGAGGTCACATCAGATATTACAGGTCATGGCAGTTACAAATTTGTGTTCCCATTAGCGTGATTAGAAATTACAATACACACTTACATTAAATTTGTGCCACAAATGCTCCAATTGTCTTTGGAAATATGCTGTGAAATATCTGTCATTCCTTTTGTCATATTTTTCTTAAAAAGAAAAAACAAAAAACAAAAAAACATCCCCCCAAATTATATCAACTGTTTAGACTTAAGTGAACAATAATACTATTTGATCTCTAACATGTAACAGATCTACCGATTCACAAGCCTACAAAACATAGTGTTTTTCGCTCACATGACTTGGCAGTCAGCAGAGCTTAGAAGATACGTGGTGATTTATTGCCCCACCATCATTGTTCACAATTGCATTTTCGACTTCTGCTCAAAAACTGTCGGTCAAATCTACTTCAAACTTTGTGGGAATGTACCTTGGGCAGGTCTATACCAAATGTGTTTGAATATACAAGCTCAAGTGGTTTTTTTTTTTAAATATTTTTTTGACAATTTTTTTTGTTCATTTTGGACCAAATTTTACAAAAACTTCTTGTCTGAAACCACTTGTCCACTTGCTTCCAAATTCCATAGGGACACTTCTGGGGACCCCAGAGCTCAGTTTGTTCAATGGATGGCTTTGCCATTTTTTACTTATTTTTGTTAATGGATTTTTGTGTGTTTTCACTATTTTGGACTTCTCCAAAACCATCACTCAGATTGTTTTGAAACTTGACAGAAATTTAGCTTGTTGGAGGGTTAAACAAACTTTTTGCTAGATGGCGATTGATACTCTGGATCCCTGATTTTTACCTTTTTTTTTTTTTTTTTTCAATTTGGGTACATGTCAGAAAAAAAACATCAGCAAGAGTCACTGTAAACTTGGTATACCTTGAATGAGTCTCTACCAAGGCTGTACCAATGGTCATGCTCCACTAATTTGGGGAATTTTTAGTTTTTCAATTTTGTTTGTTTATTATTTTTTTTTTTTAAAGCAAAAGCTTAAAAATTTTTCTCTGAAAGTACGAAGTCAATTGCTTTGAAATTGCATAGGGACACTTCTGGGGAGCCACATACCTTAATTTGTTCAATAGGTGGCACTGCAATTTTTTATATATTTAGTTACAATTTTTTGTGTGTTTTTGCTACTTTTCACTTCTCCAATATAACTATTACTCAGATTGTTCTGAAACTACATGTAGGTGTAAATGTAGCTTGTGAGAGGGTTAAATAAATGGAGCAGTGTTCACGAGGTGGTGATACTTTGGATCCGTGATTTTAACATTTTTTTTTTTTCAAATTTGGGAACTTAGTCAGTTACATCTAATGCATGCATTCCTGTTGATTACCATGCAAGTCAATGGAATGAGCCTAAAAAGACAAACACACCCGTTTATGTTAGTTTCTCTTCTATTGTGCAGGGGGTGGGCACAATGGCTGTTATAACAGCCCAACAAGCTCAAATATTGGCAGTTACAAGAATTCCCAACCACATATATTTCAAGAAACTTGTATTGTTTTTCCTGGAGAGTATGCAAGTGCATAATATATGACTTAAGACACAAGTTGAATCACAAAAAAAATGGACATTATTAATATCTCAAATTTTCCAATATTTCAAGGTATAGTTCACAATTGGTCAGAGCTTTGAAGTGTGGTAGTGTTTTTAACTTATTACCATATATGGATGCTGTTGCATCAGCCTTTTATAACCCTGCTGCCCCTTTAAACAAAGGTGGTCTTAATATCATTCTGATATTCACAGGACTGTCACAGTCCCCCCCCCCCATTGTGTTTGTGGGTAGTGGGTGGGGTGGGGTGGAGTGGGGGTGGGGGGTGGGGGTAGTACAGGCCAGGCTTACAAAACTTTAAAACTGCTAAATTCTACATGGTAGGTCTGCACTGTATTGCCCCCATACGTATCATATTTATGCTGGCTGCCATACAGTACGCGACGGTGTCTAAAATGAATCTAGGACTTTTCCTCGAAATCAACATCGTCGGAGGCCAACTTTGACGAAGGTTAAATCTGGTTGAAAAGTAATCTCGTCACTACACAACTTCATCGATAGTCATCTTCATCGCAATGTAACATCAGCGAAATCAACTTGGTCGAAAATCAGAATGATCAAAGTGATGTTTGGTCGAAAAGTAACTTCATTGTGAGGCCATTTCGCTCTAAAATTGGTAGTGAAACAGGTGCCAGGTGAATGGGTCCGGTGAATGTTGATGGGGGCCGTATAATGATCATGTGACTGAACACAACCTGTCAACTTTTTACACTCTCGTTTGGTTAAAAAAATTTCTAAACTGCCACCAAATTCAGCCATGCTGACTGGGCGACCGTAGAGAGTGGACTGAAAAACACACCCACACAAAAGACATGGAAAACAGATAATGTATGGAGGCAAACTTTATTCACAGTTTGATATCAACCCATTAAAATTTTAGCCCCCATGGTCGCTTACGCGACCAATTGTCTTTTCGGTCAAACCGAATGAACTTTCGTCGAAGTTGATCGCGACAAGATGAACTTTCACCGAAGTTGATCGCGACCAGTTTGACCAGACGGCCAAATTGATTTCGACATATTGTCATCATGGCCATTCAGACAGTCGACAATTTTAACCTCCGACGAAGTGAATATACGCGAAGTTGATTTCGACGAATTGTCCGATAACCGTCTAAAATTGATTTGTTTGAGATCATATCAAAAGTTATAAATACTGAGGAATGAAAATAAAGGTAAAAGGCTATGTATTACAATGCAAACTCTTTCACAGTTTGTAAATGATTCTTCGCAGTCAATAAACAAAGGTCAAATAAATATTCATCCAAAAAAGGATAAAAATGAAAGTTAGTTGATTCATGGTACCATCAAAATAATGATAGTAGTCAATGTAGGAAAATTATCAAAGCAATGAATTAATGCTAATTAACCAAATTAAAAGATAAAATAAAAGTCCTGATAACCAGCAAATTTGTATACAGTAAAACCTGCCCTTGTGGACACCTGCTTAATGCGGACAGTTTTGGCCAGAACCGAATATTTTTAAGTTATTTTCATATTGGTGAGACCTGTCTACAGTGGACACCTGTCTATTGTGTATTGCGGACACTTTTTGGGGTACCAAATGCAAAAACAACCTGTCTATTGCAGACACAATATATCAATGCATTTTGGGCAACTTGTTAAGTTCCAAGCTGTAATGCCTGAACAATGCCGTGCATGTTGAGCTGGAATCAAAGACCAATCAATCCATTGTTCAGTGGCTTGTAACACATACTAAGCTCACTCAGCCAAGCAGTTAGGCTGCAATGCCTCCATGAACATGCCAGGTGTCTCTGAGCACTGGCGCTCCTGTTGAGTGAGGTTGCTCCCACTTTCTGTCTATCAAACAATAAAGCTCCATAGATCAATCATTAAGCCTAAAACAAAGGACCCACTGAGACTCATGTGAAGTTATTAACGATTTGTAACAATGGAACATACAGTTACATGTATACTGTACTCAAAGGATAGGATATCCCTGTGGTACGTTTGTTGTTTGTTTCTTTTCTGTGAGTAAAAGAAATTACTCAAAATTTCTTTAACCTGGTAAGCCCATACATACACAATTTTTCCCTTAAAAGATAAAAACTGTAAAATGACGTACAAAAACTGAGAGCAAATGCTGTATGATCACTTGTGCAAAAAGGCTTTACATAACAAACGTGAACTTTACATTATGTTGTATTGTATTGTAAACATATTTATTTCTCAAACTGGATTGCCCAGTAGCCACGAGGTGGCTAATCGAGGGGGTCTCCAGACATACAGACATACAAAGGCTATGTACAAAACGCACAGGACGATACACATAGTTTGTTTGCAAGCTGAATTCACTAAGCAGGTACCAATAGCTTAGGATAAGGTAATAAGAACTATTTAACAAATCGTCTGCTCTGAGTAATGTACAATTGGACTGCAGCAAAAATAACGGTATTTAGATCGTCTGAAAGATCCACACTGCTGTATAACATAATTTTAATTAGTCTATTACTATCAAGGTTAAGTAATAAGTTCGGATGAGCGCCAGGTGCCAGTACGTTTGTAACAGACCTCAGCAGTTGTAGCCTGGGCAGGGTATGAAGAGGGCAGAACAATAGAAAGTGACTTGTATCCTCTTTTAAAAAATTGCAAGAGCAGGCTGCGGTAGGTACGATATTCATGTCCAACAAGTGAGAATTTAGTTGAGAACGCCCAAGACGAAGTTGCGTTTGGATAATATTTGCGTAGCGATCTCCAAACATGAAATATTTAGGTATGTCGTGGCAGAAATACATGTGTTTACTCAAGCCGGAATGGCGCCTGGTCAAGAGGTTATTTGCCATTAAGAATTCGTAGAGTTTGTTGTATACCAGTCTTTCAAAGACCTTGGAAACGTTGCAAAGTAGGGATATTGGACGGTAATTTAATTTTAGTTGCATATCTGATTTCTTTTGAATAGGACATATGTTTGATTTTTTCCACATCATTGGAAATTCACCCATAAACAGTGAACTGTTAAATAGTTTCGTCAATGACTTAGAAATGCTAGAACCAGTTTATTTGAGTAAAAAATTGCTCAGGCCATCCGGACCTGTTGCAGAGCTGGTTCTAAGTGAGCTTAAAATCTTGTAGACATTGTTTTCATTTACTTCAACAGATTCAAGTCTGGCATCGGTCCGGTATTCGAAATCAGGTAAGGGGAGAGGGTCATCTTCATGAGGAGTTCTGCACTGACTGGCAAAAAATTCGTTGAATACTTCAGCCTTCTCTGTATTGCTGGAAATGATACGGTCATTTTCAATGAGAGGAGGAATATTTGGGTGCAATTTGCACCCAAGAACAGACTTTGACAGGTTCCACCACTTCTTTACATTTATTTCGTTACTGTCAAGTTCCGCCCGGAGTTTGGAGAAATAGTCTCGGATTGCCTTCTTGTTAGCACAAACTGAAGTGTTACGGTATCTCTTGTAAAGCTGATAAAGTCTATCTGTGGCTGGAGATGGGTTACTATTGTTTTTTTTTTGATGATCTTTTATATCTTTTCCAGGCGCGATTACGTTTCCGCATTAACAGTTTAATATTACTATTGACCCAAGGTTTATCTTTTGGTCTAATAAGTACTTCTTTACAGGGGATAAATTCTTTGACAGTATCAAGAAAAAGTTGTGTCCAAGATTCAACGTAGTCATCTACTGAAGTGAACATATCAAAACCAACGTCCCAAGGAGCATTAGACAAGGTCTTATTAAGTCCATCAAAATTCCCTCTTTTATAGTCCCAGATAGTTCTTTTAAAAGATTTGTCATTGGGAAACGAAATTGAGACAGTGCAAAAAATAACGGAGTGATCACAATTAGCTAGAGGTGGTAGCACTCCACTATTGACAATAAATCCGGGTGAATCGGTTATAATTAGGTCCAGCAAACTGCTTGAAAAATCAGTCGAGCGGGTGGGTTCATTTATAATTTGGAATAAGTTATTACGTGCAACTATGTCGACTAGCCTCAAACCCAACTCGCTGTCCGCGTGGTCAGTGTCCCATCTGGAGCACCGATCATTAAAGTCACCAGTAACTATCAAAATTCTAGAAATACATGAACATGTACTGGTTAAATATATTTCAGCCATTAATATTGGTTAAAATTTGTGTTGTTGCAATGTAATAAAGTTATCTAACTTTGAGTTTTCTTGTTTTTTCATTATGATGATTAAATGGAATAAGATGGGTATACATGTGCATATTTTATGACAGTCTATACAAGTTCACCTCCTTTGATACAAATGTACTCTGAGATCCCAAAAGTTCAGCCCCTGCCTATTGCGGACATTTTTGCCAGAACCACAGGTGTCCGCAATAGACAGGTTTTACTGTATTCCAAACAGCTGGACTTGTCTTTAGATAAGTCCAGCTGTTTGGAATACACAAAGAAATTAAAGAAATTCAATTCATAAAAAATCCAAAAATTAATGGAGTGCGACAAATCTGCTAAAGACCCATCCAAGATACATTGCCACCTACACTTAATCTGACTGACGGTTTCGGAGAAGTCAAAACTATGAATTAGCATTAGAATGCACATTGACCTACATTGTAACTATCATCGTGAACAATGACAGACCTAAACTTTATTATCATTATTAAACTTAGTATGTAGTCATGCCAGTGAGATGTATCTAGAGTTGTGTATTACTCTGTTGTCGTGGGTGCGGCGTCGGGAGCGCTCGCGTGCTGTTTGTGGGGTCGTTCGTGTGGTTTTTGCCCCGTCTACGCGTGGGATTCTTCAGTTCCCTATGCCACCTTGCTAGCGTTGGTCTGCATACAGTCACAGCATTGTTTACACAGGAAGTGGCACTAGAGCTTTATGGGCAAAGTGTCAGACAGACAGACAGGCAGGCCAATCCCAACCACCGCTTCCTCTAACCATGAGTATATAGTTCATAGGTTTAGGAGTTTGTCTTGTAACATAAAAGAGCAGGCAGATCTTAATTCTTTATTCAGCTGGTACTGTAGACTTTTCACTATTGAAAGCCTATTGTCATATTGCCTTTATTTATATATATTGATACTCGAATCGCACATGGTCCCGCGGGCACTACTTCCAGCGCCCGCCCGGCAAGTACACGAGTTCGACAATGGAGTAGAAAATTAAGTATTGGAAGATTTCAACTCCAAACAAATAATCCCAGGGTTCACATACGCCGTATGAGGTATGTAAAGAAACTGGAGATACTAAAGAATTCATCAAAACATTTATGTAAAGATTGTTTTCTCTCACGATTGTAAGATTAAGATGTACGTGTTCAATGCTCTTTGTTCTACCATGCGGCTCCCACGTGCCGAATAGAGATTCTTATCAGGTGCTAAGATTCTTACTGATATTCTTATGTTTAAATCCGCATTTGCCAAATAGGTTTATTGGTGCTACATGCTGCATTGAATAGTGAACTGTGTTTTGCTTTTTGAACTAATTGCTGTCTTTTACGGTGTTATGGACTTCAGTGACAATGAAGATGTGCAATAAAGAGAAGTTCAACATCAGTAAATCTCGTGCTTGATTTGTGAACCTGCGGGGCCCCTTAACATACATAGTAATCAATAGGAAAAATGCATTTACCGGTAAGTATCCAAATAGAAAAAAAAAGTGTAAAACATCAGGAATCTACAGCATTGCCACCTAGTGAACCCTTTTGTTTGTCCCTTCCACAAAGAACATATCCACTAAGTTTTAGCTTAATCTGAGCAAGGGTACTGGAGAAGTCGAAAATAGCAATAACACACAAATAAAATCATAAAAAATTAGGAAAAAATCACAGCACCACCTGGTGAAGAAATTCAGAACCAAGAGTGTTCTTGTGTCATATTAAAGCAATCGGGGGAGCGGTTTCAGAGAAAAAGATTTTTTAAGATCCCCCGCAAAAAATAAAATATCCAAAAATCAATGGAGCATGACCATTTCAAGAAATCTGCTAGAGACCAACCTAAGGTACATTGCCACCAAGTTTGAAGTCAATTTGACTAAATGTTTCACAGAAGAAGTCAAAAATGTGAATTAGCATTAGAATGCTATTTAACTGACATAGTACATGTAGTAATCAATAGGAAAGGTGCATTTACCGACAAGTACCCGAATTTATAAAATCGTTAAAAATCAGAAATCCACAGCACTGCCTCCTAGTGACCAACTTTGTTTGACCCTTCCACAAAGAACATATCCACCAAGTTTCAGTGCTTGAGAAGTCAAAAATAGCTATAACAGACACAAAATTACAAAAAATTAGGGAAAAAATTGCAGCGGCACCTGGTTAACAAATTCAGAACTAAGAGTCCCTAGGAGTGTTCCTGTGTGATGTCAAAGCAATGGAGTGAGCGGTTTCAGAGAATAAGGTTTTTCAAAACTTGCACCAAAAAAAAAAAAAAAATCACTGGAGCATGACCAATTGAACAAACTTGGTAGAAACCAACCCAAGGTACAGTGCCACCAAGTTGAAAATGTGGATTGCCGCTGGACGACGCAGTCCCCGGATGGACACCAGACCATCCTATGAGCTCAGCTGACTGACATGTCAGCTGAGCTGAAAATCACACCAATTTGATATCATTTCTTTCCTTTTGATAATATCCTAGTCATCAGGTATGCTACGTGTATTGAGAAAATTAAAGTTTAAAATTAGACATACCTTCAAGTTCAATGCATAGCGTTGACTGAAGGGTCCGCCATGTAATTAGGCTGCCCTTAGATCAAATTAGGTCGTGGTGACACAAAAGTCTAATCAATTCATCTTGTCAGGCAAGATAAGTTTTTTTGCCAAATTTGAGCAAAATACATGGAGGCATTCTGTAGATATCATGGAAAAGAGAATGTGCAGATCAGTACGGACAACTTGAATACATAAAAGGGTCCCCCCATGGGGCAAACCCTTAAAAACATAAGTCCCCTTCTTCAAAGTGTCGTAATAATACCAAATTTTGTGTACCCAAGTTCAGATAAAGACTTTTGATTGTCACATACTGTGAAACCTGTCTTCGGAGATCAACCAGATTGATAATGAAATTGTGGTCTATCAAGACAGATGGCCTTATATATAGGAGGTATAAATACAAGAAAATACTGAACAAATTGTCATGAGGTCTTTCAAGTCAGGTGATCTCTGAAGAGAGGGACTACTGCACTTGCATAAAATATGCTAACATGAATGAATGTTATGCTTGTGAATATGGAAGTTGTTTTAATTATGTCTAGGAACTGGAACATCTGGAGTTAAGCTTTACTCTTCTCCTGATTTTATTCATTTTTTTTTTTCAAGTAGTCATCTTAAACACAAGCAAAATTATCTTGATAATGGTGACATCAAAATAAAAGACGCAAGTGTTAATAAAGCTAAACATATTAAAATAAAGCTACATCACAGAACTCCCTATAACCATATCACAGAAATGCCATAAAGGTATGATTATAACCTGGGATTTAAACACAATGGTCCAAGATTTATTTCCATTGTGGTCCATGGCAGTCTAAAGACTTGGTGGCACAGAAGCGTGCACATGGATGTGTACTTGTATAACTGAGTATCACAGATCTGCTTTATCATATTTAAATACGTACATATATATATACATACATACATATATATATATATATACACACACACACATACATGTGACACAGTGAGACCTCATTATAACGCCAATCAGATATCGAACATATTCATTATAATGACACAAATTTTGAATGGCAAAAGTTAGTTTTCTTTATTGTTTGATTCATTTATCTGACACATTTCTAAAGGAACAGATGGTGTCATTATAATGAGTTTTCACATACAAATTTTAATTAATATGTTTATGTTATTGAGGTAATTTTTAATGGTTAAGTTTGAAGGAAAAAATTGGATCCCTGGATTTTACTTCTTTAGATATCTGATTCCAAAGTTTCATGGAAGTGTAAACATAAGACTTCAATCTTGGAACCCCAACTCTTGGGAGCAGCAGGGAATCCACACCAGGACGACTAAATTGCCTGAGTGTCACCTGTTTGGACTATATTTTCTTTCATATAGTACAGACAGGTACTCCTTGTTATTTTAAACAAGTAGCTTCTGTCTATTTACATGATTTATGATGCGGATGTTGTGAGTTAGCTTAATTTGTTCTACTCTCCTAGAAATTTCAAGCCATCCCATTTCCGATATTTCACCAGCACCAATATGTAATCTTGCCTGCATGTTGTTAATATCATGAATCGCATCATTTTGTTTAAATTTGGCAAGTCTTAACTAAAATTTTTGCTCTGTTTTGCAAGAAGACAAGGAACTGTGCCAAGTTGCACAAGTATAGGCGAAGTAGGGTTGGACTTGGGCTAAGCACAAGAGTTTTCTGGTACATGTGCTCTGACCTGGGCCTTGCTGATATCATACCTGTCAAGTCTCCCCCATAAGTTCGGAGTCTCCCACTTTTCGTCCAATATTTCTAAGTTTATGCATAAAATTTTGCAAATTTGGCACAATCTCCCCCATGAAAATTTAGTATTTTCTATTATATTCTTTGTTAAAATACAAATGTCCCCCATGGATTTTTCAAAATTACAAAAATCTCCCTATTTTGAGTTTTGTAATGTTGACAGGTATGTGATATAATAAAACTCACCACATGTACAGTACTGCAAGCCAGGAAAGCCGAGTTCAAGGCCGGATCACTCTGAGTGTGTGAAGTGCATGAGGAGTAATCTGGCCATGAATAAGACTGTCCTGGCTTGCAGTATTCTTTGCGTGGTTGGTTATATTTTTATCCAGTCATTATAGCTGTATTGTAAAAATGATTAAAATAGATGAATGTATAAACATAACAGTTTCTATTTCTAAAAACGATTGAAATTTACAAGCACACTATTTAGAAGCATTACCCAACCTCTACCAGGATGATATGGATTTCTACTGGGGTGATATGGATCAGGTTCTCTCCAATGTCTGAAGCTTATCCTGAATGGGTTATCCTACATGGATATGACATATAAGGTTTTAGTTGTAAAATTTTATTGGATTTGTCCCTCATTGGTTTCAAATAGAAGACAAACAAAGAGGCCATGGTGCATTTTATAAAATACTGACTCCTCCCACTTTCAAAATGTTTTCAAACTTATTTCTTTGATGGAACTTTGATTTGGTGAGTATTTGCCCTTTTTCGACATGGGAGAGTGAAAATCTAGCAGGGTAGGCCCAGTGGGGATAACGTTGGGATCACTTGATGTTGGATTTTCATGTTTTCACTCAACACAGCCTCTCGAAAAACATGAAAATCTCACAACTTGTGATCCCAACAATATCTTCAATGGGCCACCCATACTGGATTCTCTATAATAGGAGAGAGCCAGAACAGAAGCTTTTACTACTCCCCTGTTGAGGGTATTTCAGTCATTCAGGGCTAGAGTTGTGTATTCCCATTACTTTTCATTATAATTTACAAAAACCACTCGTTGCAGAAACGGCAAATTTTGTGTGGTAAAATGATGCACGTAAGTTGAAATGTTCACTCAAACTTTATTCTTGCAGCTTTAAAAGTAGTCTTTTAATTTGAGGTTAATTTAACATGCAATCCAATGGGAATACACATCTCTAGCCCTGAAGAATTCTGTGTATTGGATTGTGTATTCAGCTGAATACACAGATAATTGATAATTGTGACCTTTCCTATTGTATCATACAGTTCATAATCACATTTTCCTGTTTTAGGACTGATAACACTATTGATTGAGTGATTTTATTCAGCTTGAATAAAATCACTCCCAAACGCATGTCATGGTCCAGAGACAGCCCTGAATTTCAGGGCTGTCTCTGGACCATGGCTCTGCGCGGAGTTCTCCAGTCCAGAAATTGGCAGAATATTCTGATCAAGTACATATCATATTCAAATTGTTATTGATGTGCCTTTGATTTACATCCAAACTACTTTAGAATACATTTGATCTCCGATGGGATCCATAGACCATACACTTACCGTTCCACAAATTATTGCAAATATTAATTAGCAACAGCTGTATAGATGTTTGTTTTAGTTGTGAAGCCACCATGAAGCCTCCTTTTCTCTGCGTGTTGAATTTGAACTTCCCAGATCACGTTTAACATCTCGTAGTCCACCCGTAGACGACAAATTTGCGAGATATCCGGGCACTTTATAGGCGCTCGTCGCCATCGCATGATCCCAGGGAATTTGTGTTGCCTAAGTTTTTGGGCAATTTGAGGCGTTTTTGCGAGCCTCTTGGGGAAAGACATCCCCATTTGTGATATCTTGTGCGTTTTGTCGCACGTTATTTTGTATAATTTCTACATTATTTGATAACTGCACTCAACAGTTAGACTTCTTTTTTGGGGACCCCGGAAGGGCAACATGGAGTTCTAAAATGAAGCCACAACTGAGTATCGTCTACGCATCCAGAGCGGCCTGTGGGTACGCCACTGCCACACACACGAGCCTGGTTCATGCCAGGGGAGGAAGAAGACAATATCATGGACAAGAAAACCAGCCATCGCCAGTCGTCAGTGCCACCCAAAGGCAATGGCGGAGATTCTAAAAAATCAGGTCAGTTGAGTTGAGGAGGTCCAGATCTGTTGACCGTGCATTTGACTCATGATTGGTTGGATTGTGGGACGAACTGGTTGATAGGTTCGTCGTTTCAGGATTTTTAAAATAATGAAAAATGTCACTGTTACCTCTTTGGTAATTCAATAAACTTATATGGCAGAATTAATTACAGATAAATGACGCACTGTCATGAAGTGCGTGTCACTGATAAGGTGCATGAGAACACTTGTCAAATGTTTGACACGTGACCACGCAGTTTGTTTTTGTTTCGTTGTGCTGGACATGCTCAGTCGACCGTTGTAGGGCTTGTGTATTTCATAACGACATGGTGAATTGTGCAAGGATTGCATGGTATAAAAGGCACCGTGTTGACATCTATGCATTATTAAGTAGGGTTGAGGTGGCAGAACATAACTTTGGAAGATGATTTTACGCATTTTGTGGCAATTTTTAAATGAGGCTGTTTTGCTGAAATCAAGTAAATGGAAGCCTTCCTGGGCCATCACTTCCCCAGGAAGGCAAGTGACCAATTGGCAAGTGTGTCACCTGATTTAACAGTATACTCAGCATATATGGAATATATGTTTGAAATTGACATCGACACTGACAGTGATGGAAGCTCAGGCATGTATATATGATATGAGTTACAACCTGCATGTAGGTGCCCAGTCATAAATACTAACTGTACTGATTTTTCATGAAGAGAGAGACCTTTTTCCCCCGTAATTGTGAATTCCAAGCAGATATCTGGAAAGTATCAAAGTGAATCAAAATTATTAGGTCCTTTGAAGGAAGCAACAGTGGCATGGTTTTCATGTCTTGTGTTGATTTAATTTTTTGCAACAGAAAGTGAATGCCATATCTGACTTAAGCAGACATCATGGACGGTTCAGGCTGGACTTTCTTTTAAGATTGACATCTTCCCATGTATGATCAAAACAGGAGTAGACCCACCATATAGACATTGATATACTGATTCTACTGCAAGCGCAGGTTCAGACAAAGAGCTGTTTGTCTGTTGATAGTTCAATAGCAATTGCATTGTCACATTCATCAAGTAGTTCTTTATTTTCATACAGACAAAAGTATATCAAGGGTCGAAATTAGCGGTAGCATTGGTAGCATTTGCTACCAACTTTTATGATCTGCTACCTATATTAATTGTGTGGTAGCAGACTTTTGCCACCAAAATTTTCCTGGTCAAAATCACAAATTTTGGCCAGCCTTAAAAATATTTCTGTTTCGTATAACGCGCCCGGTGTGCGCAAAACGTTGCGGTTGGAATATTTTTTTCAACAGTGCAAAATTTTTTTTTTTCAGGCTTGATTTAACGCTACTCGCACGCCCCGTGTGGCAGTTCTGTAAACGCATATCGTTTGCGTACCTACCATGAATGCTATCGGTACATCGTAGTAAATTTGCGTATACAGTATTGGCAAGTTCCTTGCAATAAACAGTGTTCCTAGATCGAATTCAAACGTAAATTTTAATATTTCAATTCAGAAATCGAGTGTGCACACCGTCTACATCTTTCCTGCAACTGTACACAAACAGCTGCTTTGGCCATGTGGTCTGACGCACAACACATCACCCGATTGGTCAATTGAGTCACATGCAAAAATGAGCCAATCATAGTTCATGTTACAGTGTTTTCATCATGGCTTCCGCCCAGTGAACATGTGTGAATCTGCCGTAATTTACGGAGGGAACACACAAACGGGAAGCTTTGTTTATATTGCTGCATGCGAAAATAAAGATTCCAGTGTTTATTGCAACAATTATATGGAGTCAGAGGCATATACGCAAAGGTAGGGGATTGCGGGAATAGCCGAATGTGTCCCAAATCAGTCTGTGAGACTGGGTCAGTTCACCGCAGATCCACTCCACACTGTCACTTGTGTGTGACTGGAAGTTGTTTCCTGTTTTTGCCTGGGAAGTCATCTCAAGGCACTTATTTTTTCCCAACATTCATTGTTAGAACCCGCCGATAAATGGCATTTGATGTTAATTTGCAGATGAATTCGCCATGCAAATTTTATTCTATTTTGACGCTGCTTTGACATCGCTGAGGCAGATCACACTGACAGTGAGTAGTGTGACCCCGCTCAGCAAGCCAATTACTGCCGGTACCTTTGGCTTTGCTATCGTAACGTAATCGTATGTACGACAATGAAAATGTCTGCTTGTGTTGACAGAATAAAGTTCTGATGAATACAATTGCGGACCAAGTAATTGTTTAAACTTGGAATGTTTATCAATTAGCGATTATTATCACCTATCAATACTAAGTCCATCAGTCCCCGTACTGGCATGGTGCCCTTATTGTAGTAACACGTAGTAGGTATGTGTAGTTAAAAAAAAAAAACAATTGAAAAAAAAATCCTCCCTGTCTCATCAAATTTTTCAAGGCCCTGTTATACGAAACAGAAATATTTTTAAGGCTGGCCTTAGCTCTTCAGTTCATGTGAAAAAGTGCCTTAGAATGCACTTATTTGCATGCTTGATTTCAAAAGGGGAAGGGCATGCGCTTGCACGCCCTAGGTGGGCTTCGCCAAACCCGCATGATTTGCTACTTAATTCTCAGATTTGCTACCAAAAATTAAACTTAGTAGCAAACCTTTGCTACTGGTTAAAATCAGTTAATTTCTACCCCTGGTATATATAGAGGAAAAAATGTGTGGGCTTTATTTGATTATTTTAACGTGGTCAAGTGGTTAACATTACCTCACCTGTCTTGTGTAGTTTTAGAAAGCCAAAGTACTTCCAGACTGATGTTTCACAGAACACGATAATTATTTCTTGTATTCTTTCAGAGAGCTTTATGTTGGAAAGTGTCTACTTCTGAACATTTATTTTAACCCTGGTTATGCCACAACTTTTTTCAGAAGCACTGCCCAACTGCCATATACCAATTTTTCAGTATGTTATGTAATAGGCTCCTGGCAGTTGACCAGAAGATACCGAAATATAGGTATATGGCACTACCAGAGCTAAATTAACTGATGTGACATCTGACAGGTACCAACAAAGGACGCGCACAAGTAAAATATATAACAACTCATTGTTTTGTGAAGTATGTATGAAGTAGGGCCAATGATTTTCCATTTTTCCAAACCAAAGTGGAATTGTGCATTTTTTTTTTTTTTTTTTCATCCTTGAAACGGAATTTGATATTTTTTCTTATATGGATTATATATAAATATATAGCATTGAAACGGAATTTGAAACAAAAATTTGCTGCTGAAGTATAATTTCTCATTTTTTTAAATGGAAAATCATTGGTCCCAATGATCGCCCCTTGCGACATTTTGGGACTAGAAGTCCCTTCCTTAGGGGTAGTGGGGCCTCGATTTATATCAAAATTAACAGTGCTATGTATAAAAGAGGGTTCCATTATAAATTTATAATGTATGTCGATCATGACATCACAGTTACATGAGCAATAAAAGAATTAGTGAAGTTAAAATGTCAAACTAAGTTTGTGACACCATTTCAGATTGCTGTTTTTGGCAAGCATTTGTTTAGTGTATAGCTTTAATTAAATACATTTAAAAATGGATTGAAAAAGGCTAGTTGTTCGGTCTCAAAAACTGACTCAACAAACAAATGGAATTCTTGTAGCAGTATTAAAAATTGAACATACTATTTCTACACTAGTTTTGACTTTAAAAAATCTTTCAATAAACTGGTTTGTATTAACAGGGCTCCGAGGAAAGCATACAAATTTGTTTGTTGGGGACATATAAATGTACTTACAATCAACATATCCCAATATATATCACAAAGGTGACTCGGGATATTTCCATAATCTAATTAGTACGCTTACACCATATTATTTCTCTTAAGGTGGCGATCTAGTGAACGCATATGAACGGACATTGCTCACCATTTCTCGCGATTGTGAAAAATAGGCAACAGTAAACCATATAAAAGTATACCTTTTCTAAAAGTTGAGTGTCTAGCGCAAACGAAGGTACCACCTTTATTAAAATCTATCCGACAGTATTTATTTTATGAAGCCACAAAGTCGGACAATCGTTTGTGCCAACCCAAAGCCACTCCAGCGAAATTGGGAGGTCAACAGATTATCCGATGACCACTTCCGTCCGTTTTACCGCTAGCGTGTTTTGTATTGTCGATAACGCAAACGAGCCCTGTTTTAGGTCACGAAAGATATTTATAGTTGTGCCATGCACATGTACTTTGGGTGAAAGCTCTGCGAATGACGGTGAAACTCCCGTTATCAACAAACAAAAACACGTTTTTAGAGAAAATAAATAACTTATCATACATGCCAAGTCTGAACAGAATCGAGCCAGGGGATTTTTCCCCAATTTCGCTGGAAGTGGCCGTTCCTTCGTAAAAGTGAACCCGAGAAAACAGGCTATATCTCTCGCTCTGATGATCTTTGACCTTCGTCGGTCAATGCCGCCAAAACTATTCAAGACAGGTTCTATTTTTGAACTTCCGCGATAAGTACGACCTCCCTATTTGTCTATCAATGTTCAAAACATGTAAAATATAGTGATTTATAGCTAAGAATCACATATTCATAAGGAGGTACGTCTCCTGTCCTTTTAAATACCCTCGTGGAAATTTAGCGCCATATGACGTTTTCGCGGAAGTAGGCGGAGTTACCCAGCGAGCATGCGTACTAGAACTTGAGAGAGCTAACTCTGCAAATGTGCCAAAGATAACTGCTGCCGCAACAGCCATGAGAGTTGACGATAGCGAGGGATGAAGTGTACAATACAACTAGGGTCGAATGAATCGCACTATTCATGAAAACACCAAGCGATGAATAAGAATCTGTTTTAAATTACCCCAACATGTCTCATTGTTCTGCGATTTTCACAGGTTGTTCTGCTTGTTTACAACAAGTTCCAGCCAAACAGGCTTCATTCAGGCTGTGTACGGGCTTCATATCACAGACTTGAAACGCTAACCAAGAAACTAATAAACCGAACTTCAATGTTGATGAACGGTGCATATAGCCCTATGAAACCCGAAAATGGTGAAAGAAGTTGTAGTCATAAAGTAAAAAGATTGGATCACAGCCCCATCTCATAGCATTTTGTGTACATCCTCAACTTCTTCCCGTAACTCGCCAAAATGCCACCGCAAAGAACAGGCTATACTGCAGCCGAGGGGACGGAGCAGGGGCAGAGGCTCTGGTCACACTTGATTCACTGTCCAAGGAAATATCCAATGCACGCATACATTTTTCAGCTAACTTTTAATTTTTTTTTATGCGTTGCTCATAAATGAGTTTTCCCGTCGTCGTCATCGAGACTGTCCGATTCAGATTCGGTGCCCGTGGATGTGGATGGCACAACCGCTGAAACTAAAAGCTGGGGCCTGGGCTCTTCAAGCCATGTTTGGTATTACGAGCCCTTGTCACTATCGGCAAGTTTTGTCCTGATATCCGTGTCCATTCGTACAATTTTTTTTTTTCTTTTGCGACCCTTTTACCTTTTTCTTTTGATGGGTACGGAGGAACCGCTTTGAAGTTGTGTTGGAGTCAGACCGTGACCCCCTGACCTCGCTAGATATGTATCAGTGTGGACGCATCACAGGTCACGTGACCCAACAAACCAGCACGTTCAGTGGCAGCTTTGTTTACACTCCAATTTGGTACAACCCCGTCAGGAAAAACAACGATTTTAACGTCAATGTAAAAAGTATTTAGCAACGAAGCAATGCGGAACTTAAAGTAAACTTGTTAACAGACCAGAAAATGCAAAAAGTGAAACATCGTTAGTTTTTATGTTGTTCACTAGATCGCTACCTTAAGCACCCATGGTACTTAGGTGATTTCGGAATGTGAGACTCAAGTTCATACCTAATGTTGTTACACTTTATTGCATACATTCATAATATTTACATTATTTGAGGGGTTTTTTTGTGTGTGTGTCATGGAAAGGGAAGGGTGTTGATGCAGTATCTGTTAAATGTTAAATAGCTATAGGACAGAAATTGACATGCTTATCTCATTATGATTTGGCAGATTCTGGAAATGGAAATCGATTTCCTCGCCACAAGAAGAGGGAATCTGCGGGAACCAAACCCAGATATGAGGCTGGTTCCTCCTACCGCCCATCACAACAGCGTTCCAGGGGTTATGATAAACGGCCTCGACCTAGGGGGAATTACAATGACCGATCACATAGTGAGGTGTGTTTACTTTCAGTTTACATATAACTACATATATTATAAATCTAATTCTTAAATATGCTTTACTGTAGTGCTTGTGACACAAACAGTTTGTGTGTAAATTGTAATGATGACCATATATGTATTTCAGGTAGCACAGGATTCCAGGGCCGAGTATGGCTCGGCCCTGCATGCAGGGTCCAAGAAAGGTAACTTAAATCACCTTCTCAACTTCACCTTTGAGCCACGTGCAGGTCGAGGTACAAATGACAAAGGACGAGGTAGATGGATCAGCAAAAGACCTTTTGTCAGCTATAACAAAGAACAGTTTCTACAAGCCACGTGAGTTGTTTGCTTGATTGATTAACAATGAACATACTAGAATAATATGTGCGACAAAGCTGACAGTGAGACCTTGATACAATTGTTGGAAGCTGTCTGTAATAGAATTGATAGCGAACTCCAGATCAAGAAGGTCACAGTGGTGGCTTTTAGCCTGCTGACCTAAAGTCACAGAGCTCATGGTATCACTCATGTCTGTCCGTAAATTTTTTGCCTGTGAGTGCAATACTGTCAACAGTTTTCAAGAAAGCCACATATAACTTTCAGGACTGTTAAAAATCTTGGTCGAGGCTGTTATGGGTGGCCCCACGTACAGTATTATGATATATATGGGTTAAAGTATGAAAATCTTGTGACCCTTCAGTCAACGCTTTGCATTGAAGTATGTCTAGTTTATGATATTTTTTTTTTTTTTTTTTTTTTTGGCAAATCTTGGAAAATCTTCTCCCAAACCTCTCACCCAATTAATTTGATATAACATAAGAACACTCCCAGGGACTCCTAGTTCCTAAATTGTTCACCAGGTGGCGCTGCAATTTTTTCTGTTTTTTTTTTTTTTTTTTTTTTTTTGATTTTTTGTGTGTGTTTTCACAATTTTCGACTTCTTGTGGAAGGGTCAAGCAAAGCTGGTCACTAGGTTGCACTGCTGTGGATTCCTGATTTGTAAGGATTTTATCAATTCAGGTACTTATTGGCAAATGCACTTTTCCTTTCATTATTATGGAAGTCAGTGGACATTCTTATGCTAATTCACATTTTCAACTTCTCCAAAACCGTCAATCATATTGACTTCAAACTTGGTGGCAATGTACCTTTGGTGGGTCTCGACCATGTTTGTTCAAATGGTCATGTTCCAGTGATTTTGGATTTTTTTTTTTTATGATTTTTTGGTGTTCTTTTGGGGGGAAAATCTTCTACTCTCACTCACCCAATTGCTTTCGTATCACACAGAAACACTCCTCGTGACTCCTAGTTCTTAATTTGTTCACCAGGTGGTGCTGCAATTTTTAGCTCTGCTGACTTGCTTGTCAGGTTGAGCGTTTAGAGGGCTCAGACGTCCATCTTAAAAACACTTCTAAATGTCATATGCACTCAGCTAAAGGTCAACCCAGGTCTTTTCATTTGCAACCTTGATTTTGTGGGACACGCTTTGGTCAGCTGGGCATGAGCTGTTCACGCAGCCCTCTAGTTTTTCATTACAATTGAAATAAGCTGAAAACCGTGAAGCAGACATTTGACCACCTATCAGTTGAAAGGGAAAATGGTTAAACGTTGAAGACTTAGTATGCACAAAATAATGACTTTTACTGCCTCATATGTCCATGTGTATGTGTGTACACACACATTTATGATTTAGAGTAGCTTTAAAGGCTGAGAGATACTTAGGTATTGTGATGTAAAAAGAATATCTTACTTGTGGAAAGGTGGGAGGGGGAAAAAAAACTGAGTTTGTTAGAGTTGAATAGTGGTATGCACTCCATTTGTCTGGTTTACAGGTGCCAGTTTGTTGTCAGTGACAAAGGAGACTACTCCATTCATGCAGCAGACCCAGATGTCCTGGTGGACTGGAACCTTGTGGAACAAGTGGTGAGCTCACTGCTATAGAATAATATAAATGTATACATCTGTCAGTTAGATAGAGTTCTCCACGCAAAAATTGGTGGACAAAGATCATGTATTTGTTCATGTATATAGAACGGGGGTAAAAGTTTTAATGATGCTGAATAGCCTTCCACCGGTATCTAATATTGTCACATCCACACCTACCAAATTTGATGTGTGGATACTCATTGGATAGGATTGTGTGATGCATCAAAAATGGGTCACTGGGAACTTGATCTTTGATGCTGTCATGGAAAGTGCATGTACATGCCATATTTTCTATGTTCATAATATGTACAGATACCAAACTTGGTGTATGGATACTTCTTGGCAGCAGTGTGTCACAGAACAAAATTAGGTCACTGTGACCTTAACCTTTGATCCTGTGATAGAAATCTTTGCCTGGGCTATATTTCCTGTGCCGTGATACTTGGACATATCAAACTTGGTGTGTGGGTGCTTTTGTGGGTGGTATTTCCTGTCCAAGACCTTCACAAGGACTTGGCTGCCTATTCCGTCATAGGGGACTGTATATTTATTGCTAAGTATAGTGCTCCCTCTTTATAAAGCTGGTGTAGGGGTCCACAGGATATACCATGTTATAACAAAACTGCCTTACAACACAGGGACTTTTAACAGAAGTAATGGAAAACTATTCCAGTGGGAGCCATGGTACTCACTGTGGTTAATCAGAAAGCGCCTTGTAATGAGGGGTGTTATAAAGAGGGAGCACTGTATCACAGTATGTTATTGAATGGAATCTGTGTTTACTGAATTCAAAATGTAGAATGTGCTGAGAAAGGAGTGCATTGAAAACCTGGATGAAGTTTACTCTCATCTTGTGCAGACAACTTGAGAAGAATTCCACATATATTTATTTTTAAGCAGAACATTGTTAAAGGAACTTGATAGATAGGATTTGCATTTGTTGTGTAATGAGACAGACTAAGTCTATTAAATGGGTAAGCAGTGATCATTTATGAATAAGTTAAAAACAAATAAAAGGAGTGGTAACCAAAATATAAAGACAGTGTTTTTTTCCTCTCTCTCTCTCAAGGTAATATGATGTATATGTGTGTTATTTCAGCGGGTGACTGATCATGAAGTACCTTCTTGTCCAATCTGTCTGTACCCTCCCACTGCAGGTATGTCAATACATTATGCTATTAACATTAAATGTTTGGTA
Source organism: Hermodice carunculata (assembly GCA_964020975.1). Classification (NCBI taxonomy): domain Eukaryota; kingdom Metazoa; phylum Annelida; class Polychaeta; order Eunicida; family Amphinomidae; genus Hermodice; species Hermodice carunculata. The sequence goes on from OZ026620.1 coordinate 25,243,666, forward strand.
TGGTTTCAATTAGCAGGGGCTGGGGGAGGGGGGATAAGGTCCCACATGTATCTCCAACATAAAAGAAAAGAATGTGTGTAAACAAAAGCAAAACAAATAAAAGATTTCATTTTACTCACCCTCCTTGCATCACACAATCAATTCAGAAGAAAAGTAAGGTGTAAGGATCCTTAACCCCCATCCTCATAAAACACCTGGTTGTGCCCCTGAAATTGCAATACAGTGGTACCTCTCTTGAGAGACCCCTCTAATGAGAGACCACATATCTTTTTAAGACCGCTCTCTCAGAACAATGCATTATCTTTTCCATGTTGTTGTACCTCTAATGAAAGACAACCTGTTTTGAGAGACCGCATTTTGACCCACCAGAGGGGCGGTCTCTCAAAAGAGGTACCACTGTACTCTGAACTTCAGCTACTCATCTCCTTGCAGAGTCACAAACATTACTTTGTAGATGTCAGGTCGCTGGGAAACTTAAGTTGACCTTATTTAAAGACTTGTTTATTAGTTAGAGCCTAGCACCAGTTATGGGTTTAAGGGATTAATACCACCAACTAGGGGTTTGTGCCTGTACCCTGACCTGGCCACCAGCACAACACCCGAGATGAAGGCGAGGGTGTTGTGCTAGCGGCCGGGTCAGGGTACAGGCACAAACACAGAGTTAAAGATTTTCATCGCTTTTCTATCATGAAGAACAGCCTAAAAGGCTGCAAAAAATCACACTCACACAACTAACATCAACATCACATCCAGGTCATCAGTCTGTAAATGAAGATTACTGCCACCTGGCGGTTATTTCGAAAGAACCACCTCAGATAACAAGGACGCTGTGCATGGCAACAGTACTTTTCATTTTGATTCTCTATGGGGTGACAAATTTTGTTGCCACAAGGTGGCAGCACAGAGCAGTACATACCCATCCTATCTCTTTTAACCCTGTTGTACCCCAGTATTTTGCAACACCTTTGAAGTGTATCAGATTGCTAAAGCTGGTATCACAAATGAAGAAATAGTTTCCATGCATCTCCTGCAATCAGGTACAAATTTGCACCTAATACCCATGACTGGAGCTATTTGTATGGGAGCACTGGGGCCTTTTTTGATTTAGGGTCGGGGGGGGGGGGGACCCTTTATGTTTCCAGGTTGTCCGTCCATCCAGATGTGCACATTTTCATTACCGCTATGTCTACAGAATGCCTCTGTATTTTGCTCAAATTTGGCAATATGCTTATCTTACCTGACAAGATGAACTGATTAGATTTTGGTGTCACCTTGACCTAATTTGAGCAAATAGCGGACCCTTCAGTCAACGCTTTGCGTTGAAGGTATGTATAGTTTACCCACATTAAAAAAAAAAAAACAGTTCTACACCTAACAAGGGAGATATTTTACCTGATGTTTGTATTTGTCACAGCTAAGATGACCCGGTGTGGCCATGTGTACTGCTGGTCCTGCATCTTGCACTACTTGTCATTGGAGGACAAGAGTTGGAGAAAGTGTCCTATTTGCTATGAATCCATTCATATGAAGGATTTGAAGAGGTCAGTACTGTTGGATTGTTTTGTGATATTGAAGGGCCAGAAGTAGCAATTAAGATTTATCCTTTCCAGCTCAAATCTCCCCAAAACTCCCAAGGCAGTAATTTATTGACTGCTTTAATGATTTTACTTGAATATCATGCCAATCCAAAGTATTTTTTGCTTAGAATTGTACGTAAGACCTATTGTGATTACATGCTCCGATCAGTGGCTTTACTTGACCAGATACAAGTTAACCTCGACCCCTGCCAAAGAAAGCTGTTGACTCAGTCTTATTCTGACCAGGAAAGGGTAAACTATCTTCCAAAGTACACTGAAGTCTGTCTTGTTCAACTACATATAATAGTTCTAGAAATTTTTGCGTGTGGTTAATTTCGCACAAACTTGTTTTTCCGTAAATTAGAAAATATTTGTGTATTTTAATTTTGCGTATCATGGCTTGTCTGTATATAACCTTTCATTATGTCAATTAATTTTGGTGCATTAAGTAATACAGTAGTCCCTCCTTTGGGAGACCACTTCCTTTGAGAGACCACAGTTGTCAGGTCTTTCTGTAGTACTTTTCATGTTATTTATACCTCCTTTGAGGGACCACCTGCTTTATGTGACCACCTTTTGGGCGGCACTAGGGGTGGTCTCTCAAAGGAGGGACTACTGTAGCGCAAAAAGCACGAAATTAAGTCAATCGCGAAAATTGATAGAACTACAGTATACACCCCTAGGGATGATCAAATTGTGGCATCTGGTAGCATGAGAAGTACTAAGCAATTTGTCACAAAAAGATGGTCTTTCAAGGCGGAGTGGTCTGTCAAGACAGGGTACTGAAATGTAGAAATAATAGCAAGCAATATTTTCCAACTTTCTTGTGGACACAGCATATATATATATATATATATATATATATAGGGTTCCCACAGGTCCTTGAAGTGCTTGAAAGTGCTTGAATTTGCTACATTCATTTTCAAGGCCTTGAAAATCCAGAATTTTGGACAAAGGTCCTGGAAAAGTCCTTGAATTTTATTGTTAAGCATCACCCAATGAGGCAAGTTGCCAAGGAATATGAATATTTTGCACAAAATTTAGCATCTATGAACTGAAATCACATAAAGATGAACACATTCTGCTGTCATTTTCCTTTGAAGTGGCTGGAAAATTCCATTTGTCAAAATGTAACACTGCAAATTACAAAGTATCTTTTTGCTTTTAACCCCCTTTTAACCGATGTAGGTTTGACAGTTCTTATCAAATCAGGCCTAACCAATTATGTGGGCCTTACTACTTACATGTACAGCCTACTTTCAGGGACAAATACACTGTATCAAACATACAGGTAACAAAGTACATCACCTTCCTAGAAAGGAAACTGGGGCATTCTTGTGAAAAATGTGCATGGGGATAGGTACATCTTCAGGTGTAATTTTGCCCATGTGTAGTTGTGGCAATTTTATAGACTAGATACAGTCAATTTCAGGAGTACAACCCATATATACTGGCTGTAGGCCTACATAAGTCACACTAAACTCATAAAATAATCCATATTGAATTTATCTTTAAAAAGGACTTTCAGTAATATGATCCACATATAGGCTTCTTTATAAGTTTGTAGAAAGCCTAGTACCTATTTCAAAAATTGAGTCTGATTCATACATGGTTGGAATAAATAATAAATGTGGAATAAGATGTATTGGTCTTATTAGTAGAGGGTTGAAAAATGATGATTTAAACAATTTGTCTGTTGTGTTCTATTGCTAGATCTGGTGCTTGAAAACTTGATTTAAGTGCTTGAAAAAGTCCTTGAAAGTCCTGAATTTACTTTTTACGAACCTGTATGAACCCTGTATATAGGTCCATCCCAAAGGGAGGGGGGGGGGGGGGACTTAACATGTTTTTGAGCTGTGTGTCCATGTGTCCGCCATCAGTGGTTTTATCCATCATTAGTTGATGAACACAATATCTCAAAATTTACTGCAGATCTGAGACTCAAAATCTGCCTCATTTGTACCTTGACGTCATTTCTTCACTTGATTACATTTTGGTGACCTTGACCTGATTTTCAAGGTTACAGGACCCATGTACATTCAAACATGAACCTATCAGTCAATGGTTTGCGTTAAAGTGCTTCTAGTTCACACTTCTAGTCCTTTTAGTTACTTTTGAAAGGCTGTGCATACACATGAGAGAAACAAATGTGGCCAGTGTGTCGTATTTGTCCAATCAGACTTTCTTGATCAGATGATGATGCCAGATCCCCAGCCAGCAACATTTAAAACAGTTCCATATCTTCATGAAGATGTTAAGCAGATTATAATAGTATTAGATATGGAGGCACAGAGCAGGTTATGTCAAATGAAGGCCCAATCCTGGGGGGTTGTTATGATGTACATCGTCTCTTCAAGTCAAAGGTGGCTGGACTTGTCTTATTCAAGATACAAAACTGTTGAACATGTATTAAATATGTATGATGTTTGGGTTTTAGTGTCAAAGCTGCAGAAAACCAGTTGTCCAAAGTGGGAGATCAGATCACCATGAGACTTATGAAGCGAGAGAAGGGATCCACATATGTGATGCCTAAAGCCATCTGGATTCCAAAACACGGGGAACCTCCCAGTCTTTCAGGTAAACTTTACATTTTAGGAAGAAATTAAATACATGTATCTGTTACAAATTTAATTACATTACATTACATTCTAGAGTCATATTCTGATCAACTTGTGTCAAACAGCCATGTAATTTTATGCCCTGGAGAAAAGTTGTGTTTAATTGAATTGCAATGATTTCAGATAAAATTCATCAGTACAGTACTTTTCATTTAACTCTTTCAGTATTACATTTTGGACTGAGTCAGCAGCTTTCCTCTGCGGACTTCAAGTGCAATGTGTTGCACCTGAAGCCTGCTGAGGAAAGCTGCTGACCTGCACTATTGTAATCTATGTAAATACAGGTATGTTGGTACTCGAATGAAAGGTCTTTACAAGGAACATGAATCTAGCATCCTTATAATTCAGAGCAGTTTGTGTTAATTCAACTTCAGTGGAAGTTGACACCAAGAGAGTTTAGTACCAGCATGCCATAGGAAAAAAAAAAAGAGATTCTCCAGGTCAACAGTTTTCCTCACGATGCTTTAGGTGCATTGTGTCCAAAGGATGCAAGGATTACAGTTGACTTTGTCTCCATTCCTGCACTGAAATTGTTACCTTTAACTCTTTCAGTGCCAATCACGACTAAAGTTGATTTACTTAAGTCAGAAAAGTCTGAATTATCATGAGGATCCCAGATTCTTATTCCTCGTAAAAGACCTTTCATTCAAGTACCAGCATAGCTATAGTTCCAGAGAGATAAGCTGCTGACTCATTCCAAAATTTAACACTGAAAGAGTTAGATATGTTCATGAAGGCATCATGCCTATTCAGAGGCAGAAAGAGAATTGATGCCTGTATGTATGTCTGTGCAGCATGTAATTGTACATTTCATAGAAGTTCAGATGTGGTAAACAGTAGTACAAACACCCTAGATTTACAAGTGTCTGACCGTATACCTGGACAAGCTTCAGTTGTGTTTGTCAGTACATGTACCATCAATTAATGAGGGTATTGGTACTGAAGGGACGGAAAATACAGATTATGTTTATAAAAAGGGGTATACCATCAAATAATCCCTTGATTGAAAGTGTTCCTGGGATGAGTAGTATGCATTCTATATGTTTACAGATGAAGTTGATGTTCACTTTGCTAAGGTGTTAGTAGCACAAACAGAAGAAGTACAGGCCATCTTGGATGAAGAGAAACGGGCATTAGAAGTGCAGCTGCGAGAGGAAGGAGATGTAAGATTAATCTTTTATGGCTGCATGTTTTCTCATGAAACCAGAAAAGTGTGGGGAATGATAATGCTATTCAACAGCCTACCACTAAATGGTGGCTGATGTCACAGAACAAGACGGTTAGGTGTACATGGGATTTTACATTTTGGAAATATTGTGACTTTTTGTGGTCAAATTTATGCTGTTCAGATTTGCCTCAAGGGGTCCTCAGCTGACAAAAGCAAACTGATGTAGTAGTCACTCTGATAACTACCAAGAATAAACCATGGAATGTGCACCTAATTTATGCACTTGTGTATTGTAATTTTCCATAGTAAGCACACAGCTGAGTATGACATGAAGATATGATTTTCCCTTTCAACACTAGCAAAAAGCCTTCTACCTGTATGTGATGTGCAGGTGGAGAAACCCCAGAATAAAGGCAAAGTTTTGATCATACAGCCTTTGTTTCACAAGCACTGTGTCCACCTAGTAAAGCCATAGATTGGTTGGTTACTGTTTTTGTTCGCTTTGATACATGAGCAGACAACATCTAATATCACTAATAATATAAACCTGTTTGTGCATACAAGTTTCAGATTTGACAAGCGTAGATCAACATCAACATGTGTAATGTCTCTTTCTCCAGTGTCATTCTCTTGTTGAGACATTTGGGAAATAACTTGGCTGACATACCACTCATGAAAGCTACATTTCAGTTCTTCCTTGAATGCCTAGTTCACTGTTAAATCTAGTGGTTGAAGATGGCCAGTGCAGCAGGCCAGAATGTAGACAAAACATATGTTATTGTCCATCATTGCCTGCATAACAGCATATCTGCACGATGTGCTTTGAAAACATCAAGGAGAACAAGTGCTGTTTGTGCCAGTTTTCCCTAGTGCGCTCCAAATTTATATCCACGTAATGCACTACGACTTTTTCAACAAATCACACCATTGAGCCAGAGTTACTCAAGTCACTGACTGTGAAAGTTAAATCCCAATCGGTAGGCGTATCAGCTCCTCACCTCATAGTGGCCCTGCAAAGATGAGCTGGGCAGGCAGCATGTGTCCACTTTTTGTCACAGAGAGAAGAGCAGTCATTTGCCACGTCATCGATGCCTGTGATGCAGACTTGTTGTGAACCTTCTTTTTCAAAAAAATGGCTCCCGTACTTGTGTGGCACGCACGTTTGTACTGCACTTTAAATGGGGTCAAGCTCAAATGAAGGAACTCCACAGTACTCTCATGTTACTCTTGAGTTTATTTATTTTGCATAATTTGCCAGTTCAGATGTTTGATTGATACGACTCCTTTGAGGTTTGAAGTACATGTTCAGCTACTCCATTGAGTGAGTAGTTCTTGCATGCTTGCACTTCATGTTGGTGATGCTGCTCACACAGTTGGAGCAGATTTTGCTGGGACTTTGTACTGGCCTTGAGCATTTACTCCAGTACCACTACCAGGAGCATAAAATTGTGAATTTAAGTACATCCAAAACTGGCTTATTTGTAAAAAACATGAAAATATATACATGTAAAAATAATATGAAAGTAAACTAGGTAATTAACACACTTACAATATTCTTGTACCCCATGACTTTGGATAGTTTATTTCTACTGAAGAAAGATCACCTGGGCTGTTTCACATTGCATTCAGCATTTTCTGAATACACTCGGTGATATCTTTGACATTTAAGAAAAATGAAAGAATAACACAGAAAATATATTTGTTTGCATGTGGTTTTATGAAGGGATCATAAGTCCTGCAACTCCATGCCGCAATCATATAGTCGAGAATTTTCAAAAACGAGTGGTCACAGAGTTAGGAGACTCCCAATGATTCATTTAGCAGTAAATGTCCCTGTTGCTGCTGTTTGTTTACCAATGAAATATTGCAAAAGATCAGCAATGAAGTTTCAGAATGGTATTAACATGCACGTACCTCTTTCATAATTTCACAGATATTTTACAATGTTGACCACGTTATGAGTGACCTAATCTGGTTCTGTTTGATTGATTTGGGCACCAAAAAGTCAGGACCCTTGAAATGGACACTGTGGGTTTGAATATTCACACTTGTTCGGACAAATCAACAATCTAGTAAACTTAGGAAGCTAGTCAAAAGGTTTGAAATCTATGCACCCATGACCAACATGTATTATGAGTCTCTGAAAATGTAACGGGCTGTAAAAGTACGCAGTAACTATGGGGAAGTACAGTACATAACCCATCACCCTAACTAGCCCCCGCCCCGCCCCGCCCCCCCCCCCCCCAAAAAAACAAAACAAAAAACATACAAAAAAACAAACAAAAACAATAAATAAGATATGAATTGACCTGATGGTATCTACTTTCAGAGCTTGGAGGGATCATTTGTGCAGTCTGCCATTGAGTTGCTTCAGGTAAGTTTGAGGGTCTTCATTATGCCTTATGATGTAAATGTTTAGCATAAAATAAGCCTTTGTAAGGTGGTCGGAATCCTAGTGGTTTTAACATTCAAATTGACATTGAGTGGTGAACCATACTATTTATGACAGACATAGGAATACACCTGCATTTTATGACCATCAGCTGATCTCCAAGGTACAGTAAAGTTAATATTTTGGTTTCTTTTCTCATTACCAGGAACGTCTGCACTCTCTGGAGATTGCTAAGCAAGTGAAAGGAAATGTGAGTCAGATTATGGAGACCTTGACTGTGTCGTCAGTTGCACAGGAGAATGGTACTGATGCCAGTCATTGTGGAGAAGCACCTGCTTCAGAGGGCAAGTCCCCGTGGAAATCATTTGCAGCAGGGGCAAAGGTACAGATTAAATACTGTCACCTCAACAACTCTATCACGTTCATGCAACAGTTAAGTTGTGTATATTCGTATGGTCAGCTTCAAGGTTGAAAAATGAAAGCTTTTGTCAAGTCCTTGAGGGTGAGAATAACATTTGCTGAAAATCATATTTTTATGATTAATTTGAAGAACATCATAAGATAAGTTATGAACTGAAGCAAAATTAATCTTGGGATGTAAAATAGAACAAGAGACACTAGGAAGTTAACTCATTCCATACCAGTCCCTGATTTTTCTCCTACAATTACCTAGATTTAAAACTACAATTGCATATTTAAATTCTTCATGAAAAGAGCCTTCATTCAAGTACCAACATGCCCATAGTCTTAAGTCAGTGGTTCTGGCACTGCCTGGCAAGTCATGCTGCAGCTGTCGCAAGTGCAGCTGCAGCATGACTTGCCAGGTAGTGCCAGAACCACAGACCAAGGCCTGTGACCATAGTATGGAATGAGTTAAAAAGGTTACATTGCAAAGATTGTGTATGCACTTCACATAAGTATGAAGCCTGATTAAAGTTCCTCATGTAGAGAAACAGTTTTTTGTCTAGTACCAGTTGAATACTTTAAATGCTTTCAGGAGAAGGAAGAAGTGAGGGCTTTCTCTGATGATGAAGAGACTGAGGAGTTGGAACCACCTGGTGGTGAAACTAAACATGAAGAGGATGAGCAGGAGTGTTCCCCTCCTGATGCTGCGACGGGTTATACTGATCCTTCTGCTGTTAAATTTGATGAGGACAGAAGGCGCAGCTCTGCGGAATCAGAAGGCCAGGCAGATGTGATCCCACTGGAGGAAGCCATGGAAGATCTAGCCATGCCAATGGAGGAAAGCTTTAAAGCCACTGCAGCAAAATCTTCAAATGATTCATTCTACTTCTACCAGGGTAAGTTGCACATACACAGTAGTCAAAGGAAAAAGACCCCTTTGGTAATTACAAATGATAACTGTTTTTGCAATGCTCATTGTTAAACGTCAGCATATATCAGACATGCAGTTGCATTACCAAATTTAATTTTGTCCAATGGAAGTCTGCCATGTGAGTAAAAATGAATGGAAATGAAATGATTGAAGAAGTTTTGATAGTTCGAGCAGCTAATATCATTTGGAAGAGATGATATCCTACATGTTAACAATCCTGTTACAGCACTCCAGCATTATTAACATGGGCAATTTGGTTTACAATTCCCCCCCAAAAATGTAGCTAACCAGAGAATAACATTTTCGCTTGCAGCTGCTGATGGTCGACGTGTATACATGCACTCACTGAATGCAAGATGCTTGGTTCAAGAGTATGGCAGTCTTGAGAATTGTCCAGATACAATCACTGCAACTATTGTGCACATGGACAACATCTCTATGAGTGAGGTAATGAACTGTAAAATCTTTTCATTGGTAGCCTTTCTTGCTTAAGGTCAGTAATTATTTCCAGACAATGTAAAAGAACATATACAAACTGATACCAGCTTCATATACAGGGCTAGAAATAGGGCTTATCCGCTTGTCCGTACTAAGTGAAAATTGAGACGGACAAGTAAATTTGCTAATGCACTTGTCCAAAATTTACATGTAGTTCAATTAGAATATGACTCCACTTTGGTTTGTGGACAAGTGAAAATTTTTCCTTATTTCTAGCACTGATATACATATATCAGATTGGAAAATTGCAACAAGCAAATGAAAACTTCATAACCAGGAAGGGCAAGCTTGTCTATTTTTTTGTTTGTTTTTGTTTTTGTTTTTTTGTTTTGTTTTTTTGTTTTTGTTTTGTTTGTTAGTGTTTTATTAGGAGGGGGTAATTATATGTTGTGAGAACACGCAAGACCACAAGTATCAACAACCAGTGTTTCTTTTGTGTAATACACTTAAGCTATTTAGTTATGAGTTACCTTTTGCCTGCTTAGAATTAAAATGAATCAATGGCTTCCCCAGGTGCAGGTTGGTTGCAAAGATCGGACTTGCACCGTGAAAAGCCCCTGATGTAATAGATTTGCACATGGGAAAAGACAAAATGTCAGTCATTCTGAAAGTGTAATGAATCCCTAGCAATTTATAGTGAACTGGAAATGCTACATGTTCATAAACCAATATGTTTTGCACACAGGAGCTGCGAAAGCGTTTGCGATACCTGAACCACCTGCCTCTCACCAGTCAGTTCCAGGTAGCAGAACTTGCCCTGAAGCCACCGATTCTTTCCAAGGACACAATCAAGGCATTTATGGGTAAAGATACAAGGTTTCATGTGTTTTTTGAGACTGATATTTTGATGTCTCCTTTGTGAAAGTGTCTTCAACCATATACGTTGTTTTAAATATTTTGGGTGAATTACTCCAATCTGTCACAATTTGACAAGTATTCACTTTCAAAACAAAGTGTATTTTAAATCCTGAGTGAAATATCAAATAGTTGTGAAAATTAAGACAGCTTACTTAACCAGCTGTTACAGCCGTAACAGATTGGCTCTCAGAACATGGTTGCCACGTGGGGACTTCTGTAGCTTTATCAGATTTAACAGTGGCTTCCCACTGAGGTCAGAGAGGAACATCTGCTTAAAAAGTCAAAGGGTGAATAAGTACTGAAATTTTTAGTTCCGCAAACAGTGCTTTTTACAATTTAAAAAACAAAACAAAAAAGTGCAGACTTGAGGGGTCCAGGTTTCTTCAGCATATTTTCCTTGGTAACATCCTTAGTAATGCGAGTACCTGAACACCTTTCTCAGAGGCAAAATAGTCAATATGAAAAAATCTTGATTTTTTTTATCATACATTCTTTTTGGGAAAAAAATACAATATATACGGGCTTGTGTTTTTTTTGTTTTTGTTTTTTCCCAACATATTTGACCTGGTTCCAGGACAGTTTTTTTTGTCTACGACTGGACCATGATAGACTGCTGTACTCCACCATATGGCCAGGTTGAACCTGATTTCTGTGAATATGGCACAGCATGTGTTTACAAGTGCATGCTTGCTGGCTTTTTAAAAATTTGTGTTAATACTTCACCAAAAATGTACTTTTTAATGGCTCTTGTCACAAAAGATGGGCAGAGTGTTCCTTAAATAGACTCCTTGATAAAGCAGAAAAGCAATGTCATACAGAGTGAAGGTCCTGGATGAGGCTCTAAGTTGACACTATTACTGCAAGTTACAGAAACTTAAGGAGTTTCCTTGGCTGATTTAGTTCTGAGGTGTAAAGGTCAGTCATACCGGGCAATACACAAGCCACAGACTTCAAACCATGTGCATGCATGTTGGAACCTGAGGATAAGGAAGCTCTTAATGAGAAATGTTAATGTGTAATTCTCTTCTACGAAAGATGATATATTGAAAAATGTCATTGTAAAATGAGTCCTTATTGCCATGTGTTTTGAAATATATACACTTTTGTTGCAGGGGAAATCGATCAGCGTAGAAGGGCACGGCAGAAGAAGGCTAGGGATGAACGTAGACAGGCCCGAAAAATCCAGGATGAAGAGAGCAGAAAGATGGGATGTAAGTGAGGAGTGACCTTGGATTTTGACCCTTTGTCCCGGTTCCCCCAGAAGTATTGAAATGAGTCCTCTAACTTGATTTATATTTTAGGTAAGGAAATGGATATCTTCTTAAAGGTTGAAAAATATATTTTTGGAATCACTGAGGTATGATAACAAAGGATGCTGTGAAAAGACATCAAGGCTTTCTCAGGTTATAGTTATGAAGTGTGCAAGTGCACCCATCACATTTGATGGGTTTTGGTCACCTGTGGAGAAGCTGATACCACGGTCTGCTCAAATTCTTTGATGCTGTTATCAATTTTCATGTTGGCAGGCATTTACAAAATTGCAAGTAGTACAAAATTATGAAGGGAGAGTCAGGGAACCTGGGTTGCAACAGTTCACTTTGCAGTAATTGCCTCTTTATCTGTTACAGATCCTAGACCACCTCCTCTGACCCAGCCCAGACAAGATCCAGGCTATAATGTTCAGCATGCCATGGCAGATAGTCCTAGTCTGTCACCTGGTGGGACAGCTTCCAGTACTCCAGTTGACAGTCCTCGAGGTAACTTTACTGTATGACAACTTGTGCGAGTCAGTCATGGATGGTAGCAGGTTAAAAGTTACTTCAGCAAACTTTGCCATGTGTCTTACTTCAAGTACTTGAGAACTTATTTTAACACTAAAAATTCCACTTGATAATGTGAAAATTCGTGCATGAACTACAAAGCCTGGATGTCTTTGAGATTCTATCATTGAAATGCTAATTTGCAAATTGGCCCTTGTTGCAATATTGTTCAGAAAGATATGGCAATTTTCTTTTGTTCACGGGATGAATGATTAGATTATCTTCATTTCATTATAATCCCACAATTAGTGATAGGAATATATCCATGTTGAGTCTATAATTGGATTGTAGCCACCCATAATGGGTTATCAGGGTTTATGGATGATCATGGTTTGTGACTACAATTTAACTCCAGTGTACATCATTCCATGTATATGTATTGTTTGCTCATCCGGGCTCATTTATTTCCTCTACAGATGCAGCAGCAATTCCAAGCTCGCCAACCAGCTCTGGCAGTACTGAAGATACACAGTCTGGTTCCTCCCTCTCCTTTGCCCAGGTAAGACTGTTTAAAGCCTGTTGGTCCTCTCACTCTTGGATTGAGACAATCTTTGGGTGTTGTTGGACATTCAAACCCCTGAAATACAATGTTGTTGACCTGGAGTATGTAAAAAAAAACAGTGAAGTAGGTGAAATGTGAACACTAAAAGGTTTTTATCACATTCAGGGCGAAAAAAACATGAAACGCCTGTTGGCAGCCACGCTGCTAAGCTATCATCTTTTGACTTTTGTGACCACATAGTGGAGGGAACACAAGTCTGTTTTCTTTGTATATTTTTCAGCAATTAAGACCATCAGCCATATATGACCACTGGTCTGGTAAAAGGGGGTGGTCTTGTAAAGCAGGTATGGCTGTTAAATTCCAGTATCCGTTTTGGCTTAAAAGGAAAAACAGTGACTGGTATGGTAGGAGTTAAATAGAGGAATATGTGCTTGCAGATGCTGCGTGCAGGCAAGGCTAAGCCCCAGGAGCCGTGGGTCAAGGCAGGGACTACGAAGGCAGAACCAAGCACTGCTGCACCCAAACTAAAGAGCCCTGGTAGTGACGAGAGCGACAGTGAAGACCGCGTGCCTGTGCCTATGTTCCAGACATCATTTGGAGTGGCCATACAGGAGGCACTGGACCATTTGGCAACCAACCCAGGTGAGTACATCATTAGGTGATCGGTTGTCCTGCTGCTGAAAAGTGGTCCACTGAGACTTTTTAGATTCACTTTTTGGGTTGAATTGCCAGTCAAGGTATTTTTACACATTGATTACATTTTTTCAATTTTTTTTCATTTTTTATTTTTTTAGTAATTTAGCCGTCCATTACATGACAGAAAAGATCAGAAAACTTAATAAGAAAGTCAATTTAATTCTCAAGTCATATGGTTGTATACTGTGAAATTTATCTTTCCCAGCCTTTGAAGTGGATGAATGTGTCATTTTTGTTGAATTTGTCATGTCAAGTTTCACAAATCTGCTAGTGGTGACCAGCTAAGGTCCAGAATTGTGAAAAAAAATACTTTCAGACAAAACTAAGGACTTAACACTGTATTTAGGAAGTTCATTCATGTAATAACTGGGGATGAAAAATGCATTAGAATTGATGTATTGAAATATGCACTACTTTTTTGTTGGTGTCTTTTTGTTTTTCAGGAGAGGGAGCACGTGTCACTACGCCCTCTAGTGGCAAGAAGAAGAAGGGAAAGAAAACCCTGCTCTTTACCACTTCCATGGCAAGAACCAAATAAATGATCTTTGATGCAGGATTGCCAGCATTAAGTTTTGTGCCTCTGTGGATTTACCAGTTTAATTTAAAATGACACTTACAATGTGAGAATAACATTGAATCATTGCCAAATGTGCTTGTTCATGTGATTCTGTCAAGTGAAAACAATTTTGCCATGGGCATAACTTGCAATATGTCACAGAGCAGTGTCAGTAATAGATCAGCATGCATGGTATATAATTCCAAACCAACATTGAAGAAAAAAATAAGATAAAATAAACAAAACACTTGATATGTCAAGCTTAGGCAATAGTAATGTCTGCTTGAAGCATGTTTGTTTTTTGTAAAAATTTGGATGAAAACATGTTTGTTATGCAATTCCTGTCTATGGATCCCATACTTTTATGTTTTGTTTCTATATTATTAAGAAGTGTGCACATAGTCAAGTGGTTATGACTTTTGTCTGTTTTTCTTTTTTTTTTTTTTTTTTTTCTTTTTTTTCTCTCTTGTTTTAATACACAGGACAAGTGATGAGATGTGAGATGGTGATTTAAAAAGTACAACTGAAAGGGCTGATGCAAAGTTAGTTCCCTGTGAACCATTAAGGTCTCAACTTAAGGGAAAACTGTTGCTACCATATTGTATTAGACCTCTACATCAACTGCAGTGATGGCAGAGAACAGCCTTCTCTTTCTGCAGTCTAATAAAACAGAAGCTACAGAATATGTTGCATATCAAAATGTTCCTTGTTACATTCTTCACCAAATAAAAAGTATGTGAAAAGAAAATTCAAAGATTTTTTTTCAACTAATCAGCATGACAACATCCGTATATCATAGTATCTTCATTCAAGCCAAGATAGCTTTAGAATATTGGTTATATTGTGGCTCGAGAGTGTTAAAAAATACCTGTTCTGAAGTGATAGCTAGGGGAATAAATACTCTGTAGCTTGCGGAACTGTGGAAAAATCAATATATTCCGTATTGCATAACCCCTCACATTTTTTTTTGTTTTTACCTGTTGAAATGTCTATTTCCTGAATTCACCCCAAAACAGCATGTCCCAAGTTTCATTTTTCCCATACTGCTGTGTGGAAAAAAGTCTGATATTACCAAGTGGACCTGGGTGGGTTGGGGGTGAGAGTGGCAGTGGGGAAATTTGCAACAGTATTCCCTGTGAAAATGTTTTGGTTTTTCAGTATGTCCTGGAGAATATGCAGCTTATATTGGACAGTGTACCTGTCGGTCTGACCAGAACTGCTTTGCTGGAACAAGTACATGTATTAATAAAGTGACACCTTGTGTTCTAGTATGCCATTTCTTACATGTCACATGGAATATGGCTGATACATGTATACCCATGTAATACCTTAAGCCCAGAAAGATCCTGCGAGTTTACATTAGAAGACTTAATGAAGAGACTTTGGTTAGCCATGCAGACTGATTGTCAAACTGAGCAAGTTTGTTTTCATATGGACTGGAACATGATTTTGGTGGTGAAACTTGTACATATTCTGTTACAACATTGTGCCCTGCTCTGGCATGAACACGATAGTCTTGGAACTTGTGTCATGTTTGAAAAGTGTGGGAGAGCACATGCTGCCTAACAAGATTGACCCATTAATGCTGGAACATGATTGTGTTGGTGGAGGGCATGTTGTGGTGCAACATTGTTCCCACACTGGCAGGATGGTGTGTTGGAGCTTGTATTCTGTTCAAACAGTGGGCTCTGTTCTGGCTGGAAGATGGATCACCTTGGTGCAGCATTTTTTTTATGTAACAATGGTGTATTCGCACTGACTGGAACATGATTGTGTTGGAGCACATGTGCTGCAGCATTGTGCCCATATTGATCAGAACATGATTGTGTTGGAGCACATGTGCTGCAGCATTGTGCCCATATTGATCGGCAGATGATTGTGTTGGAGCACATGTGCTGCAGCATTGTGCCCATATTGATGGGAACATGATTTTGTTTGTGAAGAATGACTTTGTTATAACATTGTACCCGAACTACTGGGATACAACAGTGGTGGTTGAGGGTTTATTCTGTTACCTGTAAGCTCAACATTTCTGGCATATGTAGAATGGTTGCAGATTACAGTACTTCATGTTTTGCTTCTGTGTAACAATAAAAATTGTACAGTCAGATAAGTGTTTTTGTTTCATTTTGGAATTGGGGTGTCTCTGTTTTAAGACCAAGTTCCCAACTGTGGAGAATGGCAACAGACAAAATAAATGATACTTCATAGCTGTGCATTACAAAGCTATTTATCACACTGTCAAATATCCTAGAAGTCCTCCATCTGCGAGTCCACATATCCAGTATTTGTAATCTCCGTTCTTGTTGCAGTGCCTGTCATAGATTGATATGTAAATGCTAATATGTATATTTTTTTTTGGGGGGGGGGGGGGGGGAGGGAGGGTAATTGTTACCATCAAAAGTTAAATTTTTGAAGACTAGATCAGTCATGGATCTTCAGCAACTGCTACCAGCACAGGTTTCTCGGTGTAACCCAGATGCACATTTTTTTTGGTGGCATTGCTTTAAATCCAAGATGCGACTTTTCCTCTATTCCTAGGAATTCCTCTTTTTGTTTCAAAAATAATTGTTTTCAAAATGTCTTAAAATTCAGTAAATTTTAAAATATGATGTGTTTGAGTGTATGTAACCCAGATGCACATTTTTTTTGGTGGCATTGCTTTAAATCCAAGATGTGACTTTTCCTCTATTCCTAGGAATTCCTCTTTTTGTTTCAAAAATAATTGTTTTCAAAATGTCTTAAAATTCAGTAAATTTTAAAATATGATGTGTTTGAGTGTATGCAATAAGCAGGATAAGGGTTTTCTTTCCTTGTTCAATGTCAATCTCCTTCCCATTTTATATTTAATGGCAACAACCCACATGTAAGTGAGAGTGTGGATGGCATCGAATTAATGGGAAATTGTATGTGTATGTGGTCACTCCTTGCCAATCTGTCTGATAAAACTAGTCTGGTACCCTGCAAGTCCGCATTCCTTAAACTCTTGGTTATGCGCCCCTCCTACTGGAGGAGGGGCATATAGTAATCGCTTTTTCCATGGGTCCGTCCACTATTCGTGTCTGGGATTTAAAAAATTAGCATGTCCTTCAGCTTAGATTAATGAAACTTTGCACACAGGTGCATCTGCACATAAAGGTGTGTCATGTACCAAAAGTAGGTCACTAGGTTAAGTATCTGGGTCACCTTGACATACTGTAAAATCTGTCCGGGCTATAATTCCTTTACTATGTGACTTCCATTAACAACACAAGATACACCAAAACTATTGGTTATTTTAGTCGCTTATATCTCCAAAAGTATTTTCTGTACTACACCCAGCCATTTATGTGTGTGTTCATCATGATCCAAAGATGATGTAAGCATTGTGATTGGAGTTTTGTCTCTAATTGCCAAATAAACATTGACTAATATGTCAACAATGAACCAAGTTAAAAACATTGAAATAAATCATTGTGTGCTTGACATTAGTTAATAAAAATTTGTGCCTTCTGTAGCTAACATATCTAAAAAAAAAATATCCTACAATTTTTTGTCTCCCGATTACTTTTGGCACCACAAGATCACAAAGTTTGACATCACTTTTTCCATTCATCTTTGACCTGTTCAATTTCTTTGGTCCATAGGAAAAAAAAATGTGCAAAGAAATGACAATTGCTGGATAGGTACCTTTTTTAAAAACGTAATCCTTTTTATATCATTCCTTTTTGCTGAGCCATTCTCCTGGAACAACCGTATAAAGTTACCTCTCTTGTTTGTTTCATCAAAGAGAAATAGAGCTTCAAATGGTTTTGAAGACAGTAAGTTGACTGTGGAGCTTTATAGTTTGGCTGAATTAGGCTAAGTCTTATTGCACTTGAAGCATTATATGAGTCTGAGCACATTTAACAGGTTGTCACTCGATCAAACTGAGACGAGTTTCACAGCCTTTGAAGTAGTGATATCATAGTCTTATGAGGTATCAGAAACCACTTGGACTATTGGTTTTGCCCTTTGACGTCATGTGGGGGGGTGGGGGGGGTGGAGCTTTCTTGCTGCCAGTACTTACTCTGTAGCTTCAAATGGTTTTGAAGACAATAAGTTGACTGTGGAGCTTTATAGTTTGGCTGAATTAGGCTAAGTCTTGCACTTGAAGCATTATGTGAGTCGGAACACATTTAACAGGTTGTCACTCAATCAAACTGAGACGAGTTTTACAGCCTTTGAAGTAGTGATATCATAGTCTTATGAGGTATCAGAAACCACTTGGACTATTGGTTTTGCCCTTTGACGTCATGTGGGGGGGGGGGGGGTGGAGCTTTCTCGCTGCCAGGACTTAATCTGTAGCAACCTGGCTGTTGGCACACATGCACAAAGTGGGGGGCACAAACTGCTAAAGTAATAAATAATCAACAAGAGTGTACCATCAGCAAAATGGAAAATTTGCGATGTTAAACTGAAGAGATGTCCAGATTCCATTATTATGGATTGAATCGCAGAATCTATAAAATAAAACAAAAACTTACATTTCCATAAAATAAAACTTTTCAATACGGTTTTCAAAAGTTACCATACCCAAATCCACTTTCCAAAAAAAGTATTATCAGAAAGCGGAAAAAAAAACAAGCCAGCAAAACCTTAATTTATGCAAGACATTAGGATGTGTGCATAAGCCGGGCTATGAATTATCGGCGATAGTCAACAATCGGCTTGAGACCACTTGCCAAGCATTTTGAGATTAAAACCGATCGTGTGCAAACTTTGGTACCTTTGATCATGTTCAACCCACCTCCTTTTTTTCATACATGCACATTTACAGTGCTGAAAACACGTGGCAGCGATTCACTTTGCTATCAAAATCATATGTTGCATTGGCTTTGTGCAACTGTCTCACAATGTAAAGTTCCATGTTCAAAATGGAACTCACCAACACATACGTGTTTTGCCAGCTAGGGTATTGTATCACATTTTTTGATTTATAACTGATGATGATAACTGCATCAGACACAACCAACCGCCAGATTAAAGTTAAGATAATAAGTCTTGTTTTCAAAATACGTTAACAACCATTTGCCCAGGTAACTCAGAGAATGGACACCTGGAATCTGGCAAAATATTATGTTAACAACCACCAAACAACTGTGGCTATGTAGCTATGCTGTTTTTCCAGCCCAACTCCCCAAGTTTACTCAAGTGTGTGTGTCAACAACCATTTCTCTCTCTCTCTCCTCTCTCCTCTCCTCTCTCTCTCTCTCTCTCTCTCTCTCTCTCTCTCTCTCTCTCTCTCTCTCTCTCTCTCTCTCTCTCTCTCTCTCTCTCCTCTCTCTCTCTCCTCTCTCTCTCTCTCTCTCTCTCTCTCTCTCTCTCTCTCTCTCTCTCTCTCTCTCTCTCTCTCTCTCTCTCTCTCCCCCTCCCCCCCCGGACCTTTTAAATTTTCATCCAGCCATAACTCTCCCAATTGTCATCCAATTTTAAACCATGTTGGACCCAAATTGTAAGTATTGCAACACTGCATATTTTTACCTGAGCTGACTTGTCAGTCAGCTGAGGTTTTGTGAGGGTCCCGTCGTCCATCCGTCCGTCGTCCGTTTGTCCACAATTCACATTTTCGCCTTCTTCTCAAAAACCGTCGGCCAGATCCACTTCAAACTTGGTGGATATGTGCCTTGGGTGGGTATCTACCAAATTTGTTCAAATGGTCATGGTCCAGTGATTTTTGGAATTTTATTGACTTTTTTGTTCTTTTTTGGGGCAAATCTTAAAAAATCTTTTTCTCCGAAACCGCTCACCCAATTGCTTTGATATCATACAGAAACATTCCCTGGACTTCTAGTTCTTAATTTGTTCAGCAGGTGGCGCTGCAATTTTTTTTCTCTTATTTTTTATGAATTTTTGTGTATTATAGCTATTTTCAACTTCTTCTCCAGAACCGTCACTCAGGTTAAGTTGAAACATGGTGGATATGTTCCTTGTAGAAGGGTCAAACAAAGTTGTTCACTATGTGGCAATGCTGCGGATTCCTGATTTTTGACGATTTTTTCAATTCGGGTACTTATTGGTCAATGCAGCTTTCATATTGATTACTATAGAAGTCAATGAGCATTCTAATGCTAATTCACATTTTCCACTTCTTCTCCAAAACCGTCATCCAGATTAACTTCAAACTTGTTTGCAATTTACCTTGGGTGGGTTTCTACCAGGTTTGTTCAAATGTTGATGCTCCAGTGATTTTTGGATTTTTAATGAATTTTTTTTGTTCTTTTTTTTGGACAAATCTTAAAAAATCTTCTCCGAAGAAACCCCTCACCCAATTGCTTTGATATCACACAGGAAGACACCTAGGGACTCCTTGTTGTGAATTTGTTCACCAGGTGGCGCTGCAGTTTTTTTTTCTCTAATTTTTTAAGAATTTTTGTGTGTTATAGCTATTTTCGACTTCTTCTCCAGAACCGTCACTCAGATAAAGCTTACACGTGGTGGATATGTTCTTTATGGAAGGGCCAAACAAAGTTGTTCACTATGTGGGAATGCTGCGGATTGCTGATTTTTTACGATTTTTTCAATTCGGTTCCTTTCCTATTGATTACCATATAAGTCAATGGGCATTCTAATGCTAATTTACATTTTCGACTTCTTCTTCAAAACCGTCATCCAGATTTACTTCAAATTTGGTGGGGATGTACCTTGGGTTGTTGTCTACCAGGTTTGTTCCAATGGTCATGTTCCAATGAATTTGGATTTTTTTATGATTTTTTTTTTTTTTTCAAAAATCTCTACAAAAGTTTTAATAGGAAAGCTTAACATGGGAATTTCTTGTAGTCATAACTTAAATAATATTGGCTCGATTTACTTCAAACTTGGTTGGATGTGCCTTGGGTGGATCTGTACCAAGTTTGTTCAAATGGTCACGCTCTGTTGATTTTTTGATTTTTTTATGAATTTTTTTGTGTTCTTTTTTGGGGCAAACCTTAAAAATTCTTCTCCTCTGAAACCGCTCACCCAATTGCTTTGATATCGTACATAGACACTCCAGGGGACACCTAGTTCTCTCTTTGTTCACCAGGTGATGCTGCAATTTTTTTACAAATTTTTTGTATGGTTTTTCTATTTTTCACTTGTTCTCAGAACCGTCCCTCAGATTAAGCTGAAATGTGATGGATATGTTGTTGTGGAAGGGTCAAACAGTTGTTTTCTAGGTGGCACTGCTTTGGATTCCTGATTTTTAAGGATTTTAAATTTGGGTACTTATCGTTCAATGCAGCTTTACTATTGGTTACTATTTAAGTCAATGGGCATTCTAATGCTTATTCACAGGACAACTGACACAGAATTTACTGTTTACTTGATAACTTGAGATCTGTTTTGAGTTAGCTGCACATGTTAATTATTCTGTATGAAGGTCATGCTTAGACAGTACATGAATGACCTTGACCTTGTTTGTGGGGTCACAGTGCAACATACATGAATTTTACTCTTCATTATAACTTGAGAACTACAGTCAAAACTCATTACAACGACACTCAGATATCCGACATATTCACTTAATGACACACATTTTAAGGAACAAAAAGTAAATTTTCGGTGTTATGTGATTCATTTATCTGACATATTCAGTTTTCTGACACAATTTCAGGGAACAGATGGTGTCATTATAATGAGGTTTCACTGGACTTGAACTATGATGTTGCACATGTAAGTGTTCTTCAATAAAGGTCAGACTTACTCAGAACATGGTGTCCTTGATCCTTTCCCAAGTTCATAGAGCTGCAAGTGTGATGAATGTCAAGATCAACTGAGGCATGGGCTGTTCAGACAGCCCTCTTGTTGTAGTTTACATTCGACCTCTAAAGGTCAAAGGTCAAGGTCATTTGGACTTTTGAAATTTTCAGCCAGCCATTACTCTGTCAATGAATTTCATCAGATTACACATAAATCAGACATATTTCCTCCCCCCCCCCCCACCAACCTGGTGACAGTTTCACAGCCAAGCTGTTATACAATCAGCAATAATTGAGCTGTGAAAGCCTGGCCGCCATACCTATCAGTACACAGGTAGTGGTGACAGTGACCAGTGCTGTGGGCTTATCCTTCAATCTCTAGGGAGACTGGCTGAGTTGGTAGGGTAAACTTGTCTGCATTGTGTTGCAAAGCAGGTAGGGTAAGGGGTTTTCCTCACTGCTGTACTGGGCATGTTTATTTTCCGTACTTCGTACCAACCATTTGTACATTTTTTAATTTTCTTTATCTTGTACTAGGGCAAAATTATTACTTGTTTCAGTTTACTCGGCGTCTCCTTACCCCTCCCCCATTCCCCAAGCAGGCTACATATTCTGAAGCCTCTGGTGTGACTCCCCATCACAATAAGCTAGTGCTGATTGAGAGATGCCATGCAGGAGGGCATCTTTAGATATCATCATCTAGAGGTGCCATTTCAACTACAATTGATTAGTGACATAGCAGCATTTAATGAAATATGAACCATGAACCAAATTTTAGCACGTCTTTGTAAAGGGAGATTCAGATCAACTTCCAGAAATCACTCAAACACAGATCCAAACTCCCTGCAATGACCAACTGTAATATGGAAGGATTTTGGTGCGTGGGTACATTTGAGCAGGCAGAACTCGCATAGCTGTTGTATTTCTGGATCCAACAGTGACATTTGCTCATCAGTTAAATATCTGTAACATTGTTTCATAACCTTTGTATACACTGCCCACTTCCAACAAAGATTCATCTTATTTCATCCCTGTTCAGGCTGTGCAAACTTGCACCTTGAGTTTGTCCACATCTTTAGTAGGTTGTTGTACCTCGATAGTCAAACATGGACATGCATTTCGGTGTAGATTTTTGTTAGGAGCTATGTAAAGTTGGAAGTAGCCTGTGCAAACTTACAACTTAAGTTTGATGATACATTCAGGCTGGTGACACTCAATAGTTAAACAAGTAGATCTCTGTAAAGGCTATGTGAAGTTGAATGTTATGTATGGCAGTGGATTAGATGGGGCTTATAGTTGATATTAGTAGATTGGCATGTAAATGTTTTTATGTTCCTGTAAATGATGAAACTCAAATAAAAATCAAACTTCAGTTGATAAATTCGTATGATAGTTGTATCTCAATGAACCATGAAACAAAGTTGTAGCAGTTTGAGTTATGGAAAGTAGACAAATACACAAAATTTAAACCTTTGAATAGCTTCAAAACTATAATAGATTGAGGTGTCTTTCCAACTTCAATTCATGTTTTTTTTTTAAATTTAATTTTATTTATTTATTTTTTGTTTTTGTTTTTGTTTTTGTTTTTGTTTTTATTTGGTCATAGTCGCATGACAAAAATATTAAGATAGTCAAATAAATACTAAATAGGTAACCTTTAAAAATGTTCTGGGCACACAGACTGATTTGCTGACCAGCAAATACAAATTTTTCTATTTGTGTTTAAACAGACCAGTACATGTAGTG
Organism: Hermodice carunculata; assembly: GCA_964020975.1. Taxonomy (NCBI): domain Eukaryota; kingdom Metazoa; phylum Annelida; class Polychaeta; order Eunicida; family Amphinomidae; genus Hermodice; species Hermodice carunculata. The sequence goes on from OZ026620.1 coordinate 25,267,130, forward strand.
CTGAAAGTGCACCACTGTAACTTGTTTTACTCACTAAGAATGATTACATTCAAACACAATCCTTTTAAATCGTAAGTAAAAAGTACTTTCTGTTACTTACGAATCTCAATTGTCTATGTTGTGCTATACAAGCATTCTCAATGGTCTTGACTTTCTAGCAGGGGTCATTCTTGTGCAGGTACATCAAACCTATATAATGTATGATTTCCATGTGTTGTGGAAAAGAACGCAATGTAATACGACCAGAAATATAGATAGATAGATAGATAGAGAGAGAGAGAGAGAGAGAGAGAGAGAGAGAGAGAGAGAGAGAGAGAGAGAGAGAGAGAGAGAGAGAGAGAGAGAGAGAGAGAAAATCATTATTGAAACAATGGTAATGGTTTTCATAATGTATGTAAGGCAGATAAGTCCACTTGGAACTTGACGTGTTGTTCTGTTACAGCTTTGTATTTGTATATAAATAACTAAAATAAATGAATCAACCAATCAACCCACCAGTCAATTAATCTGTAGTGTTTGAAACAAAAATAACCCTGTTTTTAGAATAAGAATTTGCTTGACGATGTACACTCTATGCAAATGTTCAGCTCTCTTAAATTTCGATAGAGTACCAAAGTACATCTTATGCTAGAAGACCTTGCACTCGAGCTGTTCGCAAATTACCTAAACAATCGCAAACAATATGTAGTCCTGAATGATTTAGAATCAAATCTTTTAGAAATTGGGGTGCCGGAGGGCACCATATTAGGTCCTCTGTTATTTATCATTTACATTAATGGCATAACTACAAGCATCAGAGTTGTTTGGTTACATTTTATATGCTGATGGCACTACTCTGGTAAGCACTTTAAGTTTAGCCAAAAACTTACATCACAATGTGGACATCTTGCAAAACATAAATTCTGAATTAATGAAAATTGATCTGTGGCTCAAAATAAATAAATTATTTCTTAATGTTGAAAAAATAATGTATGGTATTCTACAATCCTCAAAAAAGTAGTTACAGAACCCTCCATTAAATTAGATAACAATAATATTGAATGTGTTGGCAGTTTTAGCTTGCTGGGCTTTACCATTGCCAGACATCCTGACTGAAACCCACGTCTAGAAATTGTAGCTTCTAAAATGTCTCAGACAGTTGGTATAATGAACAGATAACAAGATTATATAAATAAAGACATTCTTCAAACAATGTATACTGTATCAGTACTTTCTAGAATTATTTATTGTCTCTTACATGGTTCCATGGGGGTTTACTAAGTATATTGTCACATTTTCAGAGCCATAACTCGTTCGAGACAGACTTGATTTTTTTTAAAGGATCCCGAGATCGGGAAGATCAACCCCATATGGATCCCTTTCAAGACAGACTTGTGAAACTCGGACTCAGATTATGAGTTTGAAAATATATAATAGACACAAGCAAGGACTCTAGTCCTTGGTACAAAAAAAAAAAAAAAGAGCCCTAGGCAAGTAGAACTATGTTTGAATGTTGAGAAACAGCTGAAACAGTAATCAGCGACTTCTTGCTCAGTTTCGCTTGCACCGCTTCTTAACTGGCTACATTGTAATTCCAAAACTTGGCCATATCAGTCGAGGGTATTTCAACACCCGTAAATCTCAAGTTCAATTCATAAATTAATGCTCTTTGTTTAAGTTATAGGGACTATGTGAGGCCTAACATAATAATAATGTATTAACCCAAAAATTAAACTCCTTTAAATGACAGATGGTTTTCATGAAATATGCAAACTGCACCACATTTTTGTAACTTTACAACAACAAAAAAATTAGTTGAATTAAAGTGAACTAGTTGGAATTATTTTCATGCATGCACATACTCCTATCGTGAATACAGACAGAATGAGGATTGTCTGAAGTAAAAGTCGTTCAGTTGGTAAGAAGAGTGTGAAAGTGTATTGAGATATGACAGCTAGTATTGCCAAGTTTCCGGGATTACCCGGACATTTTCCAAAATTTGCAAGTCCTTCTCAGCTATCTCCCGTTCAAAGTAGAATCAAGATATCACAAAAGATGTTTTTTTCCAGGCTACTTTTGCTCATAAAACATGTTCATACATTTTTGCATTAAACAAATGTACATATAGGTGGCCGTTAAAGGCGTATTAAAAGCCAAAAATAAATTAAAAATGAAATAAAACTATAAAAAATAGATCTGTTTGACAGCAAACTTGTGTGCCCTGAAAATAAGCAAAAATCTGAATGTTGAAACTTTTGTCCAGTGATAGTCAAATGTACCTGGATCACAGTCCTTTGAACTGAAAATATATGACTCCTTGACCAGACCTATATTTTTGAAAGATCAAGCATTTATATCTAGGTGTGTCTAATTTGCATTAATTATAATTTTAATTTATTGGATGTGCCTGCATCACAAATGCAATGAAGTTGAATTGACACCTATATATATAGAATACCTTTGAAAGATATTCAAAGTTTAAGGATCAGAAATAAGCTCCATTAGCATAAATGCAAATGTTACAGTTTCATTTTCAATCATTGGATGCGCCGACAGCTAGTGCAAAAATGTGAATTGAAGTTAGTTTAACACTTTTGTATAATATTCTTTCGAAAACACTCAGGTTTTCCAAGGGTGTCTTACAACTCTCATTCCATTTCATCTGATACGCCTATGGTACAAACATAAAAAATGAAGTCGGGATGGCGCCTTTATCTTTTGTAATTTTCGATTGATTGATTTTTGTTTAAAAGCCGTGTCCCTTATAGCATAATTTTCGTTCGTATGCCCTTATAGAACAGTATTGAATCCAGAAACAATTGACGTTTTCTATCAATCAATCAATCTTGGAGCAGAAAAATGTTTCTTTTTGCGCAAGAAAAGACAATAAACAAGGTAGCATGACCCGGAGCGCCCAGGGATGGCTTCGCGGCTGACACCTCTTCCAATCCAAATCAAACTCGGTCTGAGACTGAAAAGTTTGCAACTGCAACAATTGTGGTTGAATCGGTCAGACAAAATTACTAACTGTTTTAATTACGTTATATGTTTTAATTTGTATGATGTTTTATCATCGCAAGGGGTTACATGAAAAAATTTACAGTAATTCAAGACAGGAAGCGTGTTTTAGCACCGTGTGATTGCCCTAAACGCAAGGCGGAAGGTTAAATCAGTTGTGGCAAAGTCGGTAAGTGATAAGTCGGAAGCCACATATCCACAGCGCAGGAAGACTAGTGACTCACAGCGCAAGTTCGGCCATGTTCTCTGGTGAAGGAGGCAAAGTGACAGAAGCAAAGTCGCAGGTTGATTGAAATTTGAGATTGCTACAGATTTTTGCAGACCATTGCAAGACCTGTAACGGAGGCAGTTAATTAAAGAGAAAATTGAGGCAAAGCAGACTGGACGTAGCAGACGTGGGGTCTGGTGGTAAGTGAAAAATGAAGTACAATTTCAAACATTTCAGACGTAAACATTCATCATGCTGTGGACGTGTACTGTGCACTGTCAGTGAGATATGACTCGTTTTGCCGCTGTTAAGATATGTTGAGTCACTGGGTCTGACATTACTTCAGATCAGAGGCTCAAATTCATCAAAAGAAAAATATTCTAGTTTGTGTGTGTTAGTTGATACAGACAAAAACGCGGATACATTAATATTACAGTATCCCAAAATTCAACGTCTGCACACTTCGAGCCCTGCATTTGGCTGCAACTTTGGAGGGACTTTCTGAGGCTGAACTGAAGAGCATCACGCTCGAGTCGAAGACGAAGTTGACTGCGGCCATACAGGCTACAATGTGACATGCGACAGATTATCATAGATACCCTTGTGAAGGTCACGATATTCCACTTCCTGTGCTGTTTTTTGTGAACACACTAGCGTCACTATGTCATTCAATGATTCCTACCATTTCATATGTTTAACTTTTTTTACTGCTGCATTTCTACCCAAGTTAACCCAGGTCAGACCGCTAAATGTCTTAGCACATTTTCCAACTATTTGGACTAATTTAATAGGCCTACTACATTTTGTATCCCAAAAAGTTCTCATGGTATTTATTTTAACCTGTCAGCACTAGCAATATACATCATGGTTTTCATTTTGCAAGGTCAGTTTCAAGGTTTTATAAGGTCCCTATCAAGGTCAAAGGTCATAAAATAATGTTCCACGCCATGTTGGAATCTGAATTATAGAAAACAACTGCTAATCGATTTGATTTTCAGCGTCGAATACGATTCTGATATGGCGCCATATTGGAATTCCACAGTAGCACAGTGCATTATGGGAATATTCATATTTGTCCCAGATTCCAATACGGTGCACAACAATAACATTTGTTAGCTAGCTTGGAACTAAAGACCTAATATTCACAAAGCAAGAGATGTATCAGATGCTGCCATCTGTTCCATCTAAAAATCGATCAATTTTTGTTCCTATGAATTAATCACATATGTTTATAGAAAATACAATAAATAAAGGTAGAAAATATTATGTAAACGTTTTTCACTTGTGTTATATGGGAATTTATGCCAACTTTGTCAGTTTATACTGTAGGCAAGCTGCAGGTTAAAAACCCTTTCCTCATATACAAACCTAAAACTTGAATGTAAAAATGTTTAAAAACAAATTAATTTCAAATAAAAAAAACTACTTACATACATCATTCACTTTTTAGTAAGGTCAGTTTCTGGGTCAGAACTCAAAAGGTCATTTGAAAGGTTAAATATCGCATAATTTGGCAGCCATCTTGGAATTTGACAACAGTCGCATCTCGTGGCACGTGGACAATTCGACTGCAGTCGCTTCCCGTGGTGAAAGATAAAATGGCATGTAGCCCCATTATGGACTTGGAAATGCAATTAAGTTTTTTCTTGTATACCAAGTAGGTACACTTGAGTTACACGTTTCATACTTATTTTAATGTTTTGGGGAAATGATTTGCAGTGTTTAAAACACTGTTTTGAAAACAAATAAATAAGTACATAAAGGAGTAAGCAAGGTAGCAATTCAACATGTCTTGTGAAAAGTAAACAGGTACTTCCTTTCCCACAGCAATCCGCTTGTGGAATGATGGCCCACAACAAGCCTCCACTGCTGTGTCCCTTGCCTTCAAACACCATATCGCCAAGTCAATGTAAATATTCCCATTTTGTAGCCTGTACATGTCACATTGTACTATGTAATTCTATTTCAAAACTATTCACTATGCACACCCACCTATGCACATCAATACTCTCCTAGGGAGGTTTGTGCAGTACTATGAAGAAGAAAGAATGATGATGATAAGTTTAGTTTATTAACACCACTAATATGACCGTAAAGAGGAGTTGTGAAATAATTTTGTTTCATTGGCACTCTAACAATATCATAGGATGGCCATGTACATGTAATGGCGCAGACAGCCATAGCCTTCAGGTGCAAAGTGGAGAGTATGAGTCTGGGTGCGTGTGATACAAGAAGACTGGAGATAGGTCAAATAAGTAAATGAGGAGGTTTTGAACATGTACAAGCCCTGCAATCACTTGTAATTTAATGTGATGTGTCAGTTGTGTGATATTGTCACAACATTTGAGATCGGGTGAAGACCTGACATTTACTGATCAATGAATAAAGCTGAAATTGTTTATCTCGTCTTCTACTTTTTAAATTACGATGCACACTCAATCTTGAGCTTCAGTCACTGGTCTGCATATGAAGATGTTAGTGGATTAGTAAGAATGCAAAGATAACTAATAAGATATTATTGTAAGATGGTCAGTAAGTTAAAATCAGAACTGGTGACTTACTTGAAAAGGTTACTATCTGCCAATTTACACTGGAAGCTAGTAAGTGAGGGGGCCATGACAATGTCTGGTGGGAGGCAATCAGAGGTTCCATGTTATTTTCTCCCAATTGAGGAGCTGTTCCTGGTTTATCAGTAGCGATTTGGGAGATTGCACGGCTGATGGGGCGGGGAGGGCTTGAGAGGCATCCCCCCTGCAGACGTAAAACATTTTTTGTAAATATGCGGTTAAAATGGTGCATTCTGGTAGTTTGAAATTCCAAAAAATCAGCACTAAGAAAGAGAATAGGAAAACACATTTAAAATGCTGTTAACCACAGTAAGTTAGCAGTAAATACACAAAAACCAATATCACAACACAAACAGTTTATGCCAAATGTGGACTTTTTTTAACGAAAAAAAAAAAAAATTATTCGGGAGTTTTTTGTTTCAAGATTTGGGAGATCAGAGACTTTTAAAAGAATTGAGTAAATTTGGGAGTTTTGGAACCTCTGTGCTACTCCATTGAGGAACGGAGCAGGTGAAGAAGGTATATTTAAACTAATCCTTGGATGTTAAATGAAATGGGAGGGGTGAGAATTTCTCATTTGCTGTTTCTTGGGTGTAAAATAATCTTCGGGGGGGGGGGGTCCCTTGCCCGAGGTGACGTCAACAGTGTAAGTGCCAGCTGGAAGTGACCTGTAGTGCTGCCTACAGGCAACGTGCCCAATAAGAGATGAAAGAATCGACCAATGCATTATTGCATAGCAACACATTTAGTCCACAATATGCACATCAACATGTAGATTGATTTGTCAAGGAAAAAAAAGCAGTACTCACCTTTTGTGACCTAATATGTGACAGGAGCCTGGATAGAGAATTAATGAAAAGTCACCCAATAGCAAGCAGACCTACAATTTGTATGGGATTGTGATGGAAACAGATTTGTTTGTGACGTTCCTTTCAACTGCCCACCAAGACAGGTAGGATTGTTTTATTGAACAGTTGATCAGTGTAATCATGCAACACAAATATCTTATTTATGTCAGTCACATAACAAGTGGTCCAGTGTAAATACAGCATGCAGTTTGGTGTTTCTTTAGTAACTGATGGCCCAAGTATGGCAAAACCGGTCTTACTGCTGTGAACAACACCAGATTTTCATTCCAGTCTGGGATAGAAACATCAGATCATAGAGTTCTTCTCTCACATGTCCCATCCAGAAGTTATATGTGGTAACTGGCATGGGTGCTAGAGAATTGGTGGATGGGACAGATGAGTGTTTTGTCAGTGCATAATCACATTGGCTCACTACATCTGCTGTAAGGTGATAGTTTAAGTTAATACTTGGTTCTGAAGAGGTTTATTCCTTCAGTAAAGCCATGTATACATGTAGGCAAACTTGGTTTCAACAGAGACAAGCACAAAAATATGCTATCTTGCACAACACCAATGGATACAACCCATAATTCATTGTGCTACCAGTTCTTATGGTGGTATAAAATAACTACAGCAGATGCCAATGTGGATTGGCAAGTGTGCGTTCAGAAAAATTGAAAATATGACAACATGAACCGCATTGAGAATTTTGAATCAAAATAAGTACTGATCTTTCAAATGCATCATTGCAATCTTAATTCCAGTCAGGATTTATAAGCAAGAAATCCAAAGCACTTGTTCAGGCCACAGCAAGAGATTTGTCATTTGCAGATAGTATTTGAATGGCTTTACAAGGGACCTGGTCCCTGAAAGCGTTAAGTATTTGAGCCAGCAAGAATACAGATTATGCTAGCCCAGATGACCAGCCCGCCCCCTCCCCCCCCAAAAAAAATGGGGGTGGGGTTGGGGCAGAGACTGGACCTCCAGCTACACTGGGTGCTTTCAGTGAAGTAGCTTGACTGCAGTACACATGTTTAAATCAAATGAGCATGATATTGATGGGAATTATGTGCAAAACCGGCAAGTTGGTTGAGAGAACTATGTATAGCTGACTTATTCTTGTTCAGTTTATTCCCCCAATTGGCATTGGGTTGAGTGTACTGGCTGATGAGTAAGTTGGTTAAATAACCGTCTGGCAACCAGGCACTTTACCAACCTTTCATATATACTTCATTGTCGATATAATATAGTATGATATATGACATGATATAATATTAAAAATGTAACACATGCATGTAGCTATAATATCTGAAAGATGGGTCTGTAAATGAATGGTATTTAAGAAACGATGTGAATTTCCATAGAATCTCAGACACTAGTTGGGAATAGTGTGGTATATTGCTCACAGCAGAAGTCCCAAGTGTCCATGTATGAAAGTGGACAAATTATCAGGGTCTCAATGCACAACTGTACCAAAAATTGGAGTTCCGGGAGAAGATTTAGTGAACAGATACCTGCATGTTCCAGTGCATGTAATTTTATGCATAAATTGCTTGCGTTTAGATGTAAATAAAAGTACACATGTACATGTAAAACTCATAGTCCCAGAATTAAACAGGATTTTTAGTAATGGACATTTAATGCACCATAGAGGAAAAAGTGAAAATAAAACAATTATTATACAATGTCTAGGTTTTTACATTCACATTGTCAGGTAGTGTGCCATGAATTTGCTAGTAAAATGGCGAGTTTTCTCGTTGCAGATTTAATTTTGGTGTAAGATGCACCAAGATGCATGTTGATTTAGGCTGCTTGGGTACTGGTAAAACCTTAAAACTGAAGGGTGTGTTTGCTGTAAAAGATTTTTGTGGAGAGTGATAACAGTGTGTTCGCATTCAGTACTTCACATTTTGGTGAAAAGTTTTATTGGATGATTATTGAAGGTGTGCCAACGTATACATGTACTCCTTTAAGTATTCCAAGGAATTTTGAAACTAGCATCAAAAGAGATACCGTGTCTGTTCACAAACTGACAATGTGAGATCAACCCAGACCAATGACAGAATAGGGGAGTTGAATGTGCATGCACTGTGACAATGGCAGAATGAAAACATAATCCTTAAGGTGCTAACCTGACTGAACTAAATATACATATCCTATCTCCAAATATGGTTCATGAGGTCAGAGGTGTTATGATTCATCCCTGAGGTCTAGGCATCCTCTCTGGCGGTCTCCTTTGAAGTATGAAAAGAACTTACTTCTCAGTTATAAATTGTCATTAAAATTCATTATTTTTCCCTTGGTTTGTAAGAACTATTTCATTCAAAGCAGATGGCGCTTTTAGTGCAACTACTATAAGTCTGCTTTCTTCAGAATGAAATAAACATGCCACAAGTTGAAGTCAAGCTTGTGTTTTCCTCCTCCCATACCTCAGTGCATTTGTTATGTGTTCTAATCATTATTATGTGATGCCGTTCCTGAACTTAATAGAGTGTATGGCGTAGTATTTTAAGTGTTTATGTACCTGTAACCAGTAAAGCTGCATTTAAATAGGTGCAGGTAGGCAGCCATGTAATATGGCCATTGAGGCCTAACTTGTGAATTTGTTGCTCCGATGGCCTTGTATGAGGCTGGAAAAGGGTAATTGTTTTGTAAATATGTAAACATAAATACAAGTTGTTATGCAAGGACACCATCCTCAAGATGATAACTTCACTCAAATATATGCAGAAACAAGAGAAAACATGGGAAAATTAAATAAAACTTCGATTTTTTTTTTTTTTGGTCACAGTTCTGCCCTTTGTTGCAATGAACACACCATCATCTCCCTTACATATATGCACATGGTGAAGGTCAGGGTCCCAAAACGGGATAGAGCTGTACAGTACTGGAATTTCATCTGTTGCCTTATTCAGTAGAATAAAATGTGAAAGTTTCCTTCAGTATGGATAAGACCGGTACATGAGTTCAGGTGGATTTACAGATCTGATTTCTTTTTTGATCAGGGCCGACAGCTGAAAGCCCTGTCATAGCTTGCTCATCACGCCCCAAATACCTGAGCATTGTATGGTCAGCCAAACTCCAATCCACACCAGGTACAATGTTGCACATTTATACCATGATGTGTATGTCACAGAAGGAGACAGCTTACACAAAATGGATGTTTGGCATACACTCAGCATGCAGTCCTCATCTTGTTTTTAGGTTGAGGTATCTTGCATTATAAGAAACATCAATGAACTTTGCCTGTAAATTGAGAATAGGCCATGGAGTGTTCTAAATATTAGCCACTAGTGACTCAGGTCACTCGGCTGTCTAGGCATGTCTTTGTGTAGTCCTGTAAGTCATATTAACCCTCCCTGTCAGTCTACTTGAAAGATCAACCCACAGGGCAGTGCAGATCTATGGGGACCAATGCATCAGGTAATATTGACTGTGCTCAAAGTCAGACAAAGTCTGAGTGCTACCGTTGACTTAAATGGAATGATGCAATGATGAGTGTATTTTTTTTTCTTTTGAAATGCGATGCAATTGGTAACAGTGACCTGCTGTCTTGTATATCAAACTATGTCATCTTTGTATATTGTTATGCCAAATTTTCTTTTCTTTCTTTCGTTCTTTCTTTCTTTTCTTTTCTTTTCTTTCAAGTGACAAAGATTGTCAAACATTGATTGTTACATACAGCTTCAAAACAGATTATCTTTGTTGTCAGTGGTAAAGGCAGGCAGAAGTAAAGCAGGATAGTCAGGCAGAGAGCAACATGTCAGCTGGAGACATTTGATACAAGTTCTTTGTCATACCTGTGTACTGCAAAAACAGCAGACAATAATGGCATTGCAGACATGGAGCTAATGCAAGCAAAAAAAAAAAGATGAACAAAGATAGGTTTTCTTTTGATGCCCTCTCCTAACACTGAGTAAAAGTTCGTAGTTGTTACTAATGTGGTGTTTACTGAATCGAACCAAATCGTTACACAAAGCAAGAAAAAAAGTAAAAGTGGATCAAAACCATTTTTTCTTTGTAAATGAGAAAATGGATCATCATGTGTGGTACACATGATAAAATGTAATCTATTTCTTCCTGGGTAACCTGGCAACTGAGCGGCAACTTTTGTCCATGTTAGCAGATGAAGTATGTGTTGAAGTGTGAATAACAGGTGAGGAAAACATTACATTCCAAAGAATCATTAGGGGTAAAAACAGTCCTCATTATGCAAACCCCCCTCCCCCCCCCCCCCCCCCCCCCCCCCCCCCCGAGGAGATGCATATAGTGGTTAGTCTTGTTGTCCGCTGCTAACATGTATCTTATTTTCCTTATATTTCTGTTCCCTCTTGACCTTTCGTCTCCTAATTTGGTACAGATAATCTATGGGTCTGGGGAATTTTACCGAAGTAATAATAGGTTGAAAAACAATTCCACCAATAAATTAAGATTTGTAATCAACAACTCCGAAGGGAGGGTATTTCTTAATTTTGAAACTGTTTTACATCTATATGGGAACAAAGATTTGAGAAGTTAACAGCACTTTTTTTTTCTTTCTTTTTTGTTTAGCATGCCCAGTTTCCACTAATCCAGCATCATCCACTCTCATGTGTCAATCGCTGTCTCTGCAAACAGGGATGCTGGCACGGACAAATATAGATTTAATTTTGTCCCCATATAATTTCCTTCCTGTAACTTGATGCAGTCATTGAGGAGGGGGATGGTGCAAATCTAAACATGTAGGTTTCCTGTTCCATATTCTTGCCCATTGCACCAGTACAGGTCCCAGGTACAGTGGAAGTATCCTATTTACAGACCTATATTGTCTTTGCAAAACAAGTACAGTAGATTAATATCCCTATCATAGGATTAGATTATTGCAGTCTTTTTTGATAATTCAGAGGTATGTACATTTTTATCACTACATGTATATTGAATGTGTGGAGAGGAAAAGCAACAGGCATTGTAGAGAGTTGTAGATTTTACAACTGAAGGTTGGACAGAGTTAAAAAAAAAGAAGCAAGCACCCTTGCTTGTGTGCTGTGGGAAAAAGGTGACTCATGCATGTCATAGTGGTAGTTGAGACAGGCTTGTGGCATCAATAAGTTGGTGCAGCTCCAGATGTGGATATATTTGTGAAGTGAATGGCTCCTCCTCTAACACAGGGCCCTCTTTCAGCCATCCCGTGCGATTCACTTATGTAAATTAGAGGGGGAAAAAGTTTCATTAAGAAGTATTTGTGTAGGTGAATGTAGATTATGTCAGAAAACAGGCTAAAAACAGTGTATTAGATTTGTTATTATACATTTACATACATGTACACAGTTTATTTAAGACCACCCTGTGCTGTCAACATAAAGTGGTGTTACATTTGTGCTGCAAATGGTCAATATGCAGGTAACCTAAACCAGGGACATGGAATGAGATGGATAAACCTTGGACTCAGCATCCCATTGTACTGTCTGGGTTGGTTTGACTCTAGTGATTGATGGCACAAGGCAGTACTGGAATTGATGGAACAGACTGACTGGTGCTGTATTCTTGTGATCATGGAATGCCCCCATACTAAATTATCAGATAATGGAAAATAATTATTAATCTGTAGCCATGGCAGATTTTGAAACTAAGTGTGGAGAAAATTAACACTGCCTGTGAGTTAACCTTTTCCCTCTCAAATTGACCAGAAGTGCCCAGATGTCAATTGTCCTCTGCCTTAAAACTTTTACTTAAAAATTCCTCATTACTAGAAAACATTTTTGCTGAGATTTATATGTAAGACCATAAATGATGGCCAGCCCTAGGTCAAGAGCTTTCCTGGGTGTGGGTTAGGTCCATTGTGTCAACCTCGTCAAGGAAAGCTGTTGATTCAGTCACACTCTGACCAGGAATGGGTTAACTGGGATGTAAAAAAAATCTCAAATCTTCTTGAATATTCTCAGATGAAACTTCTGGTTGAAAAGGCTTTTTAAAATTTGCAAAATATCACATCATTACTCCGTACTGATTTATTACAGAGTTTAACGCTTACAAATTATGCACCTTGCCAGAGCATGATAAAGAAAGCATTGCATACATTAGTGAGATACTTTTGGCCCATGGAAGCTAAAAGAGAGATCTATAATTGACAAATTTGTAGAAAATTGCAAGTGTCATTGATAAAATTTATCTTAATTAAACATCTGTTTGCCATATTTTGATGAAGTTTGCATCATTATAATCCACTCTACAAGATTCATATATTTGGGTTATAAATCTGTGTGTGCGTCCAAGGTGTTGTGAATGTATTTTGGGTGTAGTACATGTAGTACACTTGACATTGGAGACCACGGAACCACTATTTCCAGTCTAAACGCAACATCCAAAGAGGTGAATGTAGGCGGTCAGGTCTCTTAATTGAGGGCAAAGTGGTTTACCGCTGTCAGTGTGTAGCATCTCATTCCATATTCCTTCCTTATCAAAGAAAATAATAAAAATCTTTGAAGTCATGATTTTAAAAGCTGTTGGGTAGGTATTAACCAATTAGCCATATGGAAATGGAATCTGGCAGAAGAGTTTATACCACCTTTGAACCAAATTGGCTAAATTGATTTTATATTTCTTTAGTTTGGATAGTATGTAACCTTTATTATGTAATACCTATGTACTGAGAGAAAAATACAGAATTGATCAGGCTGAAGAGGTTTGTGTTTTAGCTGATAGATTTTAGTCGCTTTAGCCAAATTTGCTACAGTTGAATAATATTGAGTGCCAGCCTAGAAAATACATGCCGTCTCTTTTAAGAGATGATCTTTACAGTACTACTGTAATAAATTACATGAACCACATTGTATCTGCTAAACATGCTACATGTATTTAAAAATTATCTGATGAAGCATATTCTAGCAGGCTGAAAACCACAATTTAACATTTTTTTCTTTGTCAATTGATTCTCTATTTTTGTGTGTGTGCAATATACATGTACCTGGAAGTTTTATCTCAATGCAGATTGTTGGGGTGGTTAATGTATTTACTCTTTGTTGACGGACCAGACAAGATGTTGAAGTTGTTTACTTGTTGAATGATGAAAGAAATGTATGAATATGTACAGCAATATGGAATATTCAATATGTGTAGTTCAGTCACTGTATACATCGAGCAGACAACCCATGCTACATGAATTTTTGCCTGTATGGCAAATCATACAAGAGAAGGCAGGACCTTGGCTCAGTCCATGGTAACTGTTCTGCCCTCTTCTTCCAACTGTCCACTTCTGTTGTGTTTTCCCTCTCAGTGTATTGGGTAACAACCAGTTGGCTTGTGTTTCATGCTATCAGTAATTGTTAATGTCATTACTGCTCTATCGAACATCAAACTTTATAAAAAACATCTGAAATTTACTAGTTTATGATCTGGCTTTGTGCAGTTAAACTTTAAATGCAAGTTCAATTATAAATTATAGGGCCATTCCATGGTATTTGTTTTGTGACGGACATGACATTTTGACAATTTAAAAATCATTTTCAGACAAACCAAATGGTTCTCTTCAACATTTTGAGTATATTTTGGTTCTTTATTGGGTGACTGTTAACCACGAGAAAAATCAGGATCTAGCTGATAATGTTTTGGGAGAAATATTAATATTAATAACTGTGACGGACATGACACCAGCCAGACATGCATTTAAAATTTTATATTTAAACTAAAAACTGCTCTTTTTTTTTTACCATAACACAATGCAAGTAACTGATTTTATTATCAAAATAAATCGATTTTGCAATGACATAAAGTAAAAATTGCCAAACATTTGTATTTTTCAAAACAAAGGTTTTAGTAAAAAAAGAACCGTGACAGACATGACGTGATGGACATGACAATATGTCACAATAGAGAATGTGGTGAAGAAATGGATTAAAAAAAAAAAAAGAAATGGATAAAGAAGCCCATAGCATGTTTCAGCTAGCACACAAACAATATTTGTGAGTGTAATGTAGCTTCACTCAAATGATCCAGCTATACTATAATAGCGTTCCCAAAACAAAGAGGTTTTATTAACATGTACAATTTGAAGATGCTCTGTGATCTGCAAAAATAATGTACATGTACTTCAAAATTTTTTCTAAAGTTATAGACTATAAATCCCATTCAATGGGTAAATCAAACTATACAAACACAGATGAAATATAAAATACTACTTGTTAGGTCTTTCTCTTCAAAATCAAACTCCTTGCACATGAAGATTCTAGTAATCACACAATTGTTCTCCTTGAATGTGAATGAATGAAAATTTCATATCGTAAAGTTAAAACAGTGTAGTCATCCCTTCCGCAAAGTACATGCAAGTCATCTTGAAGTGGCGATATGCAAAATCCTAGATTAAAAAACTAAAATTAATACATAATCGGACTTGTGATGCAGAAAGTCCAAAGTATCTAGAAAATCTACATATCAAAAAGAAATTTGTGGTTGCACGCAACTGTGCACCATTTAAAAGTTTAAAAGTATTAATCTAGCAAATATTCCAATTAAATATTCAGTCAATCATGGTAGTGGTGTAGGCAGTTGCAGTCTTTCACAATACACATTACAATCATGACTTGCTTCGTTCAAACAAATAACTATTTTGTTACTGGTAGTGGATTTTCAAATGTGAATCGTTCTCTGGAGGAGTGTTCAAAATTTCAATTACTTGATTTTAAGGACCCACGACTTGTCCACCTTTACTGGGAATAAAAACATTGTTTTTCTTCCATCTGATGCACGTGAAAAGTTAACTTCAATTTCAACATCATCTAGGTCAGGTACTTGCCCCAAGAATATGTTGTCTCAAAGTACTGATCCGGGTCCCTCGATTTTAAATTTCACTAAGACAAAAATTTATGTGCCTGTGACAATACTTTGCTGTTGATCAACTTGATCAGCACTGGTGTTATAATGCACTGGGCTGCACACTTGCTCAACTGAATCAGCTGTTTAGTACTCTGTGATTAACTAGCTCCTGGTCAGGATTTATGACTAGCAAAAGCATTTATTTGAAATTACCGGCAATCAGAAATGGAAGATATCATCTGTATAGCTGTGTGTATTTCACCCAGTGACAGTAATACCAGTCTAACTGCCGATGTCATCTGGACAAAATTGAATCAAACCCTGTGCACAGGTAAAGCTGGCTACATGCTCATGATCCACGTAACATCTGTGACTGTGTCCAGTATTTGTGCATTAACGTTTCTCCGTTGTTGTGGTGTTGGTGGGGATCCTTTCTGAATTAAGATGTTTTGTGCATTTTCATTCTTGGTCTGTGGATGTAGAGTGGCATGTGGACAGATGAGGCTGTGATGAATTAGTTTGGAAATTGTACATGTTCTAGTCATGGTGGACCTCACTCTGGGGTCATAGGGTGCTTGTAAATTGAGATCAGTCCTATTTCTAGGATATGTTCAAGCAGGTGAGCTGGTGAGAAAAAAAATGTGGAAAAAGTGTTTGAGTGCTGGCTGGTATTTACATGTACATGTAAATTGCTGTGCCTGAGGTCATGATTTGTATTGGAATTCATGAGTCACTGACCCACAGTTCTGCAAGGGCACATGTGATTGCCAGCGTTTGCTCCATTAGATCCCCATTGTCTAGAAATTATACATGCTACATACACATGCATGTTTTATTCAGTTAGGGTAAATAACTTTATGTGGTCAACACCTGATTGAATTGCATTGGTTTGTACATGAGTAACTGGTCTTTCGAGGAGCAGTGTTTTGGTAATGTTGGTCACGTGCAGGTCAAGACATCTCAAGAGAGAACACTGACCTCAATCAGTGTATGCGATTCTGCATGGAGCCGAAAGATGAAATTACTAGGGCATGGTTCAACAGTATTATTATTTTTTTTAATCCATGTACAATTTTCTATGAATTTCATAACATTCACCCTTGTTCCGAATCACTACCACTTGCAAACTGCAAAGTGATGATTTTCCAAAAAACATACACTGTAAAAAAGCAAAACAACAGTCGAGATAAGGACATGCACTTTTCTGGGTGTTGTTACATATATAGTAAGCATCTTGTTCTGCTGCATATAATGTACAGTAGTGTGTGTATATCTTTCTTGGTAAACACAACTTTATGTGCTGCACAGTGCAATAATAAATGGGATGGAACACATCAAGCAGGAACTCCATCCAGTTTGACTGACGAAAAAGTGAAAAAAATGCTAACCCTGAAAGTGCTTATTTAAGATTGAGTCAACAGCTTTCCTCGGTACACTTTGCGTGCAAAGTGTCCCGAGGAAAGCTGTTGACTAAGACTACTTTTTGCTCCAGACAAGGCTTGCTGGTATTTGAATGAAAAGTTTCTTCATGAGGAATTTGACTCTTTTAACTATTATATGTTTATTGGTAATGAGAAAGCAACTATAGCAGTGATAAGCACTTTAAGCGTAAAGTGTGTGTATAAAAAGAAATGTAAAAGTTTGTTATTGTTTTGCTGGGGTCAGAAAATTCCGAAATGCTGTTGTCCAAGATAGTAAACTCGTGACCTTCAAAGTTCACACATCCCATGGACAAGTCAGAGGTAAACTCCAATTTTCAACCAGCTGTGATCTAGATGGGAGTGTGTCATATTTTATCAGGAACTGTGTTTTGCATTTACATGAATGGCATCTTGGGTTCAAAGGTTTATATAACGCTCCTTCACACCAATAACTGTACCACTCGAACGTAACAGTGACATTATGTCTGGGGCACAAAAGAATAAAAAAAAAATCCATGTACTTTGGGCAAATAGAACTACATGAAAGAAAAAAAAAAAGTTTTTCCCCTGCTCTGCTCCAGGTAGGTCATCCCTGGAAAGTTCATGTATTTCTTCTGTGGTTTGTGTAAAGACAAGTCTGGTACCCTGGCAACTGTCAGTGGGGATAAAGTAGCAAGTAAATGATGCCTGGAACTCAAGCAGGAGTGGGCACACATTAATAAGATAGCTGTCAGCATGCCTGGGGACCAGACATGTTACCTGTCTGTCTTCATAGGGAAGGGTTTTGAACTGACCATCATGTTGCTCAAAGAGTCTACATTCATGTTTTAAGAGTGTGGCATTAACCTGGAACTTACGCATACTTGCGATGTTTCTGACTGTCTGGTACCCTGGCTGCAGTTAGTTAACTCAGGTACAGCATGAGTGATGGAACAGGTACATCATACACATGTAGCATACTTTTGATGGTCATGGGCAGTCGCTGAAGATGGATTATTCAAAACTGCAGTGTGCATACTTCATGAATACTTATATTTTCTTTCATGTGATTAACTCCTTCCATACTATGGTGACTGGCATTGGTCAGTGGTTCTGGCACTGCCTGGCAAGTCATGTTGCTGCTGCCCTTGCGGCAGCTGCAGCATGACTTGCCAGGCAGAGCCAGAACCACTGACTTAAGACTATAGGCATGTTGGTACATGAATGAAAGCTCATTTTATGAAGAATTTAAATGTGCAATTGTATTAAATCTAGGTAAATATACGGAAAAATCAAGGACTGTTACTGAACAGAATAGATGTATACTATTGCAAACAACCTTGAATTGATGTAGACCTACATTGTTACAAAATGTGCGAATCACTCAGCATCGTGATTACACGTGCTTGTACATTTGTCCAGATTTGTTGCATGCTCTGGCATTTTGTTCTCATTCCTAATTTAGTTGTAAGGGCTGAACTCTGTTCATGGTGCAAACAAATTTAAGCTGTGAGAAAAAATAGAAAAGTTTTGTTCTCATGACTGTCAAACTGGAGTGGACAGCAGCTTGCTAACCTTGTTGAGTCATGTTGTGGAATATTATACATAACACAATGTTTCTGTACGCATCAGATACCAGACAAATGCACCATACAAATTTTTAGTGCACCCACATACTGTCCAATTTGTATGAACCTTGAATTAAGGAAACAGTGGTTGTCCCTGGGTCAGTATGTGGTACGCTATAATCATTTCGTGCACCCACACACATAGCCGTGTGTATGTACTTAGATGTAAGGCAACTCATGTTGCACTTTGATCAATGTGTGGTTGACAGGTAACATTTGTGTGACACGGGAACAGATTATGTTAGTGAGTAGGGAGGAATGTGCATGGGTCTGACGTTTACATGCACTTGTGACGGTACTATCGTTAGAGTATCAGCTCTTCGGCATATATTCAGCAAAATACTTTTTAGTGTCCTGGATGTCAACAGCAAGGGATTTGTTGAAACATGCAAGCTTTGCCCAACATTGATGCCTGAGGTGCTAATCACAACAAAACTTGTGCCCACCTGAATTGTTACAATGATTCCACTTTCAAATTCCTTGTAAGAAGACCTTTCATTTCATTTAAATACCAACACAACTGTATTATTAGAGGGGAAAATGGTCTTTGAGACTACAGTTGAATTTTGCTCCAAGGGTACTTGAGAAAGCTGATGACTTGGTTTACAGTGCAGCATTGAAGAGGTGGTGACAGTTTGTATATTAATGTAATATTAACCCTTAAAGCTCTGATTTAGGACGGAGTCAACAGCTTTCCTTGGGGCACTTTGCATGCAATGCACACAAAGAGCCCTAAGGAAAGCTGTTGACTAAGACTACTTTTTTTAAAGACTAGGCTTGCTGATATATGAATGAAAGGTATCTTCATGAGGAATTTGAATCTTTTCACCATTATATGTTTAACAGTAATGAGAAAATGACTATAGCCGTGATTAGCACTTCAAGGGTTAATGAAACCAGGATCAAAAGGGACATTATTTATCGTGAGCAAGCACCAGTCAATAAGTCTGCATCTAGTGAACAAATCCACTCCCAGTAGGTTGTTTCAGTGTTTACCTGCAGGGTTATTAACAAGGGTTAACAGGTTTGACCTGTTGCGGTTTGACAGCCCCTCAGGTGGTGCGAGGCTGGTACTGTGTGCTTAACATTGCTGCTACATCTACTCTGGTACACAGCTGTTTGTTAATCACCTGTATGTAGGTATGAAGGAATGCAGACATGTAGTAGCAATAACAGTCATCACACTGTGAAAGGAAACCTTTGCAATGTGATATACCTCCGAACAGGTACGTAGTGTACCACTGGCCAAGTCACCTGTCTCACAAAATTAAATTAGCCATATTCACTACCCTGTTTAAATATTCAAATACTGTACATGTCCTTGCTGCAACTTGTGCGTAAATTTGGACTTTTTTGTATGACCGGCATTGAATTGAAATTTAATTTCACTATATTGGACATAGTTCTGGTTGAAATCTATGTCAGAAATGCTATTTTATTGTGTGTGTGTGTGTTTTTTTTTTGGGGGGGGGGGGTTGTGTCATCAGCAAAATTTAGAATAGAGTAAAACAAGAAATGTTCAAGTGCACAGCCCTCTGCTGGCATCTCTGCCAACACCACATAATGGCACATTGTTACCAGCCTGCCAGGTTCTTCCTGGAACAATGGTACGTTGTGGCTCCGTCTTGAGCGTAGAGGTTGTCGGATGATAAGCATCCCGTTATTATCTGCACAGCGATTCTGTATTAACAGGTAATTTTCGTGGTAGCAGTCAAGTGGGGGTGAATGGTCTCGAGCGCCTGTGCTCTGACCCCCCTCACTCAGCAACTGAGCTTGACCTATATGTTGGGATAGACTTGTGATGTCAACTTGGATCCCCTCTCATAAAAGGGGATTTCCTCACGCATCCTCAGTGACAATGTAAACAGAATTTGAATGGTAGCTGGGAACCGAAAACACAGTTCCAAGTAAAACAAAACATGGAAATGCAATGATAACAAGTTGAGAACAATTTATAGCAAAGATGATCATGGCCATGTAGATTTATCAGTTTATATTATTAGGATTCATGATTCCCTTTTTACCTTGGCTGGCATGTTAACGGCTACATCCAAGGTAACGGTCACATCATACCGAGTTGTCACTGTCACTTCGACAAAGCCATACCAAATTAAGTTATTGTATCTGTGGGCCCAGACATTGGAGTGGATAACATTTTCTGCTATTTGGTGTGGCAGATGGTCTGGTCATGCATATGTATGGTGGAGGGTAGGCTGAAGCTGTTCTGTGTGCGCAGTGCACTTAAAGCGCAAATTTGAATGGTTATACTGTAGAAAGTATCTACTGAAGTGGGTCAGTCAGTGCAAAAACAGTCTGGGGAATATCTCAGAAACAGTGGGTTCAATCTGGTGAAAATTGAAAATATAGATATCACACATCAAGAACCTGGGGACTTTTATTTAAGTATATCAATTATTCCTAAAGTTGCAAACACAGCATCCATCACTTGGTGCCCAGCCAAGTAAAAGCAAACATCTCCTCAGCGACTGCCGTCCACGGAGATGAATTAGTGAATTTACAGTGTTGCATTTGTTGGTGTGAAAGAATTTCTTTTCTGTTACTTTCTCTCAACCAAGTTACCTTCTCTCCCAGAGGGGCAGAATACACCTACATACCACAAGCAGCTTATAGATTTAAGTAGTCAAGGTACATGCACTGCCTGCAATCAACAAACCATCCCCACTGTTACCTTGGGAACAATACACTGCCCAGATTGTTAGAAATAGGGACAAATATTGCCAGATTTCAAGATACAAAGACACCCAATGCTTGAAGAGTGGCACAGCGCTGTCCAGCTGTTGCCCTACATAGACAGACCCTTCTCACTGCGGTCTGACTGAAGGCGAAAAAAAACCCCAAACCCTGCTGTCAGCAGAAATCCACAATATGAATAGTGCGGCGGTATTGGTCTATCTTGGAAGGCAATCCAACTGGAGCATTGTAGCAAAATCTTGGTACAAAACTCTTCAAAATTGCTACACATTTTCGCAAAAATAAGTGTTTCTTACCTACGTGAAGAAGTGGAAAAAATGCTGCAGGTAAAGAAAATTTTGCTTGGGAGATTTTCAGAGGAACAGAACAGGTGGCACTGTATCAGTGATCTTTTGTGATATGATAATATGAGCATAGTGTGTTGAGTTTCTTGTCTCCTGTTTATAAATTTACTTAGCTGCCAGTCCTGTCCTTATATTTTTGTGGTAATTTTAGAGATCTTTTGCAAATTGAACTTTGGTAAGCAAATGTAGTATCATAATCTGTGATATTCTGGTGCCTGAGGCAGGTTAACTGGGACTATCAGTCAATAATTAAGTCCACATACACCTGTATGACATTGTATTATTCTGACATCATTGTCACAGTGGGGGTGTCCCTTCAGGCAAGTGTCACAGGATAATGGCACCCCACATTGCAGTAACTGGTGACTTGCTCTATGTAATACTATGCCAGCCTTCATGGCCTGGGCAAGCATATCCAAGGCAGTCAGTCAGAAAATTACCTTGTAGCAGTGTTGATTGGTTAGCTGGGGGGGAGGGGGGAGGGTAGTTTTTGATTTCTGTTTCATAGGGTGGCTACCTTTCGGTGTTCACTTGACCAGGTATTGCAGAGACTGTGTGCCCAGCACTGTGTAATTTGTTGGCTGGCACAGAGTGATCTGGCATAGCATCTGTACTATTTCAAGTGAAAGTGACACCATTCGCTGAACCTCAGCTGACTGGCAGTTTTGATCTCTTTTAATGACAGAAAATTATAGGGAGGCAAGATACATGCAAGTTTAACCCTTTGTGAATATACATGCTGGTTTAACCCATTGTTGAGGTATATTTGCTGGTTTAACCATTTGGATATATTGTATCTTATGCTACTTTAAGGCTTCGTTGCTGAAAGCCACCATCAGTGAAAGTGCTTGCATGTCAAATATTGGTTGCTACACTATTTTCAATGTGATGTCTTGTTAATGGAAAATATTACAAATTAAAGAAAGACTCATCGGATGTTTTATTTTCAAGAAAATATATTGGGTCTTGAAGTTACATACGATGAAGACATCATCTGCAATGACATAACAATACTACTATACTAACGAGTTGACGATCTGACAAGATAGTAGACTTATAGGATATATTTCTGACCCATTACATGGAGTCGTGTAAATACCTCAAATACAAAGATGAATCTACAAAAGACAGTGGAACTCACTGTCTTAGTTATACTGGTAGTTTACATGCTGGGAGATGCTGTATGGGCGATGAACAGAACGGAAAAAAGACTGCTTCGATGATGTCTTCATAAAGAAAGACTCATCGGATGTTTTTTTTTCCAAGATAATTTATTGGGTCTTGAAGTTACATACGATGAAGACATCATGTGCAATGACATAACAATACTACTATACTAACTACAAACAAACAGATCATGACATACATGAACTACAATAATAAGTATGGATACATATATGCCTACACAAATGCAAATTGTAGTTGAGATGTACTATCTGGAGTAACATGCCCCAGGTCAACAACTTTGTTTGGCACAAGGTGAAGTTGGCAAAATGTTTTATATATGGAAAGGAACTGAGTGCAGTACGTATGTGCCTAGTACATAGGAAGATCATTCAATCCAACTCTAGCCAGGAAGGGGTCAAAATTAAATAATGGCTGTGGTTTAAACAGTGAAATATATAGTGTTGTATGTCGAGACCATAATTTATTAAAGCAAATGGGTGCTGCAATCAGCCTCATGTAGACAGTGTACATTTAGTAATAGCTTACATATATGTGAAAAAAATAATCAGCATTCTCTGGCAGGAATGCTCAGACAAAATAACTTTACTGAGAAGGTAGCCCTAATAAGGGCTACCTTCTCCCTTTACTACACAAGTGAAATTGTGTCAGTGTTTGAATTTCATGGGGATATGTGGTCAAACGTGAACATTACATCCTCAGCACTAAATTGTGTTACATTTGCAGCAGTTCCTCATTTTTAAAGACCAAGTCTCCAATGGGAGATCACCTGCTTTGTAGGACCCTCTTCCTCAGGTACCTGCAGCAGTCTTTTCTATGTTATTGTGTGACCTCCATCAAAGACAACCTGCGGTGTGACTATTTTTTTAGACCAGTATTTTTTAGACCAGCCCTCGGGTGGTCTCTCAATGGAGGGACTGCTGCATAGTGCTCTGTTTTGAGAGACGACTCAATTGAGACACCACCTGTCTTGAAAGACCACCTTTCAAGATACTCTAAATTTCATCTTTTTATACCTCCCTGTGATGTCTTTAGAGACTGTAATTTGGTCATCCCAAGTGTATGGTCTTTGAACACACATTTCATTGCATAATTTACATATCTCATGGAAGGAAAAGGAATTTCCCATATTTACACACATTAGTACTTCTTGCTTAACATAAATTCAGGAACTTGAAGTGTGTGAATTTATTTTCTTCCTGTTGTTAAATATGACTCATGGATAATGTTATGGGATTTTTTTTTTTTTTCTTTTTTTTTTGGAAAGAGTGTTGCAATAATTTTTCTCTGTGATAAATATTGTGTGTTATGGGGTCACTGGGTGTGCAGTGCTCTCAGTACAGTGTGGAAAGAGACACGTGGCGGTGGTAGCCAATAATAGACAGTAGTCAATGATTCATGTGTATCTATTATTGATACATGATGTTCTCTTATTTCTTAGTGTATAAAAAACATGCACGTCAGTACTATGTCTGTCAATTCAGTGTTTGCCGATATCTTTGTATAGTTAACATAATAGAGTGAAAATAGGAATGACACATTACCCTGGAAAAGTCATATTGTGACCATGTATGCTCAGGTAGCACAGCATAGGAGGGCACAGATAAAGTCCCATCCTATTGATTTTAACATCAAGCTGATTTGCTCTGAAGTTTGTACAGTGTTAGGTTTCAAGCTTTCAGCATATAAGTTCAGCTGTCAGACCTGTACAGAGGTTTTAAATCATCTTCCTGATGAGGTGGGAGACCTTCCACTCTTTTCATCATAAAAGCCACTAGACAGTGCTTATTGTGTAAAACAAACAGGGCTCCCTTTTTTTGCATTTTTTGTGCTTTACCATAGGGAACATTTGCCCTTAGCAAACATAACAACAGCTCCCTGTGACCTTTGACCCACCAGAGCGTGTTGGTCAGCGCATCTTTGATGCTCATTCCAAGAAGCTGGACCAATAGTTGGCAGGTCACTGACTACTACACCTGACTTTTTCTCATTCTGCACAAGCTACCACAAATGCAGATTATGTTATAAGAACAAGAGCAGACAGGAGACATATTGTCTGTCGTGTGAAGATGATACCTGTGTCTGACCACTGGAAACTCCTCACCGCAGAATTGCCCACAGCTTGAATGGCATATCTGCATAACAACAGCAGACAGGGTTTCCACAGTACAAGTGTGACATCGCAGTACGCAGGATTATTATTTTCATGTACATGTAGCTGATGGCAGACATTACCGTGACACATCCCCTTTGGTAGTTCTGAGCCTTCAGTGGTAACTATGCTTTACTATCTGGTTGTACCCACCTCATCTCTTGTGTTTTTTAATGTACAATGTATGTTTTAGTTGTGGTCTTTTTTTTTTCCAGTAGGCTATACCGTTGTAGCAATGTGTAAGTAAATAAATGTGAAGAAATTGTGCATATGTTTATTCAGATTTTTGTACATAAACAATTTTCTAAGTGTCATTTTTTTCTGTAAAGTACATAATATACACTGGTTCTGAAACGGATACATTTAAAACAACATATTTACTGTATAAAAAATGATGTTTGGATGTACAGTGTGTCCATTGTGCTGGGTGTCTTTATACACAAGTACATTGACATGTTGGATGTTCAGTGTCTTAATACACAACTATATGTACTCTCAAAAGTCTAGTTTAATATATTACCAAAAGAGTTTTCATCCAGCAATCTAATGTTGGGGGCCACAGTGATGGACTTTAACCTTGGGGTCCTCAAACTTGAGCTTTGAAAAGCAGATGGTGCAGAGGACATCAGAGTGGTTGGTCTATGACTAACAGTCTACAGATTTCAGTGTACTGTGGTAGCTGCAAGCATATTGGCAGGGACACGTACACATCTGGTTGGGGTTGCCCTGCAGATCCAGGGAGGAAAGCCTCCTGCCATCTGTGATAACACTTTGTTGTAGTTTCCAGCAGTGGCTGCTCAAGCCTGTCAGGGTGTGGATTAAACACCGGGCAGGGGATTGGGTGTACTGGGTGCATGTAAACATTTGCCTGTGATGAATCTTGTCTGCTTCTTGAGAAGATACTGGGTTAGGGGCCAATATGATCAAAATAGCTGTTCAGTTTGACTTATCTCATGAAGCACATCAATTGTTAACCTGTTATCTCTACTTGGTGGATACGTGTACGCACTTCACGAAAACTACATATGGTTATGAGTTATATGGCTGTACATAGACTGTTTCCTGTCAGGATCACCATGATCCTGCAGTGAGTGACTAATGACTCGATAAAGTACTGAAAATTGACTTCTAAAAAAGAAATGTATAATTTTGCTTTTACTTATTTAACTGATAGCATAAAACAATGTGGATGAAAGCAATGAAATGTGTAGCATTTTTAACATGTGTCTAATGGTAACAGTGGCCCAAATTGTGAAATTAAAGCATCAGTTAAATGCATGAAATGCAAAAATGGCAAAAATTCATACATGTGAAAATAAGTACGCCTAAAACTTTGGAAGGCCATTGTAAATGTTTTCATTAACTCTTTCCCTCTGAAGTTGGCCATATCCAGCCACATTGAGCTCCCCCTAAAGTCAGCTGAATCCAGCCATTTTGAATGCATGCATGGAAGTCGCTTTTCCTTTCTTTATTAAGTCTTTTATAGGAAGATCATAAAAACTATCAGCTGAAGTAGGCATTTGCATCATTTCCTTCATATCGCCATACGAACATTGTAACTGAAAGCAGGATGGAGCATTTGTTCAGTGACATTACTGATCATGTGAAGAAGACTATCTATCAACATTACCCTGTTTGCAATGCGTATCCAGCACATTCAATGAATTTGAGTCCTCCTGTGGCTCATGTCCTCGTGTTTTGTTCACTATGCGTCTTTCCCCTGTAGTATAGTTTGTGTGGGATGTTTCTCTGTCAAAAGTTATTAATTGACAGCAAAAATAAACTAGTTGCGTCATATTCATCTGGCCCGTTTTGGAAAGTTCATCGGAGAACAGCATCCATGTCAGTTGGTGCCAATGCACTGCTTGGCAGTTATCACAAACCAAAGTACTTTTCGGTTATTGTCAGCAGCCTGAAGTGCTTTCGGATCGTGCCGAAGTATGCTCAAAGTATTCCAAGTGCCACATTTGGATCAATGACCCCATAACCTTAAATGAGTTTCAAAATATGGATATTATCGTCAAATTTTACTAATTTTTACGGGTGGAAATATCGACACACATCAAGTTTAGCCAATCAGAGGAGAGTATCCCAAAAGGGAACAGACTTTGAGATTTCCCTCAGTGCCA
The DNA here is from genome assembly GCA_964020975.1 of Hermodice carunculata. Classification (NCBI taxonomy): domain Eukaryota; kingdom Metazoa; phylum Annelida; class Polychaeta; order Eunicida; family Amphinomidae; genus Hermodice; species Hermodice carunculata. The sequence goes on from OZ026620.1 coordinate 25,294,087, forward strand.
AACATTCCAGACATTTGTAAACAAATGTGACCCTACGGGGAATGCAAACTTGTTGAAACTTACATTTTTTTCAGCAGATTTCAACACTTTTACTTGCCCTAAATGACTATCAATGATTATTTATACTGTATGGACACATAAATCTCTACATTTTACCGCAAATGAAATGTCACTACTGAAAACACAATTTTGAATCAGTCCTACTACCCAAACGAGCCGACACCTGTTCCTACCATGCAGGACCAGACAGCGACTGCTTTGGTGTGTTCATAGCACATTTTCATCATTCATGATTAATTAATTGGAGGAGTAGAGTGGACCAAAACCCAATTCATGTGAGGGGAAAGAGTTAACAGAAGTGATGAATGGGTCACAATGGCTACTCTTTCTTGGATTACTGGAGTTCAGGATGAATATTACAAATTGTGACAGGTGTGGAGGATGTGACATAAATATACTACAAGCAATATATAATTGCAGGAAAAAATGTGCATTTAGAACAGGACACTTTGCTTTGTACATAGACCAGGATGCAACATACACCCAAAGCTGATTGCATGCCTCATCAGACTTGTGCTAATTAATATTGCAGGTCCCTTCAATGGCATGCAGATTACCATTGGCACCAAGTTCAGTCAGCGTGTGGAGTTGGCACTCATGAAATCTGTTACATGTGTCTGCAGATTCTAGAGGTCTATATTATGTGCAGGGTATTACTAAAACACTGGTAACAAAAGGCATTAACCCTTTCCTGGTTAGAATAAAGACTGAGTCAACAGCTTTCCTTGGTACAGGTTGGTTGCCAGGGAAAGCTGTTGACTTAGGGCACGTGAATCGTGATCCTGGTAGGTCTCTTATGTTGTTCTTTGAAAATGCATTCTGTCAATGAGAAATTTTAGTGAAAACTCTGAAGCTGATTTTTCATCACTAGTTTGTCTTGTAATTTTCAGCAAATTTGGATAACAGGTCCACTGCTCACATCCCTATCAGCCTCTGAGCATTTGTTTGTCCCAATTTTGAATTTGCTTGTTTTGGGCAGTTTAATGTCAACCCATTCCTAGATTTCTTTGTGTGGTATGTGGAAACTGGTCAGTTTTAAGGACATGATAGTCTAAAAATCTATTAATTGTGAACATGTAAGTTGAAACTCAAAATCCAAATCCAATTGATATATCGTAATGTGCATTGTATATCGTTACCACATGGTGTGGTGTGTATTCATGGTGGGGAAACCTCTGGCAGTCCACCCCAACTGAGCATCGGATGATGTCTGATATGTGATCCTTTCTATCCACAACATGTGAAGGATCACACTGAAAATAAACTTCTTGTTGTTTTATTTTGAAGAAAGATGATTAACCCCTGTCCCCACTTCTGCGAGAAGAGTTCATGTAGGGCATAGCCCTTTTCTCTAATCGTTTAATAAAATATGTTTAAACCAAACCAACCCCTGTCCACCCTCAAGACTGAGTCAACAGCTTATCTTGGCAACCCATGTGTGTATAGCACATGGCCCATATCAGGGAAATCTTTTGACTTAGGGCTTGTTGCCTTGACAAGTCCCATCAACAGTTGTTATTCAAATTGTTTCAACTCATCACTGTCAATATTGGTGGAAACACTGAAGCGCAAGTAACATTTAACCACCAGCCAGTTTTTGCCAGCGTAAAGTCAAAAGCAGGGTGGGTGGGTGGCCTCAGGTGAAGAGGTCATTTATGAAGATTTTGGTACACATAGGCCTACATTTTTTTTTTTTTTTGAGTTTGTGTAATAATAATTATGATTCAGATGTTTACATTTCTTCATCAGGGGAAACTGATGAGTCAGCTTGCACAAAAGTGCTGTCTATAGTTTAAATCCTATTTTCACAATATCTGACTTGTATTTTGCAGAACGTAATGATGGGCTGAAGGCTGACAAGGCAGGATATTAAACAGCAATTACTGAGAGGTTTCAGCACAATATATGACTTTCAACACATCTCAGTCACAGTGCATGTATACACAGTCCTGACTGCAGTGTTATTGGAGTCGACCTCATCAATAAGGTATGTTGGATTTGTACATGTGTTGAACTAGTCATCCCCACAATTGCTTAGTTTTTATCCTGGCAGAACAGGATATATAATTACTGATGTGACCGTAACAGATACATGTAGGTCGGATGTTAGGAATATATGTTCAATAGTTGACAGTAGAATGAGTAACTAGTATATAGACACTAGTATATTTACTCTACAGAAAAGTTTACTTTGTGTACAGTTCTGTTTGTGGCCACTTGGCACTGAAGGACTTGAATGCCTGGAGAGAATCAAGGTAGTGGTTATTCTAGATTCTACCCAACAGGGAATGTTCAGGAATGGGTGAACAGTTGGCTGAGGGTTGAGGTCAACTCCTGAGCTAGGTTACGTTTCTGCTGGGGTCTGGTACTGTGATGCCTAACTTCAGTGACATCCAGATGAGATCTCAGTCCACAGGTCTTTGTGAAGCTGTTCACTTCATGACTGATGTACATGTACAGGTGATGGCAAATTTGACAAAATTTCTTCAGACATGTTTCACTAGTCACTGTTAACATATAGCTGTATGTTAATTTTGCATGGGATCTTATTGCTCTAGAGTAACAATCTGTTAAGTGAAGGTCTGTCTGTGTGGTAGATGGAAGGCCTCTTCAACAGTATATTTGTCTGGCAGAGCAGGGTATTCAGCACAAATGAGATCTTTGTAAATTTTATATCAAAATATTCTTAAGGAAAACCATGGACTGGTTACAGGGTGCAGTCAGAATGTTACCACTTGGCACTGAACAGCCATCCTTCATGAGGAAGTACTCGTGGCATAGTAGTTCAGGGGATTTAAGTAAACAGTGCCTGAAGGATCTGGTGATTCTCTTGAAGGTGGCCATCTGTGCTGGAAATATGACCCTGTGACCTTCAGGGAAACAAGGTCGAAGAGAACATGGCCAAACATGAGATGTGAGTGGACTGCTAAGGACTGGGCAGACACAGGACTTGAGTTATTCATTTGTTGATCCATTAATGACTGCAGACCAACGCATGGACCTTGAAAGTTGTGGGTGACCTCTGACTCAAAGGTTAAGGTCAGTGATCCTAGTAGTCCCTGTGGGGCATGGATTTCATGCCCCAGAAGAGATAAGGAGGACTTTACAGACATACTTTTTGCTACTGATGTCTTGTTTGCCCAAAGACCAACAACTGGTGGTGCTTCAATGAAACTTGTCAGACCGCTGGGAGTGAGATAGAATTTGGAAGGAATGTACCTACATTAAAGAGCAAAAATTATTGTGCACACAGGATGAGGCCATCCAGAAAAAAAAAAAAAAGCAAAACAGAGATTCATCTGAAGGCAACTTCAATTGTTGACACAGGATGAGGCCATCCAGAAAAAAAAAAAGAAGCAAAACAGAAATTCATCTGTAGGCAACTTCAATTGTTGGACAGAGGGATGAGATGGCAGTATGACATGACCAGGCATCCAGATATCTTTGAGGCAAAGGATATGAAATCCAGGTCTTCACATCAAAGAGGCACACTGTGAACCTGGAAGAATCTGGATGACTACAACTAGAACCAGGTCCTTTTTTGTAGGTCATATGGGGCTGGCATAGGGATGGATACCATCACATTATTTGTTGGCTCATACAGTCATGATTGGGAGATACAAGCTGGATATATATACACGTACAAACGCGTATAATGTACTGCTAACAAAGTTAACTGTCAAGACTGGGGGTAGGGTCTTTGTTTTGTTTTGATTGTAGATCTTTTATGTGCAAACAAAAGCATTAAGAGAAAGATTTGTGCAGTAAATGAGGGTTATTGTGGAACAATTGCAAACCTTGTCTTTGACTGGGGACCAACTTGTACAAATTTCTAGAGGGGACAATGTTCATGTGACTGTCAGTGTACAATATTGAATGAATGAGGATGTTGTACAGGATGCTCTTTGAAATGCTAAGTTAATTTAATCCATATGGAGTGCATATGTTGCTGCATGTTCATGCCATGGCCAGGGTAGCATGGAGCCACAGAACCTGTCTGCTACCATGTCATCATAACTACCTATGTACCATTATATCTGACCACCACAGACTGCTTGGAGCCATACCTTGGCTCACAGTAGATAATGACAGTGTTTACACAAACAGCAGCCCAGAAACTAACTTACTAAGAATTAGTCCCTGTCTACAGGCACACTGATGTTAGACAGTCACACCAGTGTTAGCTTCACCTTTCACTTGTGGCAGACACCTACCTGTTGTGCACTGGGTCAGGAATTCGAGGTGTCACTTGGAAAGTTCTGGGTGTGCATGTCGTTGTGGTGAGGAACTTGGGAAGAGCTGCATCTGCTGTATGGAAATTTAGGGAGAACCCTGCCCTGTGTGGACGCCCAGGCGCATACAAACAGCTGAAATTGCATGATACTTCAGGTTGAGTTAGAGTCAAGTGACTGGTGGGAAAAGTTTTTCACAGGCTTTTGGAAGCAGCAAAATAAATAATAACAGAAGCTGCAAAACCTGAAATAAAAAGTATGCGTCTAAGCATTCGATTGTGACAGATTGGAGTTGCCAGTTAGGGTGCACTTGAGCTAAGCTGGTGATGATGTATTTCTGTCTGTGTTGTTGAAATGTTACTCTCTTGGCAAATGCTTTGCTGAATATGACCAAGCCAAATCTGTTTTCATTTACTGTAAACTCACCTAGTTTCACTGCATTTTTATTTTTGCTTATTTCAATTTTGGCACAAAGTCTAAAAGTAAAAATACAATAAAAATATTATTTTAGCATATGTTTAATGATAACTGGGACCAAAATAATAAAATTAAAAAAGTTAAGTTAAATGCCTGAATACAGACACCGTGAAAATTTGTGCATGTGAAAAAACATGAACAGTATTTTGCAGTATGGCTTATACGTGCTGTTAGAATTGTTACTGCCAGTAATTTCATGTGGGGATACTGTCTTGGTGAGGTTAAAAAAAGTATGTCAGAGCTATCTTCATGTTCTCTGTTGAGTAATTAATACTGCAAACTGTGCAGTCTGTATAATTTGGATGTTACTGTGGGGGGAAGTGGAGGTTATGTCTGTTGGCTTGCATTATCAGTGTTTGTTGGCAAGTCAGGTCTTCTGCCAATTAATCCTGTAACATCATAATCTGCTCTGCATGTTGCAGTTGGTGGAAAACTGAGGCTAGGAGGCAGGCAACAAGAAAGAAATGAGGTTCAGTTGGTTGCCAAAACTTGTAAATTTGTTTGATCTGTGACCAATGACTATCCAGAGGTTGTTGAAGGTTGAGTATAGTTTCATTAACAGCGTGTGCACCAGTTGGATTGATAGCAGTTTGTATTTGTATATATATCAGATCTTTGAAGTGATAAATTAAAGGTTAATTTAGTGTTGCCTCATAGGTATCTGTCTACTGATTTGATTAACAACAGATTCAATTTCTCTGTCTTGCAGGATTGACTGGTAGCAAGGAAGAAGAGCAGAGAGTTATCAAGCCCAGTTCCTACTGTGGCACCACCCCATCAGATAAAAGAACCTGTGTGTTTGCCCACAGCTGATACATCCACTCAGGGTTACAAGTTTTTAATCTGGCAAGCAAGTGATGGGATGCCTGACATGAGGCAAACAGAGGTCATGTGATACAGAGGACAAGCAGAGTGAGGGAGCATTGATTGTGAGAGTCAAGATGAGTAAGCCATCGGGGCTGAAGCCACCCAGTAAAATTGGTAAACCAAGTGGTTTGCCAACACCTAAGTCTGGCACCAGCCAGCCCTCCAGTCGGGCTCAAAGTAAGTGTCAACAGACAAGGTCTTGTTTTTGATATTTTTCACTGCAGGCAGCACCTGTGGTTGATATTGTGTGTGTGTTTGCCACATGTCTGTGTGCATTGGATTGCTAACAAGGGGAGTTGTGGTCAACCAGCTAGTACACAAGTCAGGTAGGTATGTCCTGTTGTGCAGGATGTGTGAGAGGTTTGCATGAATCATCACCTCACCCTTTGTTGCCTCCTGCTCTACCCTCCGCCCCCCCCCCCCCCAAAAAAAATGATGAAAAAAACCCCAATAAATGAATAAAATAAAAAGAAGAAAGAGGGAAAGGAAAAGTGCACAATAAAAGTTGAGAATGTTTCTACAAACAAGTTTATTAACTGTACCATTTGAATGTCAGTTTTGAGTACTTAGTGTAAATGTTCTGGTCAGGCTTACTGCTATGAAATTGAAAGTGAAAGATGACCTCTTTGGACAGGGTTAGGTACTTTTTCCCTAACAAAATACATGCACAAATTGAAGCAATACCTTTGGAGTTTTGTACACAGAGAAAAGGAAACTCACTTTATTTGGGTCCATGGAACCATTTCATGTTGTGCAGGAGAATACAAGTTGCCATGGTTGAAATTGAGCTGAAAATGTATGTTTATTGAGCGTTTGCCTGCTTAGCAGATCTTTGAAAATTGTGGCATCTGACCAGTACAGTGGTACCTGTTATTAGGATGACCCTTGTGAACATTCAAAAACAAGGGGTTTGATATTACAGTTGGTCTTATAATGCAAGTAAAATAACAAATTTATCAAGTCATGTCTTTAAAGAGCAGTCTTCAAAATGTGGGTGCTTGTTAAAAATGGTCTTTGCAGAAGGGTCTACTGTGTTGCTCATCTGAGACCATGTTAAGGCCACTTCAGAAATATAATTTCCAATACAATGTATTTGACCAAATAAAAAAGGTGAAAGATGGAATGCTTGTAATCACAGGTCCAACTGTATATGGAAGGAGACCACAGATTATATTTTGGCTGGCAGGCATGTTCAAGTTGAATGATGTGTATTGTTTATTTGCGGTGAAAGTGGAATTGCGGAATGAGTTTGTGTGTTGCATGTTTGCAGTCATCCACCCAAAACAAATGTCATGTCATCGCAAAACCAAAGATGAACAACCCTTTATGTTTTGAGTGTTCCCAGCTAGCTACTTTCCTTTACAAAAAAAGTGTTGACTTGTAACTTTAGGAGGTTGATCTTAATTAAATTCAGAGTGTAGGTTGCTTAAATCCTGCTGGTAAAATTAGTGGCCTGTTTGAACTGAAGGTGTTTATTTGCTGATACAGCTGTGCTCAACATGTTCAGCTCATGCCTCCCCGTAACCCTGAGTATAATTTTTTATGGTGAGAATAAGACATGAGGCAGCAAGTTTTTCATAGTTTCATATTGAACTCAAGGCAAAATAAGTTGTTATCCTGGTAGGTAGAGAGAATCTCTACAATTCTGATTTCCTATGTTTTCTTATTATGTGAAATTAAGTGACATAGTTGATGTTAGATGACTTGTGTGTGCAAGCATTTTTGGTTGGTTTTAAGATTGAATACAAGATTCATTTTTCCCAGTGTGTTTGGCTGTATATTGTGCACCATGACAGCTGAAATGTGTCTTCAAATCAGGTCGGCAATCCGACAAGCTTAGAACCCCTGTCAGATAAGGAGTTCAGAGGCATGAACAAGACGTAATGTATGCCATAACAAGAAGCCCCACAAATGTCCTGTGCATTTTAATGGTTTCTGCTTTGACAGTTGTTGCAAACCCAAAGTGCTACATTAGGGTATTCTCCAGAAAATTTTGAAGGGGGAGGGGGTGCTAAACATAGCACAAACAAAAATTAAGTCTCTAACCTTCCAGTTGATGTATACATGAAAAAGACATTGATTTTGCAGCCCTAAATTTTATGGTAAAGGGGTGGAATTTGAAGGTCGTGAGACCTTGAGGTAAACCCTGTAGACGTGTGCAAATGTCAGACTGGAGCCTGCCTTCCTGCCTATGTTTGTTATTGCTTTCTTTCTGTGTTTCAATTGCAGCATGATTTATTCTTTGAGCTCTTTGTTGCTGTTTAAGTGTTGCTTGCAAATGCAGTTGTATTGTGAGTAGAGAAGTTGAAGTAAAATTGTCAGCCTTCAAGGACCTCACACAGGGATCACAAAATTGTGGTCCTGAGAATAGATGGTCTTTCCCAAGAGGAATAACTAAGATGCGTGGCCCCTGAAGACGGGGACCATTGCATGCCTGGTACAAGACCATAGAGGTAAAATAAACCTAAGAGCTATCCAGCGTGCTTGCAAACTTTCAACATGATACGTTCCCAGCATGCTATCATGATTGTTGCCATGGTTACAGCTTTCTTTTGTTGCAGTTCAACGTTAGCCTTGCCTGCTGGACCTGGTTCCTGCCTCACCCTCCCGCCCTTCCCCCTGCCTGTTTGGCATACAGTGTTTTAATGTCAGTAGTACATGTACTTCATGTCCTTTACTGCGTCATACATAGGTCTTGTCTCATTTACTATGCTAAAATTGTAATTTTACAATTTAAGATGTTGTATAAACAGTTAAATGTAAATTAACACCATTAGGATCATACCAAAGTGGTATTTCAAAATTAACAGATTCCAGGCAGCATTACAAAGTGATTAGCTGGGTACTTTTGGAGAAGAAACGTATTCAGTATCCCCCCTCCCTCCCCCCCCCCCCCCAAAAAAAAAAATAAAGTCCAAAAAGCATAATCATAGTAGGCCTTCGCATTTGGATATTACAGGGGAGCTGTAAATCACTCTCCAAAAAGTGATAAAGGTGAGCTTTTAGGGGAGCTGTTCCATTCATTACCTTTGTTTTGGGGCTGTTCTGGAAGTGACAGACAGCTTACCTAAATTGACTTTTAGGTGAGTGATTGGGCTTGAGAGGGAGCACTCACCTCACAAATGGAGGCTTGTCATAACTTTCCAAAAATGTTCAAATTGCTTTGCAGCTGCAAAATTCTTACATATGACATGGAAATATAGATCAATGAGAAACAGTCACATTGCAGTGAAAGTTTCACGAGATATTTACACTTCAGAAAGGTGTACTGCTATTTACATGTATATGTAAATTGAGTTTCTGCAGTAAAAAAGAAAAATGATACGAGTTATAGTGAATTGTCAAATGTTACCTGTGGGCATGGACATGTAGTTTGCATATTGTTTGTACATGTACATGTATTGTTATGTAGACTGTTCTTTTCCACACATGTCTAACAAGGTTATGTTTACTCTTACAGCTGTTAGTGAATGTTCTGTAGACAATGCATTGATGGAAGTGGTCCCAAGAAAAGAGAGCCAATGTAAATTCAACTTCTTAAAGATTGGCCACTCAAAAATCAAGTTCTTATGTTTGTCTATCAAAATTGCATTTGTTATAATTTTTCTAAAAAATATGTATTGATTTATATGGTTGACAGCATTATTTATTACTAAGTGAGAACATAAATATGAAGGGGAGACTGTACAGTATAGACCAGAATCTTTTTGAGCTGGACCCCCCTCGGTTTATTTTCTTTTCAAAAGCTCACGGTAGCTTTTCAAGTCAGTAAACCCTGGATGGTCTAAAACAGGTCAGCTGATGGATAAGGAGGCTTGCTGTGATTATGTCTTCTGGATGGTTTCCGTTTTTTGTCTGTGTGAATTACTTGTGGTCTGTTATTGCATTGTTAAGTGGGTCACTTCTACATGTTAGCTGATGTACCATTTAGACATAGTAACTGTACCATGTTGAATGACCTTGACCTATATTGGCAACCTTGATCTCTACCAGTTATCTTGACCTGTACTGGTGACCTTGACCTATATTAGTGACCTCGCTATCCTGGGCTTCGCCACGCATGTTATGTTGGACTAATTCAGTGCATGTGTTTGCCTTGTCTGTTCCCGTTAAAGGTGCATTAGAAAAGAGTGCAAGGGCGGCCGGTCTGACAGCTCACGCTGCCGAAAAGTACGCACAAGATCTACTTCACAAATTTGGACCAGGTAATAAAGTTGTCAACACCAGCACTTCACTCCGCCACAGGAACAACAGGTTCCGCTTTTTGGGGTGTGAAGTTTCAGCAGAAAGCTTTTCAACTTACAAAGGATAATATATTACCAGCTTTGCATATTGCTGTGTGTTTAACGGTGTGGTGGATTTGAAGAGATAATGTGTGGAAGGACTAAACCGTGGTGCCGTGTGGAGTGATGTTTGATGGCATGCCATGATCAGATAATATGTTTGACCCACTGAATTAGAATACATTTAGCTTATTCAAACGTTCATCATTTCTCATGAAGTGGTTGTGGCAGGGTTCATTGTGAACCTGTACATACAGCAGAGGGTAGGGTAAGCAGGGCCCCTAGTACGCTGGTACAAGTAATAATTTTGCCCTAATACAAGGTATGGAAAATAAGAAAATGGGTAAATAATTGTTAGTATGAACTACCCAAAGTAAACAGGGCTTCCACTACATAATTACGGCATATGAAAATGTCCAGTAGGCCAGTATGGAAAACCCCTTACCCCCTTCTTCATTGTGAACCCATCCAAGAAGCAGAGGTTCATTGTGAACCAAGCCAATGAAGTGGTGGGCTTATGATATGGCTGTTCTAGAAGTGGTGGGCTTATTGTAAAGCTGTAGAAGTGGTGCAGATTTCTTGTATTTTAAACCCCTCTAGCACTGTTTGCTGATGTGGCCAAATGTTTGTCCATCCAGTTTTGTGGATGCAGAATGCATGCTTGCCTATTGAATCAGCCAAATTCTGTGTTTTCCATTCCGTCCAGTTTCTAAAATGTACCAGGCAAACCGTATGCCTTAGCCCATACTGACTGCATGAATACATCTTTGTGCCTGTACACATAGAGACATCGGGTGTAGCTGATCAGATCTTCCAACATGTGCATGCAACATGATGATGTGATGGTTTCATGTTGGTTTATGGCATATGAGATGTCTGAATGACCGCGTACACGAATTGCCAGAGCTTAGCTCTTTGATTGCTGATCTATCACCACAAACGCCACATTCATTTTAAGTTTTATGATGATGCCAGATTGAAAGGCCCCCTGTAAAGACCAGCATGCATGTAGGTCCAGAGAAAAAAAGAACGATCATGGGCAGCAGCTTTCCTCTGCATGCACCAAGTTGTTGACTCAGTTTAGAATTGAGCACTAAAAGCATTAAGCATGTTAGTTCCCTTAAATGCTGACGAGGGCAAGCGACTGTGGACATGATATATATGAGGTGAGGACGTGTCTCTGTGACTACAAAACCTCAACATCTCAATTTTTGCCAATATATACATGCATATATAATCCAAACAAAACTGAGCTTGTATGCATGGGTGATGTTGTTGCTCTATCTTTTTGACCACTGATCAACAATGTGTATCAGAGTTTGTGGCTTAGGATGTGAACATGATGAGAGAGAGATGAACTTTTAAATTTTTACAGGTCACCTGCCCAGGAGAAGAAGAAACGGAACAAACTGCTTTGATTAAAGTTGCACATCACGTTTGAAACTTATCTGTCATCAAGAAAGTAACAGAAACTGGTGTAATATTTTTTATTTGACAGTAACCAAGCCGGCAGCCAATTGTGAGAACCCTGTATTTATTGTTTCCCTTTAAGCTTAACCCTTTGACCAGCTGCACTGGTGGTGGTTGGTTAACCTTTGTCCTGCTGCAAAGTTGTTAAGTCCTCAGCTGCCTGATATTTTTGTTGGCAAAGCATGTTGACCGGACCTTCAGGTCCAATCGGGGGTCAGTCTGGTTTCTCATTGATGCACTGAGGGATTGGCCCAATTTGTCATTTTCGCGGGCACAGTTGCACTGGTGGACGGTTTTGAAGGTACACCTGTGCAGAAATTAACTCTTAAAGTGCTGATTTAAGATTGAGTCAACAGCTTTCCTCGGGACACTTTGCACGCAATGCGCGCAGAGTCCTGAGGAAAGCTGTTGACTAAGACTATTTTTTGCTTTTGACTAGGCTTGCTGGTATTTGAATGAAAGGTATCTTCATGAGGAATTTGAATCTTTTAACCTTTATATGTTAAACAATAATCAGAAAGCAACAATAACAGTGATTAGCGCTTTAAAGCTTAACTTCAATGTAGGAGTCCCAAATCTTTTAAAAAGCACTCTCAGTGGTGTTTGGATTGAGGGAGTCAGGTTAAAGATAACTCTTTATACCATTTAAAATTGTTGAAAAATTGGATCAGTCTTAACTCTTTCAGTGCCAAGCATGGCCAAAGTGAATCAACATAAGTCAAACTAGTCTGAATTATCATAGGGATCCCAGATTCGTATACCTCATAAAAAGACCTTTCATGCAAGTACCAGCATGCCTATGGTTCCAGGGAGAATATCCCCGGTCAACTGCTTTTCTTGGTGCGCATTGGGCGCATTTCGCCCAATGCACGCTGAGAAAAGCTGTTGACTCAGTAAAAAATTTGGCACTCAAAGAGTTAAAGATGCTTGATGTAAAGTTCATTTAAACACTTTCCAAGAATGTTGGCATTGACCAGCAATTGTTTTTTTTTTTTTTTTTTTTTTTTTTTTTTTTTTATGTGAAACTGTACATGGGTAGATTTAAGAGTTGGCTAGCAGGGGCTGAAACTGATAAGGCATGCTTTGGTGTGATTTCTCCAAGATTATATGAAGATAGCTCAGGAAATAACTTATTCAATACCAAAGTGTGAATGATTCCTCAAGATTTTTATGGAAAAAAAAAAAAGAAAATGAAAAAAAAAAATAATAAGAAAAATTAAAGATTAAAAAAAATGGAAGGGTGCCTGTCCCTCTTTCCTGTCAGCCCTTGGTATGTGCAAAAAGATGCAGCTTTCATAGGATGATGGTTACAGTGATCAGAAAGCACCTGCCCTATTACATGTTACCATGACGGGTGATGTCAAAACCAAAAACAAAAGTTGTCTTATTTCATGTTAATGTGTCCTACATGAGTCTGACAATATTTGTGTTAAAGTCTGTGTGATTTTATGTGAATATTAAAATAAATAATATCAAAGGACAATATTAAATGTTCAAATTGTGTTCAATTTTTGTGGCAACTTGTCATAATGCATAATAACTGAGTCTTCTAATCATGTTTTGTACATGTTCTATGTGGCTAAACTTGTTTGTTTTAAGGATTTTGTGGTGTGGAAGTTGTGTATGTGCACCATTGATGATAAGAATCACACCATAATTGGTCGATGAGTAATATTTGTATTAATTTATATGAAACTTAAAAGCTAATATTTAACAAGGAAATGGGTGAATTTATGTATATTCATGGACAAAAGTTATGCATAAGATGAAGTCTCGTCTCATATATTGTGCTGAACTTTTGTCCATGAGTATATATATATATGCTAAATGTATGTGAACAGACCTTGCATATTGTGATTTTATTGTAAAAATCTCCCCATCATGAACTTAAATCATGAAGAACTAGTGCATCATGAAATAGAAATGAAATATATGGGAGACCGTATATAAAACAAGTAGTCAGGTATATGGAGGTTAGAGTATTGGATGAAATGTAAAACATGGCATCTTTGTAATCATGATTTTATAGTGCCAAAAATCTCACCATAATATTGTATTGGATGAAATTAGCCTCAAAGAATTAACCCATTCCATACTATGGTGACAGGCCTTGGTCAGTGCCAGAACCACTGACTTGACTATAGGCATGTTGGTACTTGAATGAAAGCTCTTTTCATGAAGAATTTAAATATGCAATTGTAGTCTTAAATCTAGGTAAATATGTGAAAAAAATCAGGGACTGGTATGGAATGAGTTAATGCTTCTGAAAGTTAATGTACTCTCATTTCTGGTAACTGGGTTATTATTGTTTGAAAAATTGAACAATTTCAGGAGAAATTTTGTTATCTTTGGGTGACAGGAAGTCTGTAACCTTAGAGTTACCTGTACAAGTGCTTGACTGACAAAAGTTTGGACCAATTATTTGGCCTTAATTATTGTTGAATTTATTAAAGTGTCTCTATGTATTTTACACTTGAAATCTTTGTGTTTTTAAGGATAGATTTGATTATTTGACCCAGGACCCCTGATGACATGATGTGACCTGCACAGCCAGCAGAGGGTCAATGTACATGTGTCACTCCATGTTTCACACATCCCCCCCCCCCCCCCCCCCCACCTGCATTTCAGTGAAATAATCTCACCCACAGTCAATTCTCTTCTGATGTAAAACTTGGTTCATTCTTTGTCAGAATTACTTAATGCAAATAAAATTTGCCATCGACTTATTTACCAGAAATTATAATTCAATGAAAACTTTTGCCTGAGCAGCCTGACCACTGTGGTGGTCCTATCATATTTCGCTTTATGGGTCCTGGACATTTCTTCAGCATTCAGTTATGTAGCTAGTGCAGTGTGGTTTACCAGCTTCACAGTTTTATTATTTTATCATAGTAAGCTACAAGCTTTAAAAAATGGGAAGCTACCTCAGCAATATGCATGTTTGCTTCAAAGCTTTAAAAATGATAGGATTTACATTATGCATATATGCACTGCAGTTTTGAAGCTGTTTTTGTCTCAAGAATATAGCTTAATGTGATTCTCTGAAAAATTAAGATTAAGACAGATATGTTCATGTCTTGGCAAAGATTTTTTAGCGGTAAGCAAGGAAAGAGCAATTGTTTTCAAGGTCTCCACTCTAGAACAGAAGTGCATTTCTGAAGCGAATTATTATAGTTTACAGTAACAGAGAAAGGGTGAACGTGTGTGTGTGTGTGTGTGTGTGTGTGTGTGTGTGTGTGTGTGTGTGCGTGCGTGTGTGGCTGGGTGCTTGTTTGTGTGTAGATCCTACCAATTTGCTTGCGTTTTTTGAGCTAGATTGAAAATAAAGCAGAGAAACTTGTTCACAGTGCAACTGGCAGTTTTGATGCTTTCCAGTAAGATTTAATGGAGAAACAAGTGATTTGGGAATGGGACAATAAAAAATTGAGAACCAGCACTTGGTGGTGAATAAATTGGCCAGGCCTCTGTTGGCGTGGTCTCGCTTCTGTTGCATAGACAGAAAATAACGTCTTTTCCATTTATCTCTAGGTCCAGAACCATCAGTACCCCCTGCTCCTACAGATGACTTCATCATCGGAGACCGTGTGTGGGTGGGGGGCACAAAGCCTGGATTTATTGCTTACATTGGAGAGACCCAGTTTGCCCCGGGAGAGTGGGCAGGAGTGGTGTTAGACTCACCCATAGGGAAAAATGATGGCTCTGTGGCAGGGGTACGTTATTTCCAATGTGAGGCAAAAAGGGGAGTGTTCTCTCGTGTAACAAAACTGACTCGTGAGCCCACTGGAGATGGAAGTAGTCCGACATCAGGACAGTCGGTAGGCAGTACGCCAGTGAAAGCAGGACCCGCGCCAAGCAACGGGTCTGCATCAGGGGACAGTGTGACATCAGCCAAACATGGTGCTGCATCAAAGACTTCTAGTAACCTCAATAAACGACCCAGTATCTCGGGCTCTTCCAGTAATCTTACAAAAACGTCATCACCAACAGGTTCCAGTACAAGTTTACCCCATGCCATAAAGATAGGAGATAGAGTGTTAGTAAGTGGATCCAAGTCAGGGGTGCTACGATATATCGGCTTAACAGACTTTGCAAAAGGAGAATGGGCTGGGGTGGAACTGGATGAACCCCTGGGCAAAAATGATGGTGCGGTGGCAGGAAAAAGGTAGGTGTCTGTGGACAACACTTCCACTTGCTGTCAGTAAAACTGGAAAATGGGTCATGATGTTTCCAGTGGACACTGAGTATCAAAGCCTTGAGTCTACAGGGCAAAACTTAACGAAGGGGAAGACTATCTGTACAAAATATATGAAAAGAATCTCAAAGAAACTTTGGTAAATGAATTATATGTATATGAATGCACAATGTGCTGGTCAGTAAAATTAACTTCAAGACCACAGGGTTTTTACAAGTAGTGTACTGGGGTGTTGTCAGAAGTTGCCACCAGATTTCAAAACCTGTAATAATTAAGGAAGCACAAATTGAAGTTGACATTATAGGAGATTCCGAAGTAAGCTTCATTTAACCCTTTCAGTGCCAAATTTTAAACTGAGTCAACAGCTTTTTTCGGCACGCATTGGGAACATTGTGCCCAATGCGTGCCCAGAAAGGCTGTTGACCTGGGGTATTCACTCTGGAACTATAGACATACTGGTACTTGAATGAAAGGTCTTTTTACGAGGAATACGAATCTGGAATCCAAGTGATAATTCAGACTTGTCTGACTTAGGTAGATCGACTTGAGACGTGATTGGCAGTGAAAAATTGATTTTGCTTGTCCATCTAGGACAGCTTGCAGTGTGAAATTTGAATTTGCAGAAGTGTGGAATTTTAACTATATATAATCCCTTTCTGCTCAGAATAAGCACGAGCCAATAGTTTCTTTTGCTTGGGTTGGGTGCAATGTGCCAACCCTGCCAATGAAAGGATTAATGTGGGGCATGCCGTCATGATAAGTTATGGATGCAATTTTTAGATGGTAAAAAAATATTTTCAATCAGTATGAAATGGAAGTTAAAACAGTATTAACCCTTAAAGTGCTTATCAGGGCTATAGTCGTTTTCTCATTACCGTTAAATATGTAATGGTTAAAAGATTCAAATTCCACATGAAGATACTTTTCATTCAAATACCAGCAAACCTTGTCTAAAGCAAAAAGTAGTCTTGGTGAACAGCTTTCTTTGGGACAGTTTGCTCACAAAGTCCCCCGAGGAAAGCTGTTGATTCAATCTTAAATCAGTGCTTTAAGGGTTAAAGCAGAGGATAATTTGTATCCGGGCACTTTAGGGCTGTTTGAGTGGGGACGAGTTAAACACCAGATACAGTCTGGTTTCCTGTTCCTTGAAGAGACCATTTACTTTGTCACCATTCAGTGTGCCTGTTTGTTTATGCTTTGTTCCTTTTGACTTCCCCACAATGGCTGATGTGTATGTATGTGAAACAGAATTGAATAAGTGGCCAAGTGGCCTTTTCTTTGCCAATGTGTACTGGGCCTGGGTAAAGCAGGAAGTTTTTGTGTAGTAGTAAGTTGTTTGTGGTATACTTCAGGTCTTGTTTACAGTGTACAGCTCAGTCTGTCAAAAGAGAATAATTGGTACATTCAGGAAACAAAAAGTTACAAATGTCAGTATGAAATGTGGCAGTTTATTTTGAGTTGGAAACCTGTGCCAACCTGCTACCAAGCAGCAACTTCTTGGCAAAGCACATGTGACTTTTGGCTGTTAAAATTGCTCGGAATTGTGCGAGAACAGTTTAATTGGCTGATACACAGATACCTTGACATTTAAACAGATGGGACTATAACACGATCAATGTGATCATGTAGAATAGCAGATGGTAAACAGGTTTTGATTTGTGTGCCAGCTTCAGAATTGATTTACCAATAGCTGTTCTGTTGAACTAGAAATGTGGGGTCAACTTCCACTTGATTCTTTTTCCTGTGTCTGGCAGCTCTTTATAGTAGCAGCCAAAGGCAGGCCAGACATGTAGCCCATGTAGCCCATAAGAACTGAATAGCTGATGCATAGTGTGTGTCAGCTTTTAACCCATTCCACTTAAACTGGCTGGAGGTAGACTGTTGTCCACTTATATAAAGTGATTTTTATTCATTTTAGTGCTAATGAAAAACAGTTTAAGTAAGAATTGCAGACGGGCCATATCACTTCGGCTTGCCCCAGGTCAATAGCTTTGTCCAGGGTGTGTTGGCTACTGAGTGATCAACCAGCCCCAAAAGAGTTGTGGACTACTTTATACAAGGGGAAAATAGTCCATCTACACAGTTACAAATGCCAACAGGTTAAACACACACGCAAGGGCCTGACTTAATTGTTTACTTGTTTCTGAATTCTTTTGCACTATCCACAGATGAATTTCAGAAAATGAACTGTACATTGTACTTTAACCCTTTCCTCGTCAGAGTAAGACTGAGTCAGTAGCTTTCCGGTGTGTGTGTGTGTGTGCGCACGTGCGTGTGTGCGTGTGTACATTGTGCCCAATTCACTCCCAAGAAAAGCTGTTGACCTGGGGCATACCATCATGATACATCTTGTGTGCAATTCTTAGCAAAAGTGTCTTCTGTTAACATTGAATTTAAATAGATAATATATACCTCCAAGTGCTCTTGGGTGATATGAGTGGAGAAAGGTAAAAGCTTTGTATTATAGAATGTTTTTGTAGAACTTATGTCTATTGTGATTTTATAATAACCACTGTCTGCAAATAAGTAAACAAATCACTTACTTGCAAACAAAAATGTGATGTTTTCTCAGAATACCAAAGCAGCCAGATTCCATATCTTCAGATGCACGCAAGTGTGGGGGGTGGAGGGTGGGAGTGGGCAGAATGTGGGAATTAGACTAAGAAATTGCTTTTGATTAGGCCCAGATGGTCGAAATTGAAATTGAGATTGATTTCTTTGGTGTGAGAACTATTAGATTTCATTAGCTAGAATTATTTAATTTGAACTGTGTGTCAATTATGATGATGTGGTGAGTCAGTGTAGAGAAATGAACACCTGCATACACAAAAGACCTCTATCACACTGATACTAGTATTCTGGTAGTGATATAGACTCTTTTGTGGCAAGAAAAGAAGGCCTAGTATGGATGATGGAATGGTGTTTTGACGTTAATCATGCCATTTCATGTATCCTTTTCAGGTATTTCACGTGTAAGCCCCTGTATGGCCTCTTTGCGCCAGTCCACAAGATCACCAAGCAGGCAGGCAGTGCCGCACAGCGCCGCACCGCCACCAAACTGCCCAGCAACTTATCCCGGGACAGAAGCGGCAGCCAGGACTCCGTCAGTTCTATCAGCTCGTCGGCGTCCAGCATGTCGCGGAGTAGGGTAAGATTAGGCGTGACGTCGTTAAACAACAAGGTACATGCAGCATGGCTGATGCAGACTTTTTCTATCATTTTTTGAGTGACCACAAAATTAGCCCCTTATCTGTCAGCCTCGGAGACTTTCATGGGTACCCAGCAATTTTTTTTTTTAATGGCTGTTTTGCTAGTTACTCACAAGTCACAGCTCAGCTGATTGGGTTGTGAAACTTAATGCAAAAGGCAGTTTTATATGATTGGCTGTTTTGAAACTGACATTAAAGGCATTGCTGTTGGCAGCTTGTGATAACAACACAATTGTGGCCTGTCACATGCATGGTGCTCAGACTACAGAAGTACTGTATTTTGTTGCTGAGTGCAATCTAGATTTTGTTTTATCAACTGAGAAAATTAATATGTGAAATTAATATTTAACATTTTTTGTCATGAAAGCTTGCTTGCCATTAACTGAAGCAAAATGCAAGTTGTGAAGACAAGTGTGAAAGAAGAGAACTCGATACATAAGGACCATCCCTTGTCAGGGCTTCATTTTTCAGGATGGAATGTCCTTGAGTTGAACTCCTTAGCCATTGCAACAGGGTGGCATCATGCGTGATACTACTTGTGTGAGAAACAGCTTACAAGCCTACTGCTGGTGGTGGTGTGTTGATGAGTTAAATGGAAGATTTTTATTCTGCGTGGTGAGTGGGTGGGTGGGTAGGTGAACAGCTGGTTGCAAATCGAAGTAAAAATGAAGAAATAAATTTTTACAGTTGTTTGTGTGAAAAAGTATTGTAACAGTAGGAGAGTGCAATACATACTAGTATTTTATTTTCAAATGCTGGGTGTCTTGGAAAGTCTGCCTCATGCTCATCAAAAAAGTGATGTTAATTGACAAAAAAAAAAGATGATGCATATTTTGATGCATGAGGTACTATTTTTTGGTTCTCGTGTTTGCATTCATTATAAACAGAGTAAACGTGAGCAGAGACACGAGGTTAAAGAAAAGGGAAAAGAAAGGAATACCATTGAACTGATGTTGTAGGGAACTGTGTCAGCTACAACATCGCTGCCCTGTTCTGTCCAGACTGGGGTCTTGTTTATACATACTACCATTGTTCTGTACTGATCTCTGGGAAACACACACTATGGTGCATGAGTGATCGCCCATAGCCTTCACTCTGCGGGCATTTTGGTGCATGGGAATTTAAATACAGTCGTTTGTCTTTTAGCACCTGTTTAGTCATCTCTTTCAGGTTATTAAGGGGCATGGTTATTGTTTTACCTTGATTGGAAATGATACCTTAGATCTATCTGGTGCATGGGAGGTTTTTTTGTGACTTTTTACAATAGGGCATGGTAAGGACTCCTGTGGAGTCTCTGCACAGCACACATACAACGCAACACCAATCACAGTATCTGTGGATTAACATTGTCTAATGTTAGCACCAGGTTAGAGAGCACCTGTGTTGAGCACATTATGGTAACATTGCACAACAGCAAAAGCAACATGGTCACAATTTTGTATTAAAGCGTGAATCTGGGTGCAGCGGTTGAAGTTCACACCTTGATCTGTGATGTTCTTGGTTCCTGACTCAGTAAAAATATTGAGACAAGCTGATGGGGGGGGGGGGGCATTGTTAGGATCGCCATTCCCCTGTCTGCCAAGTTGTGAGTGCAAACTGAAAGGTATGTGCATAATAACCTGCAAGTTAGCACCAGTCTACAGGCGTTGCAGGATTTATCCATGTATAGGATTTGTGACAAGCTAATGTGAACCCTGGAAGTGTCATTACATTAAGATTAACCCACACAAACCTGCTTAACTGTGCAGACCGGATACTGATGTCTTCAAGAACGCGGCCATAGATGTCAGCACAGATGGTGAACAGACATAGCTAGAATTGGTTGAATTCAGATTGGACCAGAGCAGATAGGGAAAAAAGTGTAAAGAAGATGACAGCAACTAAAAAAACACTGAGGCATATTATGCAGCAACAGGGCAGAGAATTTTGGGGACTGACAAACTGATAGAGTAGGAGCAAGAAGAACCCAAGTGAATGCAAGAATGTACCAACTGAAATTTTCAGGTTAGCAGGCACAGTGACTGCAGTGGTCAACCTTTGTTTAACCATACTGTATACATACACAAGCTTTCCTCTGTTTTTCATAGAGAACAGGATTGTTATGGTTTATTTTATGCAGGAAGGTGAAATTTGTTTTCCATGTATATTTAATTATTGTTGGGTGAACCAAAGGCAAACATTACCAGTTTTATTACCAATTACAGTGGATGCATCCTTGCAATGGGGTTAAATTTACTTGGTTAGTTCCTGCTCCCACCCCATCAATTGATCATCTTCAGGCAAGGACAATTTATTACTATGCACAGTTCAGCAAAGATAGGGCAGTTGGTTATAGTGCTCTACGTGGTCCTAGTTATATTGTGGCACATATACCATGCTAACTCAGGGCACTGTGATGCCATAGTATTTTGCAGCACTATGGTGCCATGCTAACTTACAGCACTGCATACTAACTTTCAGCACTGCGGTACCATACAAATTTATAACACTGGTACCATAACTTGTACTTTGGCACAACACTTATATTAGCACGAGCACTGTACTAACTGAAAGAACTGGGGTATCATACTAACTTGAAATACTGTGGTACCATCAGTTTCATAGCACTGGTACCATACCAACTTATAGCACTGGTGCTATACTTATTTACAACACTGGTACCATGCTAACTTATATCACTGTGGTACCACATTCCAACTTACAGTACTGGTACCATAAAAATTAACTTAGGGTATCATACTAACTTGTAGCACTGTATGTCGTATAATGCAAACTTGCCTCGTTATGGCGCTGTACAAAATGCATGATATCCAGTAAGAAATTGGAATAATCTATGCACTTCAAAGCAAGTGAGAATGTGCAACTTGTTGAAACTGGAGTACATCTACCGCACATAAACGCTTTGAGATCATATTGATCCAGCAAGGAATATGCAACATGGTGATACAAACTAGCAGACTGTACAAATAAGACTAAAGATATGTTAACCCTTTCCTGGCAGGAATAAGGCCGAGTCAACAGGTTTCTTTGATGCATGTTGGGTCCAATGCATCCAACCCATGCCAAGGGAAAGCCATTGACTCAGGGTGATATTAAGATAGATCTTATCTATAAATCTGAGCAAAAATGTTCTTGATAAACGCCACATGTAAGTAAAAATGTTATACAGTAGATGACAGTGTCCATCCTGGGGCTTTTAGGTGATTTGAGCGGGAAAGGGTTAATCACATACATGTAAAAAGTGCCTTTGGATGTACACATACTTACCCAGCAGAGTCACCCAAATCAGGAGCTTGGCTGGGGTAAATGCTGCTGTCTGGGGCATGAGCAGAGCAGGGGAAATTGCCTAGCTGCATGAAGTTAGTTCTTGGTGCATGTGGCACCCCTGCCTCAATTTAATTGTACAAAGTTACTAATTACTCCATTAACAGCACTGATGACTATGAAATGAACCATATATGGCCATTTCTGTATATGCTAAATTAAGCATTGGTGCCAAGCAAAGACAGTTTCCAGAATTTTGGAGCAAAGATTGCAATACTTCTATGATGTTAACAGTTTATTTGGCTTATTTTTTATGCTTGCCTCAGAATTCTTTCTTTATGAGAAGGAACAATTTCTAGCTTGACCCAATAAATGAACATAGGTCTCTGAACTGCTAAATTGTCATAATGCGCCACTGCTGATTGGCAGTATATGTATCTGCATGTTGTGTTACAAGGTGGGCAGTTTCTGTTGGCTCCTGAAGGAGGCACATCAGCAACCTCGGTTACTTTGCATCAAATTTCCTGTTAAAACATGGATGCTTGCATGAGACTTATTAGTATTTAATCAAATTAATTGTCACCTTGTTGAGGAAATCAATCCATTTATGCCTTATTTTCTACTGGACAATACCCATGCTTGACACTGTCAATGTAGTTAGGCTATGCATGCTATGTAATACGCCACTCTAACCCATAGGTGGCTATGTAGCTGACGCAGACTGGGTTCTTCTGAATGGATTAATAACTGATCCCCTGTATGGGAGCAGTCAGTTTTTGGCCTGGGTTCGCTGAGTCAGCCATGCTTTAGTTGTGCCTGGAGGCTGTTCCAACTCGCCACAGTTCATCATTTGGTAGTAACACCCATTTAGGTATCCTCCTGCAATACTTTTTATGTACTTTTTGGAAGCAACAGAAGGAAGGACTCATTGAAAATTAAATGATAAAACATTTGCAGTGTTTGTAACAACTATTTTTGTGTGTGGCCATTTTGCAGGATTTTCAGATAAAAATCTTATGCTGTCTTATAACTTTAAAAAAAAAGGTCTATCATCATGTAACTAAATACAGTACAAATACCATAATATCCCTTTTAAGCTCCCAAGGCACTGAGGAAATTTAATTGAAATACACGTAAGCCCCAATCTTAAACCCAGTTTAATACATACTGTGTATATATATATATATATATATATATGTACTTTTCCAATATTTCAGAACTTTTGTGCCAAAAAATGGAGGGGGGGGCATATATGAGGGCAGGGGCACTTAAAAGGGATAATACGGTCAGTTAATTTGTGTTGCAGTAGTTTTGACCAAATGTTATCACCAGAAGCTTATGAATGTTCATCGAGCCGACCACAGATTTTGGGTGAAATTTCAAGACTGACAATGTGAGAGCATGTATACTTTAAAGTATGTAAATCTGTTGCTGACATTTACTTGTTCTTAGGACAGTCTTCTCTGGTAGTGAAAAATACATTTAAACGTCAGGGTTTGTAACAAACAGCGCATTTGTCTCACTGGTGGTGTGTGGCTAACTGTTGGAACAGCCTTTTCTAACTGTGCCATCATGCTGCTAATTTATGCTTTGCCTTTCAGTGTGGAATTATGTGTTGGGGATAATATGGTGATCTAAACCTTGATGGTAATGTTTTAGGAAATTCAGACTTGGTGCAATAAACTACCTAGTACATAAGTCAGAAACATTACTTCACTGTGGGCCAAATGAAACCTGAAATTTGTTTTTATTATTCTTCAAAAGTTGGGAATGTTTTTAGTGCGTCTCTTAAATAAAACTTATTAATTGTGTTACGTAAATGTTTTTGTGGTGTGAAAAAAGAAATGAAAACAGGTAACTCTCACACGCACTGCGTCAAGTGCAGAAGTGTTCTGCATGAGCAAATAGATCCACGAGAGGAATTCATATAGGCATGGTGTCTGTTTTCCAATTATTTTTTGAAGTAAGATATGTTTAAACCAAATAAGTACAACTGTGTAACATGAAAGAAATGGCCATTAACAAGATATCTGTGACCAACTCCAAGTCTATACATAAATGTCAGTGTTATGTTAGTATAAGTGCATAGAGTTAAGTGTGAACTGTGCTTGGATCGGTCAAAAACTACAGCCCGTGTTCTTGATAATGTGGAGATATAAGTTTATAGTTTATTTCATTCAGGTTATTATAAGTGCATAGAGCTAAGTATACGCTGTGCATAAATCAGTCAAAAACTACAGCGTCTTTTCATAGTGAGGTGGAGGTATGTTTTATAATTTGTTTCATTAGGTTAGCATAAGTGTATAGAGTTAAGTATAAACTGTGCATGAATCAGTCAAAAACTACAGCTTCTTTTAATAATGATGTGGAGATGTGTTTATAATTTATTCCATTCAGGTTAGTATAAGTGCATAGAGTTAAGTGTGAACTATACATGAATTGGTAAAAAAAAGCAGCTTCTTTTCGTAATGATGGTGAGTAAGTTTATAATTTATTTCATTCAGGTTAGTATAAGTGCATGGAGTTAAGTGTAAACTGTACATAAATTGGTCAAAAACTACAGCCTCTTTTCATAACGATGTGGAGGTATGAATTATAATTTATCTTATTCAGGTTAGTATAAGTGCATAGAGTTAAGTGTGAACTTTTCTTTTCATGATGACATAGAGATACTAGTGTATACATTGATTTGTTTCATTCAGTTTCCCATTTTAGGTATTGAGATACAGGGGGCCTGACCTTAAGGTGTGGAGAGAAAAGGTTTTCTCTGTTTATGGCTGAAGTCATGAAAACAAGTTTGACCCATGGTGTGCAGCACAGCTGAGTAGCAATGTGTGTGCATTGTGAATGAGTGGCTTTGTGTGGGGCGGTTGCAACCATAGGAGTGGCATGACCACTTGAAATGGAGAGTTATGTGGATCAAGTGATCAACCCTTGTGGCTCAGTTGGTCAACCCAAATAGGTTCAGTGGTCAGCCGAGTGGGTCACATGATCAACCCAAATGAGTTCAGTGATCAGCCCACTGGGTAACATGATCAACCCCAGTGGATCAGTGGTCAACCGAAATGGGTTCAGTGATCAGCCCACTGGGTAACATGATCAACTCTAGTGGGTTAATGGTCAACCCAAATAGGTTCAGTGATCAGCCTAATGGGTCATGTGATCAACCCTAGTGGGTCAATGGTCAACCCAAAAGGGTTCAGTGATCAGCCCAATGGGTCAAGTGATAACCCCTAGTGGGTCAAATGATCAGCCCAAATGGGTCAAGTGATTAATCTTAGTGGGTCAAGTGACCAACCTCAGTAGGTCAAGTGATCAACCCTATTGGATAAAGGCTTTGCTGGGGGGTCAAAGGCGTTGCTGGTGCGTCAAAGGGTCTACCTTTATGACAGTGTGCACCTTTCACAATGCCTGCCTTCTGTCAAGGTCATTTATACGTGTAATGTACCAAAATTCAGTGGGAAATTTAATTTTTTCAGTGTGAGGTTTTGGATGAGTTATCAGCTTTCCTCAGTGTGCTCTGGGACATTCTACTCAAGCACAGCAAGGAAGCTGTTGACCTGGACCAGCTGTTGACCTGAACCAGTTTTAGTTCAGCTGACCTCAGGTCACAGAGCTTACGGCGCAACTCATGATTGTCTGTTTGTCTGTCCATCCTTCCATCCATAAACTTTTGCCTGTGAACACAACACAGTCCATAGTTTCCAGGTCGACACAATGGAACTTTCAAGACTTAAGATGAAGGGTATAACAATTTAGGAAGACTTTGATACCAAGTGGCACTACCCATACTATTATGTGATGAATGGACCAAAATGTAAAAAGAAAAAAAAGAGAATGACTGTTTTTTAAGTTGAATTGTTTTTAGTGAGTTGTCAAGAATCTTGGTAGGAATGTTAATCAGACAACAAAACAAACATGGGGGAACTACAGTATTACAGAAGATGGGCCAAAATGTGTTGAAAACATATTAAATGCAATATTTTTTTAGAAACAGGTTAATGATACGAAATGTACCACATGGGTAGAAGATTGACTGTGCATAATCTGGATGACCTTGACCTACTTTCTCAAGACCACTGAGATAATGCATTTCAGGAAATTATTTTTAGCTCTGCCAACGATAATTGGTAGAGCTTATGCAATTCTTCATGTGTGTCCATCCTTTCATCCATCCATTTGTTTATTTTTGCTTGTGGAGGCGATGCAGTCCACAGTTTTCAGGTTAGCCCAATATAACTTTTAGGATTTATCAAGTGAATAAAAATCTAGGTCAACTTTGATACTCATGGCACTGCCTATAGTATCATATGATATATGGGCCAAGATATGAAAATTTTGAGAATGCTATTTTTATGCCCCCCTTCGAACAAGGTGGGGCATATAGCGTTGCACATGTCGGTTGATCGGTCGGTCGGTCGGTCGGTCGGTAGACTGTGGTTTCCACACAATAACTCAAGAAGTTTTTGAGGTAGGACTTTGATACTGTATAGGTGTATCATTCTAGTCAAAAGCTAGGCGAAGTGTGAAGATGGGTGACCTTGACCTAATTTCCAAGGTCACAGTGGTACCTGAGTTAACTTTGGTTTCCGCACTATAACTGAAGAGGTTTTTAAGCTAGGACTTTCATATTGCACAAGATTATAGTCCATATTTGGGGCTAGGTGAAGTTCGAAGATGGATGACCTTGACCTCATTTTAAAGGTCACAGAGCCACTTTACTGAATATGGTTTCATGCTTTCTGCATGATAACTTATACCTTGGAGCTAGAACTTTTATATTGCACAGCTTTATGGTTCTCTGTAAGGGCTAGGTTGATTTTGAAGATGGGTGACCTCGACCCAGTTTTAAGGGCCACAGAGAGATTGTAGTTAGACTGTGGTTTCCACACAATAACTCAAGAAGTTTTTGAGGTAGGACTTTGATACTGTGCAGATGTATCATTCTAATCAAAAGCTAGGCGAAGTTTGAAGATGGGTGACCTTGACCTAATTTCCAAGGTCAAAATGGTATCTGAGTTAACTTTGGTTTCCGCACAATAACTGAAGAGGTTTTTAAGCTAGGACTTTTATATTGCACAGGATAATAGTCCATATTTGGGGCTAGGCGATGTTCAAAGATGGATGACCTTGACCTCATTTTAAAGGTCACAGAGCCACTTTACTGAATATGGGTTGGTACCTGAGTTAACTTTGGTTTCCGCATGATAACTGAAAAGGTTTTTAAACTAGGACTTTTATATTCCACTGGATAATTGTCCGTATTCAGGTCTAGGTCAAGTTTGAAGATGGTGACCTTGACCTAATTTCAAAGGTCACAGAGCCATTTGGTTGAATACTGTTTCTGCATGATAACTTGCATTTTAGAAGTAGCAATTTTTTATTGCACAGTTTTATGGTTGCCTATAAGGGCTAGTTTGAGTTTGTAGATGGGTGACCTTGACCCAGTTTTGAGGGTCACACGCAGACAGTAGACTTCCTTTTTTTTTTGCACAATAACTGAAGGTCAAGTGAAAATGAGTGACCTTGCCATAATTCCCAAGGTCATAAAGCCACTTTGCTGAATATGGTTTCTAAATGATGACTAATTTTTCAGCTATAACTTTTATATTGACCAGGTTTTTAGTCATTTTTTAGGGGCTAGGTTAAAGTATAAAGATATGTGACATTGATGTATGATCAACCTTCACTAATTTTGTAAGGTCACGAGTGCCGTTTCTACCACTATCAATAGGGTAGCGAGGGCAAGGGTAATGAGGGAGGGGGGGGCATCTATGTTTTATAAACATATCTTGTTAATACAGTTTTTTAATGAATCATCATGAAACGTGGCAGTAATGTCAATCAGGCTAAAAGGTAAAAATGCATTGAAATTTGGTGGTACAATGTGAAGTATTTTGAAAGATACGGACCAAAATGTGTTGAATACACATTAGAATCAATATGTTGGGACAATAAGGCTTATGATACCAAATGTACCACAGATGTGTATCATATGTAGAAGTTTTATATTGCATAATATGGAAGACCTGGATGAACTCAGGGCTTGGTCCTCAAGTTTAATTGAAAACAATTGCCTTGTTCAAAAGAAGTCTGATGTGGACTCGAACCAGGTTGCCCTATGGAAAATAACATGCAAAAAGCGGTTGGCTTCGCAGGCAGGGAAACGTGATGTTTGGTACAGTGACTTCACCATGTTAAAAGCCTTCATTTTGTGGCTGCAGTGTAGTTGAAGTGCCGCATAGGACTGTAAGTGTTCACCCACAAGACAGCAGTGTACCACAGCATACATAGCTGTTTGACATTGCTGGTTTATCTGCATGCACAGCTGCTGTTAATAATACTTGGCATTCTTTGGGAAGAAACAAAAAGAACAAATTGAAACTGTGCCACTTGCTGTATATATGCCAGTGGAGGCAGATGCAGACAGGTTTTGTGAACACAGTTGTCTGGTCCATATTCATCATTTTTTCAAACTGAATTTGTAATTCGACTTTTGTGCTTACTGGAATTCTATTCTGCTGGAAATTGGCTTCATATAGAGTTATTTCAGGAGTGGTTAAGCAACAGGGAGTGCATGGGGAAAGAGAACCACTTTTTTAATCTGGTTCCATTTCTGAACACATGCATATTTGGTCAAAATGATGGATCTTTTGGGTATCTTTGCAATAAAAATTTTGTTGATTCTGCAAGAGTTTTGAGATACATGTAATTAAGGTACACTTCACTAGTTTTAGATAATTTCATGAATAGAACTGAAGGATACTCGACAAGATGTGCACATGCACATTTGCCCATCGCAATTTAGAACCTGAGAGGTGCTGACACCTGGTGGTCGATTAAGAACTTCAGCGATGTGCTCACATCTTGGAACATACTGAACACTATATGTACAACTAAATGGTGTCAAATTTGGTCCAAGTTGCAGTATGTGTGTCGTTGATGATGGCTGATGGAATCTTCTGTGTTTGACATAAACATTTAAGCAATTAAATGTTAATGTTGAAAAATACTTATGGCAGAGAGTCAATAGAATTTAGACAACTTACACATAAAACCTCCTGTCCATCAGATAGACTTTATGTATATGGTACATTTATGAATAGTTATTTCATCAAGGAGTCTCCCCCATTTGACATGTTTATTTCACATATCAGATCCAACAAATGGGGGAGAGGAGTGAAAAATCACCTGCAAATGGGGTGGGGTGGGGAAATGGTGAAAAATCACTCTTGCACCCTTGTTTTCTCTGTGTTTACAATGTATTACTGTGTGGTGTACACTCTGAATGTGTGCAGATTTGTAGAGTTGTAAGCATATAGGCTGTCTTAGTGAGTGGTTCCATCACAAAGCTGGCCCTATGTGTATATTTGCCTGACAATTAATTATTTTGCTTTTGATTTCATTTGAATTTCTATGTATATTTTCGTTTACTCAAAAGTACATTGTGCTTGTTTTGGTTTTACTGTGACGGTGTGCCATTCACTCTATTAACAAATGTACGAAATTATTTGCTTCGTATCATATACGTTCATATTTATGCACTAGACTTGAACCATTAATTTCCTGGCATGCACCTTTGTTAATTAGATTTGGTCACTATGGTTACCACTATCTGGGTAGGGATGTTCTGGCTGACACTGCTCCCTGCTATGATGAATTGATTGTACTTTATTATCAAAATGTTTGATCTGTTATGGACAAATTGGATTGTGTTTTGAAGAATACTACAGAATTACACATCATATTCTGGATTGTCAAATTTGACATTCTGGTATGCCTGTTGCATCCTGGGTGGTATATTGTGAAATTGAAGCCTCTCTGATGCATGGCGAGGTTGCATTTAAGTGCTGCATGACATGAACTTCTGTCTTTATGATACACGTTAAATATTGATTCTAAAATCATGCTTGTACGACACTGATACGATCCTATATCACAGCTTGTGTTCTGTTCATGTTTTCACTTTCTTGTACTTTTGATGTCTGCCAGATTAATGCCCTTGTACAATTCCTTTTTAATGATAAATTTTCTCTATGAAGACTGGATAAATCATAATATATGTACGTGATACTGTTCAAAGTCTGAAAGAATTTTTCCATCTGATGTACAACTATGTTGTTAATTTGCAAATGAGACCAATTTTGTAAGTACATGTAAAGTTTGGTGTGGGAAATGGATATTGTCAGTACAAAAGATGATTACAATGTAGAGCCCATGTAGAGTGTGCATTATGCATTTCATATATTTTATTAGTATCCTCGTATTTCAAGGACAAATTATTGCATCAAAATTATGGAGTTTCATCCCAAAGATAAATTTGCATTGTCATGAGGAGAAAATGGTAGCAAATAATGCCTGAACAAAGTGAAGGTGAATCGTGTCTGTCTACGAGATATCTAATGGATGAAAGAGTGTAGAAAGGTATTTATATTTTTGGTGTGCATGGAGTTAAGGGTTTATGATTCAGGAACAGGATACTGGCCTGACCCGGACTCTCCTGTCATTGGTGACTAAATCTGCCTTGATTTACCTTCTTACCCTTGAACTCTAGTGACCACTCCATTCTTTTGATACACACGCAAAAAATGCTGCATGTCTGGCCCCGGGTCACAGAGCATGAGAACCCAAAGGCAGTGGGATTTTTGCCCGCCGCCCCCCCCCCCCCCCCCAAACAACAACAACAACAACAACCAAAAAAAAGAAAAAAAAGATAAAATAGCAAACAGACAGGCATGGTATATGGACAGCATTGTGAGTAAATACATGGGCAATGCTTGGTTGGGGCAATGTTATCTTGGGGATTTAGATAGAATTTACATGTACAGTGGTCCACATCTTATAAATTTGCGGTGGTCCTTGTGAGAGACTACCGTAAGTAAGGGCAGGTGTAATGGGGTCTCAAAGCAGTTGGTCTCTCAAGAGAGGCTGAACAACGACAAGAAAAAAAAAAGAGCCAGGGACCCAATAACTGTGGTCTTAAAAGGCAGCTGGTCCCTGAGGTGGAATGGTCTCTGAAAAGACAGACTGCTGTGAGAGCAACTTCATTCTTTGAAACATGGGCTTTTAGGATATGGTTGTGCATGTATTGCAACACCCCACTGCACCCAACCCCATTTGTACCATGAAAGATGGCTCACCCCATGGCTTAAAGGTATATGTGTATGCTGCCACCAGGTGGCAGCAGATGCTACTCATGTAACTGGGGCATGGAGGCATGGAAAACACCTGGGGACATGCTTGCCTGCTTGTCATTCTTGCTGGATTTTAATACTGTTCACAGAAGAGTGGGGTATATTGTTTTCAGGTTGTCCAGCTGTTTATCTGTAAAAGAAGACCTGCGAGCAAAATTCACAGGCCACATCAAACTCAAAGTACCCCAGTTGCACCTTAACACTGTTTCTTGATCTGATTACATTTTGGTGACCTCAACCTCATTTTTATGGTCAGAGGACCCATATGTATGCAAGGGATGGGTGGGTGCGTGGGTATCCAGTCTATTGGCAAGAACATTTTGGTTTGATCTTGAATTGCCCAAGTGACCAAAACAGCAAAATAAGGATGTGATTCTTCATTCGTTAGTGGCAAAGAAGGTTCATGGCTTAAAATGAGGATATTGTCCTCCTGTGGGACAGGTCTAAGGTTAACGGCTCAAATGATTATTTCTTTGGATGGAGGAAGGCTTTATTACGTGGACTGAGGACAATCCACCAATGAGACAGGAGGTTGATGGCTTAAGATGAGTACAATGCTGTGGTAGGATGGGGAACTTGTGGCTTAAAATGAGGACAATCCTATGGTAGGACAAGGCTTAAAATGAGGACAAGCCTTCAGTGGGACAGACAGTCGAACAGCTGAAGATGAAGCCCATCCTTTTGTGGAATAGATACATGAGGGTTAACAGCTTTATCAAGCCAAAGATTGCATGTGTGCAGCTGTGACAACCAAGTAGTGAAGTACTTTCATGTAACGAATGCATGTGGTGTCCTCTGTGTCAGCAGGAATCTCCTACAAGCAGCTTTTGTCTGACTTATCTTGTGGCTTTGACCCTATTGACAGCAGTAATAGAGTACGGCAGAGATGTAGCATCTAAATTATAAGAGCTCTTCCCTCTGTTACGTCATTGCATTTCCCTCACTTCCATGGAGATGATTACACATGAATGGTTGTCATGGAAACATATTTATCAAAATCAAGTCGGGACAAAGCAATGACAAGAAGAATGTATACTTTCTGAGCCTTCTGACTGCAGGAGCACATTCTCATGCAAAATTCTCGATGTAATATTTATGAAGAGAAGTATGGTGTATGTGTATGAAGTAAGGACGGGACCAATTCCAAGCCTGATGATCAAATTTGAGTACAGATCGTCCATCTGGGTGGAGGGACCTTGATGTGAGTAATCACTGTATTAGTCCAGAAATATTTGCGCTTGGTAAAGGGTTGTAACTCTTAGTTCAAGTTCTGTGACTTTAGGTCCACAGTATGGCATTTGGGGTGTGAAATGACCGGGAAGGGACATGTCAAAACTGAATGGCTACAGCAAAGTTGTACACACAATTTCAGATTATTCTGTATATCCATGCCATAGTGCTGGAGAGTGTGTAATGCTACTGCTGTAGAAGCCAACAGGGGGCACTGTCTATTTTCGTTTGCTCAGTCAATTGACATGGCTGCACGTACATTTTTTACGTACACAGTGAACAGGGTCATCCGACATAGGGCAGGTATAGGATAACAGTTGACCTGTTCTTACGTATATTTGTCTTTCTAAATTATTTCTGAAAATTGGTCCTGTTTGGCAGTCTTGAAATATTCTCAGGTCTGACAAAGCATCCAAAGATAGATTATGTGTAGGTTAGACGCCGAGTAGAGTTTTCCAATTGAATTAGAAGACGAGCGCGCAGCGCGATTCTTCTAATTCAATTGAAAAACTCTACGAGGCGTCTGACATACTTATACTCCAAAAGATGGGTATTATAAAAGTATTTCCTACTTGAAACAAAGTTAAAAGACTTGATTTCGAAGAGAAAAGCGACAAGTAAGAGTACATAATGTAACGACCTTTGACACTTGACCTGTCACGCTCCCTGACCCTATTCAATGCTGGTCAACAATAGACACGCTGGAATAAATATTATGTTAAATCAGTGAAGAATCGTCTCAGCTGTTTAGCGTAATGGACAGCACGCTCAGCCGTGGATCACAGAATTCCTGGTTTGAGCCCTGCCTGGGACAAAATATTTTTTTCATTAAAAAGTGTAGACAAAAATTGTCAAAGTTCCATTGCAAAGTCCCGTCATGAGGTCACTTGCACTTCAGCGGATCTAATTCAATTAGACTCCTAGGAGGAGAGGAGCTCTATGAAAATTAGACTCCGCTGAAAACAATAGAAATTGGGCGCTGAGGAGTTTAAATAGTACATAATCCCTGGAACAGACAGAACCATTATAGGAAAAGGCAATTCCAATGTATGTGCACAGTTTGGTCTAACATAAATAAGTCACTGTGACTCAGAGGTCGATTTAATTTCTTTGTCACAAGAGCCTGGGTAGTGACCAGTGTGCCAAGTTTGAACTAAATGTGTGAAACTGCTCCAGAGTTAGCAGGGAAAATACAGGATCCTGCTATTGCAACTCAGTGCTTGTGAAAAGTCCTGAGTGCTTTCGTTGCTATGTGTGTCGCTTCTTCAGAGGACATTGAAGAATTAACAAGCTTTTGGGCCTTTATATACCTTATGAGGTGGTTCTTGGTGTACATTATGTCATCATAGGTGTGATGTCTACCTTCTTGGTTGTGATTGAGAGAAGGCTGCTCTTTGGATCTGTGTAAGGGCTTCTCCAATAGGTTGTGCGGACTGATTTGACCTTTAGGGTGGTCTTGGGTCATTTTGGACAGTTTTTAAGACTGGAACTGGGTGCCGAACTGGTTGTGAACCAGTTTGGTGTGGTTCTTATTCCATCTTGAAAGTGGATTGCTCTGTTGTGGTTCAGATTAGTTCTAAATGTAGATTGTGGAAGAATCGTTTCTGGGGCGGTGGTTAGCTTATAAGGTCAATATCTGTATAAGGTTTCAGATAACCTGTAAGGTAGTTGGGTTAACCTGAGCAGGTTATTAAGATAACCTTAACATGTAGGCCTTAACCAGTTATCTGTATTTGGTCTTTTGGATGGTTTTGAGAACCGGTTTTCTATGCCAAGAGGTTTGGTCTTGTAACCGGTTTGGAGCAGTTGTCTATTAAGACCAGTTTCCATCTTAATCCCAATCAGGGGACAACCAGTCGTGTGGGTTATATATTGACCAAAACCGGAAATCTGTGTTTGGTCTCATTTGGACAGGCAGTGTGGCCAGTTATGTAAGAACTGGTGGATGGACCTAGTTGGTTACAGAAATAAGGTCCCTGTGGATATGGACCTAGTTGGTCACAGAACCTGCCCTGTAACCTATTGGGGACCTACTTGGTTCTGGTGAGGCCTTGAAAGCATACAAAGTCATTAGGTCGACCTGAATCGGTTTTCCAGAAAACTCCAGAATTAAGTGCACTTTAAAATAGAACAGAGTGAATCGTCAAAAATGCACGAGATCTTGGCCCAGTCTCTTGTTGCTACAAATTGTCATATTTATTTTGTTTAATTTTTTTTTAATTGGGGTGAGTCATCAATTTTCCTGAATTTATATTTATGATGCATGCATTGCCTAACTACCACTCATGTAACAAAAGAAAATACTAATATAGGAAGGCAAGAGGCAAACTGTATTCTGCATGGACTGATTGGTAAATACAACAGAATACCGGGAGGTATGGGGTTGTTTTTCTGAAGGGTATTTGATGCATGGGCTGACCCATAGCAACCCCTGCATACATCAGAAGACTTGTGATCATGTTTCACAGGTTGCGCATCTGAGACTTTAAAAAGAAAAAAAAAAAAGGGTAGCATCTATGTGATATTCTTTTCAAGAGAGAATATTTCATTATGATTACGTTTTGGTCATATCACTGGAAACCTAATATAGCTGGATCACTGTACATGTAGTTAATAGACATGCCAAATCAACATAGACAGGAGGCATGTGTAGATTACAGTTGCGTACCCCACAGCAGGCGTGGGTTTGGGATTGCTTGCTGCTTGCTCCCTTGAGCTTTTCTGTCCTATTAAATAATGTGCATTCAGTTCCTATTGGCATTTATGCAATAATCCAATAAGAGGAGCATTGCTTAATGGATCGCTGCAGTCTCTGGCTTGATGTGGCCACTGAGCATGCCACAATCCCCACTCCGGCTAAAGCTTGTGGTCTGCGTGGCTTGTTAGGGTAAGATAGATAGTTTGGGTGTCGATGTCGGTGGGACACTCGGATCAATGCATACAAATGAGAGGAGCATCTCATCAGCAGCCCATTGAGCAGTGCTCACCCTGCGAGCAGCGGGAATCGTAAAGCAGTCTCCTAACTGCCAATATGATGACTCGAAAGTGGGCATGGTAGCTTATTATTGTGATTTTACAGACCACAAAGACTCCAACAAGTACAGGAAGACCAAGCAGTCTGAACCTGACAGCCACAACCACAGCGCTACAGGTGAGTACACGGCTCATAGCCCTGACATCATCCTCATGTGTTGAGTTTGTTGTGTTATATATTCTGATAAAAGAAATGTACTCATGTGGACCACGAACCTCCAATGTAGATCTCTGTTCATGTATTTTTCATCCAGGATAATCTTTGGTTGATGCTCAGATTATCATTACAGAATTGGGTAAATTGATAGGAAAGATGCCAATATATTTTCAGTCAGAGTATAGATATGTGTGTGAATATGACCACTACCATGTTGACAATATACACGACCTGAAGTTTCATTCCCCTTTTTGGTACTGAAAAGTGTACAGTTCATTTTGTGTAAAGATGATAATGTCACATTCATATTTGAGAATAAGTGTCAGGTGTGGTTCATAATATAAATTGTAAATTACTTTATGATAATATTGATTGAAAAAGTAATAAATGAATTGATGATGATGATGATGATGATTGTAAGTTATTTCATGATTATGAAAAAAATCAATAAATGGGTTAACAGTGATGAAAATTTGTTATATTATGAAAAACAGTCACAAGTTTTACCCTTTCCACCTTAATTAAGATAGAGTTGACAGCTTTACTTGCTTAACCCCTAATGAACAAAGCTGTATACCTGTTGCATATTATATTGATAGGTCTTGTCTACAATATTCATTCAAATTGTTTTTAATTACTGTTGAAATTCATTGAGAATACTGAAGCAGACAACATTTTACTACCAGCCATATTTTGGGGAAAGGGTTAAACAAAAATTACTTCCCAAAGCAAGTGGGGAAGAGACAAGGCCTGAATAAACTCTGCTCCTACAGAAATGTGCAAGAGTGTCTGATGTCCCACTTTTGTAGAATTCAAAATGTGATTGTGTTAAGCATCCAGTGGTAAACATCAGAAGCTGAAGCATCAGCAGAAAACCCAAAACTTACAGACATTGTGTAAAATCACTACAAATCATTTTGTTCATCCCAAATTGTGAGTAATGTGATTGACATTGACGGGCTTTGGCAAGGTTAAATGCAGCCAGTGTTTGAGTGAAATGAGTGTATGGGTAGGATCGTGAGGGAAAAGGGGAAGTGGTATGTTTATGGGTTACGATCACGATGAGAGATTGGGGCCTCATGGTGTCAGATCCAGTCTTTTTCCACCAGT
This sequence comes from Hermodice carunculata, assembly GCA_964020975.1. Taxonomy (NCBI): domain Eukaryota; kingdom Metazoa; phylum Annelida; class Polychaeta; order Eunicida; family Amphinomidae; genus Hermodice; species Hermodice carunculata. Next base: position 25,330,865 of record OZ026620.1, read on the forward strand.
TACTGTGATCATTCAGCAAGCTTCTCTTGTGAAATGTTGTTCTGTTATGTAACTGTGATGTGAGGGAGGAAACAAACAGCCAAATGTAACAGCCTTGCCCCCCCCCCCCCACCTTCCTTTCCTTTCCTTTCCCGCAACAACTATGCACATGGCATCTTAAGACATTCGTATCAGGCTTGTATGTGCGTCACTTGAGTAATTTGATTTATTTCTTGGATGTAATCGTGCATTTTGTGAAGTAAATGTAAAAGTCGATATTTGGGCAAACAAGTGATATAACAGATTGATTTAATTTTGATCTGTTTGGTGAACAGACAAAATCCTCTGTCTTTGCCACAGGGAGGTTCATCTATCTTTGATGACAAACAATAAAAACACTTAGTAGATGTGAACCATGTATAGAGGACAGAAAGGGGTGACATATAAATCTGCTGTATTTCACATTTTCTGTGAGAACAGCACAGAAGGACATTGAAAGATAGATAGATAGATAAACTTTATTTTACAAGGGTAACCTGATAAACAAATTGTTTATCTTCCTCAGGGCCCTCCAATAAATACAAATACAGTAAAATACATACAATAAAATACACACAATAAATATAAATACAATAAGATACATGCCAATAAGGATGTGGGTTTATATAGGGGGACCCCTAGGAACAGCTGGCTAAGATTGAAATGCAAATAGGCACCCGATGGTCTCTTACAATTGTTCCATAAGAACTTTTTACTGTGTAAAAAAAAAAAGGGGGGGGGGGGGGCGGGGAATAACTTGCAAATAAACAAGAACCTCATTCTAATTAAACAAAAGATTCTGATGTAACGTGGTAGGTTACAGCACAGAGGTCCTTCTGGAATACTTTTTGGCTCCCATATTATCCCTTTTTGGTGCCAACCCTCCCTCCCCCCCCACCACCACCACTCAGGAAAATGTTGAAGTCATGTAAATTTTCTAAGTTTTATGTAGAACAGTGTTAAATGTAAAAACATTGATCTTAACTTTATGCTCATGTTCTGAACATTTCCTATGTACCCTGACTACGAGGAACACCTCACAGTGAATTGTCAAAAATATGAAAACCATGAAAATTTAAACATGCGAAAACAAAGCAATGTACAGCATTTAGTTGTCACCTTGCAGAATTGCCCTCTCTCTACCCCTTGTGTCCTATCCATATGAAGAATAGTGCTGGGTTCAGGAGACCATCAGCATTAATATGCACTTGTGGAGGAATCAATGGCAGAATGACACTTAACAAACACGCTTGTGTCAGAGGGGTAAAACATAGGAGCACACAAGTGTGGCGCACCCAAAAGAATTATTGATCTCATTCTATGAACCCCCAGAGAATTGATATAGCTCTATACTTATTCTTACATTGTTGCATATTAACCTTATTACTGAGCTTAGAATTGTTGGTGGACAATTGATACAGTTTTTGGTGTCAAACCATGAGAAAACACAAAGGAATATTGTAAAGTGTGTAGATTAGCTTTGTTAAAAATACCTTTGAGCACCCAAAACCTGCATCCCCAAGTTTGGTTTGAGCTGTCAGCCCAGAAAGCGAAAGCAAAAATGTAACCATAAAATCGATTGAAGACAAGGTTCAGTGGTGAACAGATAAAGGTTAATACAGACAGTTTCTGGAGTTGATTCATCATCCCAGCCTTAAATAGATTTCAGATCAATTATGGGACTGTTTCTGCAGAATACTGTCAGTTATGTCATTGTGGTACGCTGTGTATGAGATAGGGCCGTGGAAGCAGGCTGCAGGCCACGAAGGACTCTGGAGTGCAGAAAGTCTGGTGATGATGGCCTGTCTTCAATGCCAAAAATATGATCATGGTTAACATGTTACTTTGCTTTAACCTTGGGACTGGCATTCTTGAAGTTCTCTTTGACAAAGTGTAGGATTTGTTTCTCATCATACCTCATTTGGGTGATAATGGTGTTTACACTGTGCTTCTTCACTGCTGTCATTTGGCTGAGGGGATGAGAGTTTTGTCCCAGTGTAGCTGGAGCTTGCTGTGATCAGTGGGTAGTCTCGACAGGGATGGGTGACTCTTGAGTGTTTATGTCAATCACTCTTTCAGGAGAAGAGTGATAACTATCAACAGGATACAAGGTGTAGGGCATTTTACAAAGGTTACATATATCTTTTGCTCTGAATTACACCTGTTTGTAAAACTGCACCATCAGAGCACATGCAATGAGAGTGCTATGTTTTCTTATTGGCTAAATCAACCTTTTGGAAATGTCCCAAAACTTGATGTAGTGATATTTCAGTAAAGCATAAATGAGGTGTGTTTTATCACCAGATCATGTATGGCAGTAGAACAGTGGGGTATTTTAATGTAATGGACTGCAGACGTGTGGTCCAGAGTTATTGATTTGTGTGAAATAGGAAATCAGTATCTAATAAATCCTATATAACACTACAATAAATGCCATTTTTGCTGGTAAGACTGTATGTAGACTTTGCTGTGTAAATACATTGTAACCCTTTGCTTTCATTTTCCATGACTGTGGCCGCTTTGTTTCCAGGATTCAAACAGAAAAAGTGATTTCTGCAGTAAACGTGTGGTATCAGGGGAACTTACTATGCATCTCCCGTAGGACGGGATACGTATAGTGTTTAGTCTCGCTGCTGTTTACCACCTATCTTATTTTCCTTATGTTTCTGTTCCCTCTTGACCTATTGCCTCCTAATATGGTACAGATAATACATGGGTCTGGGAAATTTTCCCATATAACAACATTTAACCATGAGGTCAAAGGTCAAGGTCAAATCCTTGTTGCATTTTTCTGCTGACTCAGCAATTTTTACATATTGGCTTAACCTTCTTAATGGTGCCATCATAGGCCCAAGGTTATTATTAAATGTTACGAGGAAAGTATCTATGGGCTTTCAATTTGTATGGTTTTTTTTAAACCTGAGAAACCTTGAAGGGTCAAACTGCATACTTTCCTCTTGATTACTATGCAAGTCAATGCGGATTGCAATGATAATTTACATTTTCAACTTCTCCAAAACAATTAACCTGTTGCCTCCTAATTTAGTACAGCAAATCTATGGGTCTAGGATTTTTTTTTCCATATGATAATATACAATCTTGAGGTCAAAGTTCAAAATCAAATTCTTGCTGCATTTTTCTGCTGACTCTGGTCACATATTGACATATTTTCTTATTGGTGCATCGTAGGCCCAAGGTAACTATTAAATTTGATAGGAAAGTACCTATGGGCTTTCAATTTGTTTGTTTTATTTTAAACTTGAGTTACCTTGAAAGGTCAAACTGTGCATACGCCTGTTGATTACTATGGAGGTTAATGGGGATTGCAATGCTAATTGAATCACATTTTCCACTTCTCTAAAACAATTGGTGAGATTCACTTCAAACTTGATGGGGATGCACATCAGGTTGGTATCCACCAACTTTGTTAAAATGGCCTTGCTCCAATGATTTTTGGATTTATATTTTATTACTTATTTTTGGTGAATTTTTGCATTCCTTTTGATTGCCATGTGAGTCAATGAAGTCTGCAATGGCAGTTCACATTTTGACTTCTTCAAAACCATAAGGCAGATTAACTTGAAAATTTTGGTACAGATACTCCATAGATTTTGGGAATTTATTTCATATTGTGATGACCTTTAGGTCAAGGTCACAATGCCTTGCAAAATAAAATGGTTTCCTTGCCACATCTTCAAATGGGTATAACTGAAGTCCATCAAACTTTGTCATCATTTACCCAGGTGAGATTTCCCTTAAATTTGCTAAGAGGTGACCTTGAGGTCAAAGGTCAGGGTCAAACTTTCTGCAGAAGAATGGTGGCCTTCTTGGAGTGGTGGCCTGTAGTATGAGGAGCCTGATTGGGGGATGCATAATGTTTTTCGCATGAAAAACTCACTTCTGGTTGTCTCTGTAGTGTTGGCCATGAAGTTAAAGTTTTCCCCCAAAGATTCCCTTGAGATCTTGTGAAAAATTGACAGATTGCCAGCCATTTTATAAATGAAGCTGCATGGGCCTCAAACTCTGGTCCTGTTAGCTAACCCTCAATTCTACTTTGCCTCCCCCCCCCTCCCCCCCCCCCCCCCCCCCCCCAGCCTTTGGAGCAGTGCAAGATCATTACTTCTCATGCAGATATTGGATTTATGTCACTCTGGTTTCTGGATGTCTGTACTGGTAACAGCAGGTGCTCCTTGCCTGATGGCAATCCCAAGCTTGCACACTGTCCAGCTGTCCTGAAGTCTTTACACTGTCTAAGAGATGCACAGGCACGGTCCTGTCCACTTGATGGAATTGCTCAGTGTGTAGACATTTAAGGTCTGTTAGATTGGTACCTTGTTGGGCAAGAGTTGTAGTCCTTAGTGGGGACATTAATTAGGCCGGCAAGCATGAGGAGAGTGACAAACAATTCTACGTGTCTGTGGATTGCTTTGAGACAGTTTTTAAGTGGCTGGTGGCTGTAGGTGATATTCAGATCGTATTTATGTACAGTGAAACCTCACTGTAACAACACTCAAATATCCAACATACTCACATAATGGCACAAGATTTGAGGGACATAATGTTCAAATTGCTTTGTTATTTGACTCATTACCTAACTCGTTCTGATATGTGATACATTTTACAGGGAACAGATGGTGTCACTATTAAGAGGTGTCACTGTATATATTGTTGGGTGGGGTGGTGGGAGTGGCAGTACTTGTATACTGCTTGTCCTTTGGATCAATCTGTCCATGTCTTGTAAAACTGCCTGGTCTATTGCCAGCGGTTGCACGTCCTATCATTATACATGTAGTGGGGTTTCATTCTCTCATCATGTCCTTCACGTGCATCAAGTAGACTGGTAGTGATTTCCCCAGCATTAGAGTTGGGTGTCTATCTAACCCTCATTAGTGCAGACCTGCAGTATGTTCAGTTTATTGGCGGTGTTAACTCTGAACCTGAAGATCAGTGAAGTCATGTTGGAAGTGATTACCTTTATTCACTAAAACTGAATATGAGGAGTTTGATCTCCTTAATGTTTATCTGTGGTCCCAGAGTATTGCAATAGCTATGACAGTTGAGCATGGTGAGCCACAGATAACCAGTGTTTTGGTACTTGCTAGTCCCTTCGGAAAATGGTAGATACATTTGTCTTGCATTGGCTCTGTCTTTTCAGAAAGCACTGAAGGAGAAGGAAGAACACATAGAGCAGTTGTTGCGGGAGCGTGACCTTGAAAGGTCAGAGGTCGCACGTGCAGCTGCTCAGACAGATGAGGTTTGCATTTATGATCCTGAATTGTTAAGATTTGTTTCTGGATGAAAAGTGCATCAGTTATGTCCAGTAACTTATAATTTGTTACTTACACATGAATCAGAGATTTGAGATTTCAAATTCTCTCTCCACAGAATACGTTAAGTCAAAATATCAACCAAAGAATAAATTTATTTCCATATCAAAAGGGGTTTTAAAAGTGAATGAAATTAGAATGTAGCAAGACCTCAGTGGGTATGAGGGGGGCACCTGCAAACTGTCTTTATTGGACCAGCAGTATGTGTCTGCTGGAACTGTAGTGTATGTTGTTCAGTTGACCCTGTGACCAAGCAAGTATATTCTGTTTAGGCGGAGAATCAGTTGTCACTGTTCCGAGCAGATCATGAACGCTATGTGGAGGAGACTGAAGAAGTGATAAGAAAACTAAAAGAGGAAGTCGAAACTGTGTCCCGCGTCAAGACTGATATTTCAGGACAGCTGGAGGAGGAACGGAGGTAGGGTTTGAAGCTTCCAACATGTTGAACGATGCAGTTCTTTGGAAATATTAAAAAGTGGAACTTCTTTGGAAAGATGAATGATGATAAAATCACTGTCACATGATCCTTGGAGCTTTTAAAGCTGATAACATGTACGTGCTATGAATCTATATACTGGTATCTTATACACCCATTTTTAAAGAGTTTCCTGAGGTAGTTAAGTGATTTTTGCACTAACTGGGTCATGATCTTAAAATAAAGTTTTGTGCGCTTACAAGCTAGAAGGTATATTTTGTTGTGTTGTTGTTCCACCTCCAGCTGTTCTTCAAAATAAACTGTTGAAAATTGTGCTTTCAGAAAAATTGAGGACCTGCAGTTCACCATCGAAGAGGAGGCCATTAACAAAACTGATCTTGAGGTAAAAATTTCAGAGCTCTCTGCCCTTATAAGAAACGTGTAAGTGTGTGTATGTGCATGCATGTGCACAGTCCTTTTTTTTTTTAACCTGAGGTACAATGTACATGTAGCATTTATATCTTTATTTAGGTAGAGGAGTTACATTTTCTGCATTTTCCTTGTCACCCTCGTAAGAAAAATGAGGTTTAAGTTTGGTATTTGGACAAAAATTGGCACAGGATCTTATCTTCTATGTTGAGAAGGATAGAGAGTGATTGATGTCATTGTTTGTAAAGCACTGAAGAAACCAATATTATTGATAAGAAGATGAAAGATGTGATGGAAATAAAGATGAAAGAGAAGCAGCAAGCATACGATGTAATACATGGGAAGATTTTTTTCGCAATTGCTTTTGTGCAGGATCTTGTAATGCTGAGTTTATGGGCAAGCTCTGCATGTAGCCAGCATGTAGTTGTGCCATCCTCAATGCATTCATTTATGGATCTACTGAGGTCAAACTACTCTGAATTATCATTAGGATCCCAGATTTGTATTCCTCGTAAAAAGACCTTTCATTCAAGTACCAGTATGCCTATAGTTCCAGAGAGAATATCCCAGGTCAACAGCTTTTCTCTGCGTACATTGGGTTGAATGCATGCCAAGATAAGCTGTTGACTCAGTCCAAAATTTGGTACTGAAAGGGTTAATTGCCAACAGCTGAATGATTAAGCCCCAATTACCAGAGAGCAACAGTGGTCAAGAAGGATTACGATATTTTTTTGACCCATAAAATATAAACCAAGATGTTTGTTGACCCGCTGGTGCCCTCTATTGGTCAAAGGTTGCTGGCATAGTCCATCCAGCTTCTCAGATGGGAAGATATGTTGATGTATTGTAACTACAACAAATTCACTGGTGCTTTCAGACAAAGACAGAAGAGGAAGAAGCCATGTGGAGATGGAGATGAAGTTACAGAAAGAGAAGGATCGAGCAGACCAGCTGGAACAGGACCTGCAGAACCTGAGGGTGAGTATGACTGTCTGGTGCACAAAATAGGTGGTTCATGTGAACACTGTGTTCGGCTTAATACAGGAAATGCTTATTGATTGATCAAATTATACTACACACATATTTCATCTCATGTCACCGCTAAGTAACTGGTTAATTATAAATAAAAATTGTTCCTTTCAAAAAAAAAAAAAAAAAAAAGAAGATATATATATATATATATATATAGTATATGTATATATATGTATGTATATATATGTATGTATATATATATGTATGTATATATCTATATATATATATATATATATATATATATATATATATATATATATATTATATATATATATATATATATATATATATATATATATATATATATATATATATATATATATATATATTATATATACATACACAGTAGTTCCTGTCACCAGAGACCAGCCCTACAGCAACAAAAAAGTGGTCTTATGAGGCAGGTGGTCTTTCACGACAGGTAAATTAGCATGGGAAGTATAGGACTTGGGAATCTCAAAAGCGGTATCTCATGAGAGGGTGGTCTCTCATGACAGGGGTCTCTCGTGACAGGGATTACTGTAAATATATATGGTCATCAACATTCTCACAGTTTTCAAAGGGGAAAGTGTCCTGTCTCAGAATGATGACTGGACCTGTCCATGGGACATGAGTTATGTAAGCAGACCATGTTTTTGATGTGAACCATAACAGAGATGCAAATTATTCTGTAAAGAAAAGGCAAATTGTGATTTGTGAATTTGATCATAATGTCAGCAGCAACAGTCTGTGTCTCACAGTTGTTTGTATACGTGTATTGTAGGCTCAGTATGAAGGAGAACAAAGTAAATTAAAACAAGCAGAGGTGTCCACCAGCTCCTACACAGACCAGATACAGGAACTGACCCACAAGCTGACCTTGACCGAGAACAAGATCAAAGCCCTCGAGGCAGCTAGGGACAGTGAAGGTGCTAAGGTAAGAAATGTATGGCTCAACTCTTTCAGTGCCAATCACGTCTAAAGTCGATCTACTTAAGCCAGACAAGTCTGAACTATCATTAGGATCCCAGATTCATATTCCCTGGTAAAAGACCTTTCATTCAAGTACCAGCATGCCTATAGTTCCCAGGTCAACAGCTTTTCTTGGCCTGCATTGGGCGCAATGCGCGCCAAGAAAAGGTGTTGACTCAGTCAAAAATTTGCCACTGAAAAAGTTAAATGAAAGTGTATCACCAGATTGCTGAGCATGTTCTTTTGAATCCTGTGGGGACAGAATCGTCAGTGGTCCTCCATGCACTCTATGTGCTGTGCAGCTGGAGTGTACCAGGGAAAACTGCTCATCAATTGTCTATATCATTCCTTTTAAAAAAAGTTGTGATAATTTTTAATGGGAAAAAGTTGCCTGCCAGTGCATCTGTGTCAGGCCACAGAAGTTAAGGGCACTACCTATGATGACTTACGGATGTTCAGTTTATCTACCTTTATGTTCCAGAGTATAACTGTGCTGTAGATCTTTTTAACCACTAAATTTATAGCATGAAGCCCTCTGTTTTCATTCCAAATTCAGAATTGAAGGGTTTAATGTTGCACTTAGGTTAATTCAGAGACCTTTATTCTGACAAAACAAGGGTACATGTAAACCATGGAGGCATTATACAGAAGGAGAGAGCACACCAGCAACCTCAAAGGTTCCAGCCCTGAAACCGCCAAGTTTTTTTTTTGGGGGGGGGGGGGCAGCAATTAACCCACACACTGTTACTGTGCGACTGCCGGGGCACAGCTTGTGTAAACACAGAGGCTATTAGCTCTTGGTGCTCGTGGGTATTTTAGACCTGTTGGTAATCTTCGAGGTGCTGGGTGACAAGAATCCCCTATTTCAAGGCTGATTTTCTACCTGGCCAAATCATGCCACAAAATAAATGTTAACATCCATGGCAAGATCTTACATTTTGGTATTTCAACAATCCGGTCGCATCTGGATATCAAATTATACAGATCTTTATTCAAGTTAAAATGCCCATAGGAAATAAGCCATCCATCTTGGGAGAAACTGGATTTCCTCCCAGTTCCCAGGTTGATTTTCTTACCTGGTCAAACGACGCTAAGAAATGATAGTTTACATCCATGGCAAGGTCTCAAATAAGAGAACATTTTGCTGTTATTTGGACGAACCGGTTGCATCCGGATTATTCATTTATATGGATCTTCATTCAAATGAAATTGCCCATACTTTACATTGGGATATATAATGCGGGACAAAGGGAGAACAAAGGAATTGTTTGCACAATTAATTGGTCAAGGGGGGTGGGGGTGGGAGGGGGGTGATGGGCTCAACTAGCCGTGCTCTCTCCTTCTGTATGATACCTCCATGATGTAAACTGACCAAGGTTTGCCTGCTCGTGTGTCTGAATGATTATGCTACCTCAGGCAGGGTGTCAAGGCCTGACAGTCTGCCTAGCAGGCAAGCTTTATTTTTAGAAAAGAAAAAAAGGTGTATAAATGGTGTGGTTGCAGGGATCGTCAGAAAACCTGCGTTATAATATGGGGGTCAAGCCTGGGGGGGTACTCCCTTCAGCGAGCATAATGGGGATGTGTGGCTCTGAAGGGTAACTTTTTGAGTGCATTTTTCCCTAACCAAGGTATCAATTTTGTCAAGAATCTCCCTAGCGAAGGTCCAATATTTAAACTAGGGCCCCTAACTAAGGTCGTAAAAAAATCAAATGGCCCTTATCAAGACCCCCGGTTAAGGCAATCACTTTCATTCGCTTCCCGCGATCAAATTGCACGCTGTGATAATTATAATTACGCTGCTAGTCTATCGCGTTGGCCACCCTAATAAAGGTCCAGGATTTCTTGGAATGGGGGCCCTGATGAAGGGTAGGTTTGTGGAAATCTGAGCTGCACACCCCTATCAAAAAAAGTAGAGAGTACCCCCCCCCCTCCCCTGGGGAGTCAAGGGGTCAGATTCATGCAGCTGTAGGACTTCATGGCAAATATGAATGTGTGCAGTTGGTTGGCTGGTTTCTATGTAAACCTGCCCCTTTCCCTCAAAAAAAAAGAAAAACCAGCAAAGTGATGATCTCAATTGGTGCACTTGATAATGTTTGCTTTAACACCTGAAACAGATTGTTAATTTGTGTTATTTGATTATATCTTAATTACTTTGGACAAAAACTCTGACATAACTGCTTGACACACCTCAGGGATCAAGGGTTTGTATCACCTTTTATTGTCCACATTGTTGCCAGGATTGTGGTCCAGTGGATATAGCTTTAACAGTGAGTCATGAGATGTTATCAACAGGGTATCTTGTCCATTCATTAAATGTGTGCCATGTCCGTGCAGTGCTGCAGTTGAGTCAAGCTTCCACACAAGGCCTGATGCACTACTACCCGGGCAGAAAAATCATTGGTTGGTCCATTACTGGTCATCTATTTGTTAGCCAGAGTGGACAGGACAAAACTGGCTTTAGTAGAATGGTGGATTTGGCTGACTTTTACAAAAACAAACATATCCCATAAATTGTTTAATGATAAAATCCATTGGGTGCTTCAAGAACAGGACATGATATGCACAGAATATTATGTATGTTTTGTGTTGCTACTCAGGTCTACAGCATTGTTGTCTCGCCAGCGTTAGCTGTTTGCGAGACTAAGCTGTCACTTTCCGGACGTCCGTCCGTCCGTCTGTCCGTCCGTCCGTCAGTCCGTCAGTCCGTCAGTCCGTCAACCAAAAACTTCGGAGTGGCATTATTTCACTAACTAGATCAGATAGGGCTATCATACTTGGGTGGATGATTGATTGTAATCATCACTAGAGATGTGGGCCATCAATGTTACACTTCATTGATTACTTCTTGCTTCATTGAGCATTGGAGAAAAACTTCGGAGTGGCATTATTTCAGTAACTAGACTACATAGGCCTTTCATATTTGGGTACATGATTTAATGTAATGATCCCTAGAGACGAGGGTCATCACTGTCACACTTCATTGATTACTTCATGCATGATTGAGCATTGGAGAAAAACTTCGGAGTGGCATTATTTCAGTAACTAGACTACATAGGCCTTTCATATTTGGGTGGATGATTTATTGTAATCATCCCCAGAGACGAGGGTCATAACTGTCACACTTCATTGATTCCTTCATGCTTGATTGAGCATTGGAGAAAAACTTCGGAGTGGCATTATTTCAGTAACTACACTACATAGGCCTTTCATATTTGAGTGGAAGATTTATTGTAATCATCCCTAGAGATGAGGGTCATTACTGTCACACTTCATTGATTACTTCATGCTTGATTGAGCATTGGAGAAAAACTTCGGAGTGGCATTATTTCACTAACTAGACTACATAGGCCTTTCATATTTGGGTGGATGACTTATTGTAATCATCCCTAGAGATGAGGGTCATCACTGTCACACTTCACTGATTACTTTATGCTTGATTGAGCATTGGAGAAAAACTTCTGAGTGGCATTATTTCACTAACTAGACTAGGAAAGGCTTTCATGCTTGGGTGGATGATTCATTGTAATCATCCCTAGAGATGAGGGTCATCACTGTCACACTTAGAAGCTTCAGAAGCCTGTTGAAATTGGATGACCTCAACTGATTTCAACGACCTAAATGTATTTTCATGGGTGAAATGCAAAACGTGGCGTTACCACTGCAACTTTTGACGAATTCAAGCCAAGTTTACCAAACTTACACCACCTTTGCTTCTTAGGAAAGCTTTAGAAGTCTATTGAAAGTGGGTGGCCTTGATGTATTTTTGACCTACTTTGGAGGTCCGATGCATTGCATCCTCGAATGTACAATGCTATTCATGGCCAAGAGTCAAACCAAGTTCACCAAATTTATACTAGCTTTGCATCTTACAAAACGTCAGAAATCTCTTGAAAGTGGATGACTTTGACCTACTTTTGACTCGACAAATCTTATTTTCCTTGTGTGTCTTGGGTATAGTTGATTGTAGGTCCCTGGTTACTATTTAACATGAATAGCAAAGTACCTATGCTTTATTTTTGGTGTTCTTAAATTTATCTTGAAGTGTCCTTTGAAGGTCAAACTTAGGTAACTGAACATATGAAGTCATGTTGGCCAAGGGGTATTAAGTGCTTTACATGACATCTATCACTACGAAGCTTGAAACTGGCATGTCAAGCTCTGATTTGTATTAAGATGTTATATACTTTATAGGCCATTTTGTTTAAAAAAAAAAAAAAAAGTGGTATATTCTGAGTAAATATATTGAGATTTACTTGATACATTCAACATCTACTAAATACCATTATAATGTTTGGTCTTACAATTACATTGCTACTGAATGCTGGCGAGACATTCATGCCCCCTGGGCATGGCTCTGGTTTATATTTGTGCAGGCTAATCAAGTCAATGAGGAGTTGATGCAGAATCAAGGGAAGATTCAGGAATTACTGGAGACAGTAGCTGCAAGAGATAATGCACTGAAGGACTTGCAAGAAAAACTGCAGGAGATGGTAAGTTTGGGATTTCCTGTCTCTCAGTTGCAGTTGCCCTTTGGGATCCTTTTCGACCACACTCCTTATTTTGTTGTTTCATTATTATCCTTTGAAAAGTCACCCATTTTGAACCGTAAGGAAATAGGATAGAGCTTTGTTTATAAAATAGACAAAAATAGACAGTATTGACTATAGATGGCACCACTTGCATTACAGGACCAGCTGCAAGTGGTGCCATCTGGAGCCTAGTTTCTCAGGCTATATATGCTCCAAGAGTGTTAACAAGTGCTAGCTTAGAGTACATGTAGTTTGGTACCGCAAGCATTCCTCGTAGATGAGAGTTCAGGAGGAGACCCTGGTGTAGCTTAAAGCCTGGCCAGCAGCTGTTATTGATGTTTTCAGCCTCATACAGTGCCAAACAACTTGAGATAGTTACTGATTCAGGCTTTTACTTTTACATGTAAGAAGAGCTGAGGAGTGACCTTTAACCTTTGTCTCTATGACCCTTCATGTTACTCTGTGCTTGTAGTGTTCACATGTTCATGCACAAGTTTCCATGATATTGATGGATGATAGATAGATAGATACCAAATGTTCATTTTTGTTGTTCTTGTTGGGGTGGAGTGGGGTGGGGTGGGGGTGGAGCTGAGAGTGAGTGGGGGGTAATCAATTTCTGTGGAGAACTGGTGTGCACTGTTAAAATAGATTTAATGATATTTACTAAATACCAGAAAAATGAAAACCAACAGTACATTGTCACTAATGACATATTTGACCACTTACTGTCTGCTATTTTTGCATATGTAAGCAAGTAGCTGGCAGGAAATGTATTTTGGTAACTCTTAGTTTGCAGTGGAAAATTATCATGCAATTTTTCCTACATTGCTCTTTATTTGGTAGGGTTAAACTAGCCACAGAGGGAGCCACTCATTTTCAACTGCAACTCGATCCATAATCGAAGGGCTCCAGGGGGCAGAAGTAGGTTAATATAAAGAGTCTGAATCTGATAAGACACTTGTGGTCAGTGGTGCTTGTCAAGATTATATTAAATATTGTATAAAGGGATTAGCTGCAGGATGTTATGAATAGGGACGGTGCATTTACAATATCTGCCATGTTACTACTCATGAAGCCTGCAGGTGCTGGCAGAAACATAGATAAAAGTGAAGGGGGTAGGCAGAGTGTAAACTGAGGTATTCAATGTGCCCAGTCTCACATAATTAATGTGTTTGGGCTTCCCTTGTGACATGCTTATCACACAAGTTAATATTGAGAGTGCAGTGAAACAGATACAGGATAAGTCCAGACAGTGTATACAGTGCCTGACTGTCAGTGCCTGACTGTCAGTGCCTGGTCACTGTCCATTTATTATTGATGAGGTCTTCATTTCTCTAGAGGAAACAGGGTTTACATATTGTTTGTCCATGCATGCTTTGTGAATGCACAACGTTTGTCATTCTGCTGTCTGAGCCCAGCCAGTTAGCCTCACATTTTACCAACCATTCTGAAAAATGGCAAATTACGTACATGTTAAACTGGGACATATCCTGGTATGAGCATTTACCCAGAAGTTCCCAGATATGTTTGACAGGTGTATGGTTTGTAAAATGTGAAGCCAGCCAATATGTGTATCTGCAGAATGCTTTGACATATTTTTCTCAAATGTGGCACAAGGGGCTCCCATGGTGTACAATTTGAATTGAATTTGAAGTTTATGGTGACCTATTTATTGACAAAAGACAAAACTGGGCACACGTTTCTGTTGATTGGCAGAGATGATCTCCTAACTGCCTCAGGTGATCATATCTGTGTCAAATGGGCCATTGCAGGTAACAGATTTTCTTCTTACATGTGTAGTCACATGCAAGCTGAATTAAAGAATTTAATGAAACATTTTATTGGACTTGGTACTTTGTCAATGACAATTGAGGACCAAACCACCAATCTTTAAAATGACGCAATATTGAGCATTGCATATTAGCCAAAGATTCTCCACATTTTTGGGTGGAGGTTGGGTGGGGTAGGGTGGTTCTGACAAGGTATCAAAATTCAAAAAGTGGCATGCAAGTAACGTAAAAGATAGCTATTAAGTGAGAAAGACTGTCAGTGGCATACTTGTCCAGTCTCCCCCCATAAGGTGGGAGTCTCCCAGTTTTAGCCCCAAAATGTTTTGATTTACGTGCAAAATTTTTCAAATTTGGCAGAATCTCCCCCATGGAAATTTAGTATTTTCTAGTATATTCTTTGTTAAAATACATATCTCCTCCATGAATTTTTTTCAAATTTACAAAATCTCCCTATTTTGAGGTGTGGAATGTTGACAGGTATGCAGTTCACCAGTAAGACAGAGATGTTGGGGACTTTTGCAAGTCAACAGATTATGTATAGATTTGGAATTTGGTTGCTAGCTTACAGGGAATAGATTCACTGCACTGGTGGCTTGCCCCTTTGGCAAAGCCACTGCACTGAGGTGTTAGAAAATAAAAGATGGAAGAGATAGAGGGACAAGGGCCTAAGGAGTGGATGTGAACAGCAGGAAGGCTGGTTGGTAGTCCCATAGTGATAGGAAAAAGTTCATTTGTACCATATGGCATTGTGCTCTGAGGTCAACTTCATCTGTGGCTTGCTGCCCTTGACCATTATTTTGCAGTGGTATATGCAGAGATAGGTCAACAGACAAGTCGGAAAGAGCACCCTATTCCCTGAGTGATGTGCAAGGTTCGTTTGAGGGTCTGCCATTGGAAATGCTGACCAGCACACTAGAGCTGGTGGCCAACCGTACAAAGCCTGATGTATTGGATGCGAGTTGAGCCCACGTAGCCTTCACAGTCAGTGTGTGTTAATTCTAAAACGTTATTGATTTATAGTGCCAATAGTGGACAGCTGGCAATCTCCCTGATTGGCCATTCACACTGTCAGCATCTGAGAAAAGTGCTCTGTTTTTATTTGTATGACCAAAAAAGGGAAAAAAGCAGGTCAAATTTTGGAGCATTAAATGTGAGTTGTCTTTTCCTGTATGGCATGAAGATTATCACACAAGAGCCAGACTTGGCATCGGTAGATCACAGATAGCCACAGGACAAATAGGCCCAAGGAGCTCTACTGAGCTGTAGTTAGATGTACTTTAGGGCTGTAGAGAGGAGCAATTACTGTTCTTATGGTTGCTGTATTGGCAGACGCTGATTACGTTTTCATACCTGGAGGTATCCCCATGGAATTAGGAGGGCTGCGGTGGTCCGATTGCCCGCCTACGTGCATTGACAATTGATGGGTCCAGATGTACAACATGTACACACTCCCCTGCCAAACTGGCTAATCAGGACTACTTGTCACTGGCCAAATACAATAAGGAAACTGTTGATTGGTTAATGACAATATGCATCAGCTTGAAAGATAGCCACACATCTCCAATAGGTACTGTCAGAACATGTTTTGAAGCTGTCAACCAAACATATACTTATGATCATGAAAATGTCATTATTTTGTATGTTATCTTCATGCAGTGACAGGAGCATACATGAAATGTATTTGTATAGTTTGATTAACCCTTACCTCCTCCCCAAACTGGCCAAAACGGGCTGGTGGTCAAATGTTGTCTGCTTCAGTGTTTTCAAATATTTTCAACAGTACTTGGTCATGAAAAACAACTTGACTGAGAATTCTAGATGAGACTTATCAAGATCACATGCCCCAGGACAACTTTCCTTAAACATATTTTTTTTTTTTTAATTTTTTTTTTCAACAATGTTCATGTACAAATACAATATTCTCATCAGCAGTTAAACTTTCCTTGACATGGGTTGGGCACTTAGTGCTCAACCCATGCCAAGGAAAGCTGTTGACTTAGTCTTAATTGAATGGAGAAAGGGTTAACAATTTTTGGTTTTGATATAGGGTAGGCATTTCAGGACATTTAGACTTTGTTAGCTAAATATAAGAAGATTGTATGGACATTGTTGAGGGATGGATATGCAACAAAGAGTGAGATGTAGGTCATTGGCTGATACCTTTGTGCATGGCTTACAGGGTGAATGGCTCAGCTGGTTTTAATGGATACATATTCCTAAATGTGTGCTTGTTTACTGGATAAGAAAGAGCGTCTGTAGGTTTTGGTCCAAAATTTCTCGTTTTCATGTGCAGAATGTCAAGGCAAGTAATGTGTATAGAGATACCGTTAATTCTTGTGGAGACAACAGTAAGTCGTAGTGGTCAGGCGAGTCGTGCTCTTTTATACT
The DNA here is from genome assembly GCA_964020975.1 of Hermodice carunculata. Lineage (NCBI taxonomy): Eukaryota > Metazoa > Annelida > Polychaeta > Eunicida > Amphinomidae > Hermodice > Hermodice carunculata. The sequence continues at coordinate 25,347,744 of OZ026620.1, forward strand.
CTGTATTTTAATAGATCAAACTCTCCAGTGGAGATGAATGTCCACTTTTAGTTTGGAAGTAGATGCAGGTGTCATACATGATGGTACATGTGTTGCTGAGTAACTTGTAGCATGGGGTAGTAATTTGGACTTGGTGTTGTGCAGTAATAATTCACCTTGTTTGGCCAGCTGTCATGCTCTCAGTTCATGCTGACCGGTTTGACTTAGGTAGAGCCACTTGCAATTGTAACTGTGTCCTGCAGGTAGTTTGTAACAGATGCTTAACCACCCTTGCTGTGTAGCACAGACAAATTTTATTTGCCACTGCTCCCTTCCCCACTATTGACAATACTATTCACTTTTCCTGAAACGATTAAGTTCACATGCACGTTTGGCTCCTACATGTATGTATGTGTATATATATATGATTTCGTTTTAACCTCTTTCCTTTCCCATCCCTCAAAATGTACCTTGCTATCAGCTGAGAGATTTCACTATGTAACAACTTGAGTGAGTCATACACTGTATGAGAATGGATATGTCCTACATTTTAGCCCTGTCGTGAATTCATACCGAGTCCATCCCTTTACCTTGGGTGTGTTACCACCCAAGCTGCTGCATGGAGGGAGCTTTTGACCTTGGGCGTACAGTTATAACTGGACTGATTTTTAAATCTCATTCACATTGCTTTTCATTAAAACTTAAATTGATAAAAATGGTTGAAGTAGATGACACTTTAGCTCATGCTAGTTTTGGCTACTGTTAGGTGAAAAGGGTTAATTTCTGGAATTGATGTAATTAGAGATGTGATTGTTAAAAATTGAGACATAGGAAGAATTTATAAGAACAAAATTTAGTGCACAACATTGAGTAATTACATGTAAATATAGACAGGATTCTTAAAAATATAAAAAAAACAAAACCAGATGGGTGCTGTGTTGTTGATAAATAATTAAGTTTTTTTAAGAAAATCAGAGAAATGTATATGTTCTACCCAGTTATATGGCCTGAAAGGGATTCGATGAGAAAAAGTAAATTATTCCTGGGAGACCATAATTTGTAGATTGTGTGTGTGTGTGTGTGTGTGTGTGTGTGTGTGTGTGTGTGTGTGTGTGTGTGTGTGTGTGTGTCACAATGAATGTAACAACTAAAATTTTCAAACAGAGCAGAACTTTTGTTCTGTGTGACTGTCACTGGCAACAAACTGTCCTTGTAACAAAAAAGACAGATCTGCCATGGACAAAAACAAAACAAAACATTTGCATGATCTCAAGTTTAAAAAAAAGGAACAGACTCAGTGTTCTCAATGATTAACATATGACTGTCACAGAGAAATGTTCCCTCACACCAAGTTGTGTGAGGGACCAAGTGTCTGCACTTGTGTGTTAATCTAATGTTGCCTTAACTTTGTGGCATTTTTGTGCTTGATGGGCAGCAAGTGAGCATGGCCGACTTGGTGACACTGTACTCGGACAACGAGGACAGTGACCGTAATTAGAGGGAGGTAAGTCCGGGGACAGACTGGCCCAGTGCATCCACAATGGCACCCGCTGTACTTTACTGCTAGTTTTCTGACAACCCTTACCCACGCACCACTATATGTTTCTTTATTTCTAAGTCATCTGAAGACAACATTGCAGTGAAAATAAAACTGGAAATCTTGTCATTGAATTTGGTTAAGTTGCAGTGGTGAGTTACCAGCATAACAAGAGTGCAGCACTATACATGTTTAACATCATGGTTTGGGTCTGATAATGTTGTGGTCCGAAACATGATGTGAAAATGTGGACTGCAAACACTGGGTGGAGGTTCATGCAGGTTTTATTCTCACAGCTTCACCTTAAAATGTATGAACTTTATGATAGTTTGCCAGATTTCATAGTATTTATTTTGCCATTTCTCTGGCTTCAGGGTGCTGGAGAGATGGCTCATAGGCCATCGTAAATTTTTTTTTTTTTTAAATCTTATTTGTGTAGTTCTCATTTCTGCTTTGTGCTGAACATATATTACATAAAATTCTGGGTGAAAGTTTAATTTCTGCTTTTGCTTTTGACTATTACATTATGTTAAATGAACTATTTGGTATACAGATGTAGATCAATCACTTGTTTGATGTGTCAGCCTACACTTTAGCACTGTCTCAGTTGCATGAAACACTGCATATAATGGGGGGGGGGGTATCCTAAGGTAATAGTTATTCTATTAGTGCCTCCTTATTCTTTTGGGAGCAAGCAAGTAGCAGAAGTAGTATGATCCCACAGTGTGAGTTGCAGCTAGTTATGTGATCCTGCACTATGCCTTCCAGCTGGTCACCATGCCACATTGTGAAGTGCACAAGTTATGTGATCCCACAGTGTGAATCTTAGCCAGCATTTCCTTGCATTGTACATTGCAGTTGCAAATTATCGAGTAGTAGTAGTAGTAGTAGTAGTAGTAGTATTATAATTTTATTGACATGCAAATTATCGAGCAGTGTAAATTATAGTTAGTATTATGATCCTTACTGTAATTAAGTATCTAGAGCTGATGAACATGGCTTGAGTGAATGGTCAATAAGGTGACCATTGTTGGCACAGTCTGTCCCCTGCCTTAATGTCTCATTGCGTGGACAAGTTGGACTGGGATCAATCAGGCCGCTGAGAAACTCATTCAGTAGACAACTTCTACTGCACAAATTATTTCCTCAACCAGTGGTCACCTTTCAAACACATGTTAATGTTGTTGACATCTGCAGACTGCATTACAGCAATGTGGCGTTAAGTTTTGCCTGGTGTCGATGTCCTTATCCGCCGAAGTAGATGGGACATCCATTTTTTTATTGCAAACTGGTGGTTAGCGTAGGAGAGTATTGTGTCAGGAGGTAACTTGGGTTGTGGGACACATCTCTTGATATATATTGGATTCACAGTTTCATTGTTCTTGAATTTGATGTGAAATTGATCTAAGTTGGTGAGATTCTGTGAAGATTTGGCCCCAGGTGGCAGCACATGAAGTGTAGAGGAGGGAGTCTGTGCAGAAGTTGTGTTGTGGGAGATCAGCCCCAGGTGGCATCGCATGCAGTGTGGGGCAAGGTGTCCGCATAGAAGTTGTGTGAGAGATTGTAGATCACAACACATGTACTGTAGGTGTCTATACAGAACTGATGTTGGAGATTGTTTTCAACAGATACAACTTTCAGTGAACAAATCATATGCGTGGTTTGTGTGTTTAAAATGACTAGTAACTCATGAATGGGTCTCATTCACATGGAAGTCAAAAGGAAAACTTAACCTGACTATTATGGCCTGGTAAGACTAAGAGTGAGGCAACAACTTTCCTCCTCACAAGTTTGATGTGAGCACCTAACTGTGTCCCTAGGTCTCCTGTAGATTTCTCATTGAAACAGTTGATATTGGCACCTGTACTCTTTGGAGCCCATTGAGACAGAGCAGGTTAAATTGGAGACCAGCTGCAGCAACCGTAAATTGAATTAGAAATCTTGCTGTACAGTCAGCACTGGCTGATGGGTAGACAGGGATGGACTACTTGCTTGTGCATTGTGGCACACATATTGTATTAGGGAAATAAGGAAATTAACCCTTTCCCCCTTGAATTAAGACTGAGTCAACAGCTTTCCTTGGCTTGGCTTGGGCACTAAGTGCCCAACCCATGCCAAGGAAAGCTGTTGACCTGGGGCATGTGATCCTGATAGGTCTCATCAACAATTCTCTGTCAAATTGTTTTTCATTACTGTTAAAATTATTTAAAAACACTGAAGCATACAACATTTGACCACCAGCTGGTTTTGGCCGGTTTAAGGGGGAGAGGATTAATGATATCAATATAGCTTTTTGTCTGACAGACAAAAAAAATGCATGCAGTCTGGTCAAAGAGTTAATGTCATACACTTGAGCTCTGTCGCTTAGAACACGAAAGATTTACTGGGTTACAAGTAATTGAGAGTGTTGAAGATGAACCTCGCAGCTTAGAGTCAATAGGGCTGGGGCAGCTCAAACACTGAAAATTCCAGTTTGAAATTTACCCTCTGCCGAAGTAGATGGGACATTTTTTTTTATTGCAAACTGGTGGTTAGTGTAGGAGAGTATTGTGTCAGCAGGTAACTGGGTTGTGGCACACATCTCTTGATGTATATTGGATTTTTTTATTGCAAACTGGTGGTTAGTGTAGGAGAGTATTGTGTCAGCAGGTAACTGGGTTGTGGCACACATCTCTTGATGTATATTGGATTCACAATTTCATTGCTCTTGAATTTGATTTGAAATTGATGTAAATTGGTGAGACTCCGTGAAGGTTTGGCTCCAGGTGGCAGCACATGAAGTGTAGAGGAGGGAGTCTGTGCAGAAGTTAGTGTTGTGGCAGATCAGCCCCAGGTGGCATCGCATGCAGTGTGGGGCAAGGTGTCCGCACAGAAGTTGTGTGAGAGATTGTAGATCACAACACATGTACTGTAGGTTTCTATATAGAACTGATGTTGGAGATTGTTTTAAAAAAAAAAACTTTCAGTGGACAAATCATATACATGTACATAGATTTGTGTGTTTGAAATGACTAGTAACTCATGAATGGGTCTCATTCACACTGAAGTGAAAAGGAAAACTTAACCTGACTATTATATACTGGGAAAAATAATTACATAACTCCTGTTTAATTTCCTCACATGGTGGAAACCTTCATTTGAAATAGTCATGGACTTCGACTTATAATGCATTATGGTAATACATGTAATTTGTTAGTCCTCAAGTTTTTTTTCAAATGAAGCACTGAAAACTGTTCGAATATTGTATACATATACAACATTTCTAGGTATACAGAGTGAATAATTTTTGATAGTCCCCCACCTGAATCTGGAAGGACTAGGTTTGCATCCCATCAGTCTGTCCATCTGGCCCTCTGTCTGAAAATGCTTGTTCATGGCATATTTCTTACACTAATACTTACAGATATCAAACTTGGCATGTGGGCCCTTCTTAGGATAGCTGACTTTTACTTACCAAGGTCATGATCATTGACCCTGCCATGGAAAATGTTTGTGCAGACTGTCATTTTGATACTGTAAGGACAAGAGATGCTAGACTTGGTGGCTGGATACTTCTTATGATAGCAGTGTGCCACGTACCAAAATTAGGTCACTGTGACCTTGACCTTTGATCTCTGGCATAGAAAATGCTTCTTTTGCTGTATTTTCTAAGACATACAGATGCCAATCAGTTGTGTGGATGTATCTTAGGATATTGACATGTCACCTACCAAAATCAGGTCAAGGTCATTGGGACCTTGACCTTTAATCTTTATCTATGGAAAAGTTTTTTTTTTTTTTTTTTCCAGGCTATATATTGTTTGAAATGGTAAGCGAAGAGCTGAAGATACCAAGCTTTAAATATGGATATGATATCTGTGTACCTAGAGCATGTAATTCCAGACTTTGACACATTAAACAAGATTTCCTCAGCTACAATACTTCTACTGCAACTCTGTGCCACTTGAATTAGTATAGAGACCAAAACATTATGTTGGGAGAATTAGTGGCCTTGTGTTGTCATCAAAGTTGTGCCCCCTGTGAAATATAACCAGTCTTCTCAGATCACCATCTTCTCATCAGTGACTTAGACTGAAATAAGGTGTTGAACAGTGTGGATAACAATCCAGCAAAGTAAGCAACAGACTATAACAATGTTGTAGTCACTTTGTTCATCTTTTCAAGCCTGATATTATGTTGTTCTTCAATTGATGCAGCCTCCCTGATGGTGTGTTGCAAGCCAAAGGCAGGTTATTGTGACCAAGACCTTTGACTCCACTCATAGAAAAGGCTTGTTTTGAGCCATATTTCATGTACTTGAAGACATACCAATACAGTTGACCTCTGGTGGGGGACTCTCTATCTATTGCCACACAATGTGACTGTCCTGTAGTTTATCTACATTGTCATAGCATGATATATTCATAGTTTGCATACAATTAACAAAATGCATAATTTCAGGTACTTCTGCTTTTCCTGATTGACCTCAATCTTGGAGAGTTCACACCATAGTGTAGCCTTGGGAAAACTTGCTGTGAGTTGAGGTTTGAACAGCAGTCACCAAGTGTAGCTGCTAAACCATCAATCACAGCGGAGTTTAACCAGCATATTGGAGCATGAGTTGATGTTACAGTAGATTGAATGTAGTCTCACTTGATGCATCAGCACACATGATGCTGAAGTTGAAATGTAACTGTAAAGATCATGACACATGATGCTACAGTTTAAAATGTAGCCATAGTCGAGGCATCAGCATTTATGCTGGGGCGGATGGAATGTAACCATAGTTGAGGCATCAGCATTTATGCCTGGGGCAGATGGAATGTAACCATAGTTGAGGCATCAGTATACATGATGGTACAGTTTGAAATGTAACCATAGTTGAGACACAATATATGAGGGTACAGCTTGGAATATAACCATAATTGAAGCATCTGTAGATGATGGCAGTTTTGAAGGTAACCATAGTTGAGGTATCATTATGGATGCAGATTCAGTTTGGAACGTAACCATAGTTAAGGTATCAGTATATGTTATGGTGTAGTTTGGAATGTAACTAGCTGAGGCATCACTATACATGATTTTACGATTTGCAATGAAGCCACATTTGAGGTATGATTATACATGATAATAGAGTGGAATGTAACCGTAGAATGTAGCCACATTTGAGGTATTGTTATAAATGATAATAGAGTTTGGAATGTAACCATAGTTGACAGAGTACAGTAGAAATGTAACCACCATGTAAGTGACATTAAATTTTGTTTTCTGCACATGCCAGGGCTGTCTTCTTGGAGAAAAAGCAATTTTCAGAGTGAAGCATACTTCTGTAGGGTTGTGAAAAGGTGCAAATTTTTATTCTGTTGGTTGAGCCGACCATGATACTAGTGGGGTCCATGCCTTAGAGACAGTTTCCATTGTTCATACTGTGTAAGGTGTCGGGATCTGTCTTAGCACCTGTTCTCTTCTGAGTGACCTTGACCTGTTTTGTAAGGTTGGACAAGTCATGTAAATCAGCACTAGAGAATTTGTGAATGCATTATTATGAACAAATAATCTTAAGTTTTCATCTTCACACCAGTTTGCATGTTATAATACAAGTGGGGTGATGGGTGACTTTGAAGTTTCAACCATACATTTAAATGTTTGCATAAATTAGTTCAATGTGTGATTTTACTTTTTAAAAAGTGGGCTGTGTCTCCAGTCATCTTTTTCAAGGTCATTTAGACTGACATTTGTGTGCACATTTTGTCTCCATGTATGATGTCAGCTTTCATTTTGCAGCCCCATTATTGTACTTTTACTGTATTCCATGATGGACAAATTGATGGCAAGCAATCATTCACAGCTTTGAAAACCACGTAATATTTAAATAGAGAACTGATGGAGCAGAGTTTGCTGTTGATGGAAGCTAGATACAAATGTACTTATATTAAAGCTGTAAGTGTGAAGGTTTGTTGACTGTTTGCTGTGTCAAGTTAATATGTCTGATGCACATTTCTAAGCTTTGTGTTGTGTGTTTACAGCAAGAAGAATTGCAATCCAGCCTGACCAAGCGTAACAAACAACAAGACACCATAGATGGTAAGATACATTAGTACTGCCTCAGCGCTGACGGGCAAAGTCCTAACTTGATAGGGTATTTGGTGTAGTGGTAATGGTCACTACATGTCAGTACGCATGCAGCTCTCTGCCCTTATCTGACCAGAATAAGACTTGAGTCAACAGCTTTCCTTTGTGTAGATTGGGGTCATTGAGGTCAATGTGCACCAAAGAAGGTGGTTGACCTATTATCATGATAGGTTTAATCTAAAACCAAGATGATTTCCTGTCAATGGTATACCTAGGTAAAAACATCATTAACTCTTTCATTACCAATTGGGAGCAAAGCCAATGTGCCTTGAAGTGGCATAATGATACCACATTCATATTCCTTATAAGCTGTCCTTTCATTCAAATACAAGCATGCCTACAGTTGCGTGACTCATAAGAAAAGTCCAAGTCAACAGCTTTCCTCTGCAAACTTTTGGCACAGTGTGACCAAAGTGTGCTGAGGAAAGCTGTTGACTCAGTCAAAACTTGCCAGTGAAGTTCAATCGACAGACAATTTACATCCAGGCTTTGAATGGCAACAAGATTAATATAAAACACTGCTGCATGCTGGTCTCATTATAACAGCCATGATGACATCAAGTTCACAGCGTAAGGTACCTTTACGTATTGCAACAGGTGGGACCAGTAACTCTCTCCAGGTCAGAATACGACTGAGTCAGTAGGGTTCCTTGGCATAGGTTGGGCACATTGACACCAAGGAGAGCTGTTGACCTGGGGTATGCCATCGTGATAGGTCCCATATACAAATCTGAGCACAAATGTTTCTGAGAACAAGACATTTAAGTGAAAACGCTAAAGCGGATGACAATTTACATCCAGGCACTTCTGGCCGATCTGAGTGGGAGAGAGTTAAATGTTGATATCACTGTAATTGCTAGTTGTAGGTGTAATTCCCATTGTAACAGGTACCACAACTTCTTGTACAGTTGGTGTTGATGAAGCTGTCATTTCTAACTTCATGCAGAGCTCACCCTGATCAAAATATAGATATGTGTTGCATTGTCCAAATTCCTTTCATATATAATTGAGACCATACCCATGATTTCCTCTGGCTGTGTCAATGTTTATCTCATTGTAATTTGTTTTTTGTGCCCAGAGTTGATGAAGAAACTTGCCAGCAGTGACTCCTCGTCTTCCAGTCTGGCCACAGAGATGCAGCAACTGAAAACTCAAGTCTCAGGTAGGAAGGGGACGGGATTTTGTGGCATAAATACCCCCGATCCCACCTTTTTTGTGCATAACAAAAACAATTTTCACAGCATATGTAATAATATTCACTGTCTTCATGACTCAAACAAAAAAATGACACGATGTAGCCTTTTGAGAAACAATTCAAAGTTGTGTCACTAATAAAAAGATGCATTTGTGACCAGCTCAGACTTTCAAATGTACATGTAATTGACCTGCAGCCTTGGAGTAGCAGAATGTGTAATATCATCCAACAACGAAAACATGGCAAGGAAATCTTCCATGTTTATTTGCTCAGACCTCCTGCAGGAAGATTATTTCCAGCTTGCCACATATATTTTTGACAAGAGTGATGTGGGAAAAATGGTATGAAATTGGTTTGTAGACTTACAGAGACAAGTACATGCAGGGACAGAGAAGGCTGAGCATCTTCAGGAGGACAAGAACAAATTGGTAGGTAGCATTCATGGAGATTCTGGTACACAGCATTCTTGTTATATGTTGATGAACAGTTGTTGAATAGCATGATAAAAATTTACATGAGAACAGGAAAATCTTAATTTTTTTTTATTCTTTTGCTCCCTTATTGGCAATTATGTCTGCTTTTTGCTTATTTTCACGAACTGCTTCTGTATAAGGTAACATTAATTCAAATTGTAGCAAAATAGAATTTTATTTAAGTGTCACATGATTAGAACGAGCTATTTTATGGTAATTGTATAGCAGAATTCAATATCAGTTGACCATATGATTGAGTTACACACAGTGCAATTATTTTGTATGTAGTAGACCCCCTGCTTGGTGTTGGGTTTGCTTCAATTGGGTTCACTGCTACTGTAGGGCCTGCACAGATCGAGCACATTATTGTACAGTTTTGCATGGGTACACAAATGTGTTGGGCAAAGCATTACATCTGCACACTAATGTGTTTGGGGCACTGCATGATTATGCTTCTTTTGAGCATTTTTGCTGTGACAAGTTATTAATATGTACACCATTCTGAGTTCAGAATATGTTAACCATGATCAATGAAGAGAGTATATTCTGAACTGAAATATTACCGAGACAAGTACGGTTGAACAGTGGAAAATTGATGAAAGCCTGAGGTACCTTTGTTGCTTTTGAAATACACCATAGAGATATGTGAACAGCAAAACTGTCACACTATAAGATTGTTACAAAACTGTCCAAGCATTCAGACTTTTCCATTAAAACATTTGAATAAGCTTCATGTAAAACAACAGTGTCAGACCAGACCAGTAGTAATTCACACACAAATACAACTCAGGTGTAATGAATGAAATCAGACATTTTGCTAGAAAGTCAAAATATTGAAAAAAAAGATTGTTATGCTATGATAAAAACTACAAATTGCACAAAAGAGATTTTGTACTGGCAAGAATATGTAAATAGTTTAGTCACATTCAGCACAATGTAGTGTAAAGTTTGGCACATTACGGTGAACCCCCTGGTCTTTCAGGGCAATACATCAGCATTGTCTGCCGCTGACAATGACAAAGCACAACTTCTTGTGGTTTTTCTGCCCCATTTTGTGTGAAAAATGGATATTTTTCTTTTATATTAACTTAAATTTTGCATGGCATAATATATAATAATGATTCACCGGGGTGAATATAAGCCTTTTTGCATATTAATTATTAGATTTAACTGTTAGAGGTGGTGCTCAGTATTCTTGGTATAAACAAAATGAGTTGGTCAAGTTACTTTCACAGTTCTGCTTTGAAAAAAAAGTTAACAAACTCAGCATATTTTATATATGTAATAAAGTTACTGATGAAAAAAAAAATATATTTACTAAAATCTATAACAAGCCAGAAACTTTGCTCATGCAGAAATTTAATCTCATATGTTTTGTCAGGAAGTAAAAAATAAAACAGTACAAGATTGAAATATAACACAAATTCTTATACATTGCTTTAAATTTCAAAGTAAAAAAGGTTAGAGGTTTGTGCAGGTATGGATATGATATTATAGCAAATTTGAAGGCCCAAATTACTTCCAATGTAGGATGTCATAGTCTGACATAATGGAAACTGACAAGAGTGTTTCAAGCAGGTTTACGTGACCTAACAATCGTGATTCTCATATTGTCTACCTGTTTTCTCTCCACAAACATCTGTGACTCCGAAGGTATCCCCAAGGTTACCACTTGTGTCTTAACATTGGGTACAGGGTGTCTTATACCTCTACTTTACTAACTGATCGGTGCCCTGGCCCGGCCCTGCCCAATCTTTCCATATCTTTCCACACCCTCTACCTCCTGTGAGAGGGCTTGAGAGAGACTAACCACCACTGTCAGCTGAGGCCACTCTGCTTGTGAACTTCTGCTTCTCTCTGGTCCAGTTTCTTCCATCTTGCATATAGTGCATTGCCGACTGCTAGTTACCAGGATGTCCCATCCACTGAACATAATCCCTCATGGATGCAATGCGGTCCATGTGTATTCTGGGGCAGAGTAATTTAGTTTGAGCCCTGTCCACCAGAGGGCACAAGGCATGCGAGGCTATATTTTTCTGAAGCCATATCTACTGCATGTTTTCATAATGTACAGTTCTGTTTTTTAATGCATGAACTTTTTGTTCTATAAGTAAGTTTCAAGCATAAGTAGTTTAGATTACTCATTACAAGTCATACGGTTTTGTGTTTTTATTTTAGTAAGTGTGCTCATATTTTGCACCAGATATTTTGAATTGGTTTTTAAAAGTGCCTGTAGATCTGTGTACATGTGTACTGTAGTCTTTAATGTATGTCTTGTCATGATCTGGATGTCAGTATAGAAAATATTGTGGCAAGAAAAGTTGGCAAGTTTGAAGATGATGACAAGGAGTAGAGCATTGTAAATAGTTGTACACAGTAGAATGACAGTGTTATTTGTAGTCATTTTATTTTAGCATCAGCTTCATTAACTCTTTCAATGCTAATTACAACAAAAGATGTGCTCAGCTGAATTAACATGATGCTTCCAGATTCAAAATTATCATAACAAGACCTTTCGTTTAAAGTACTAGCATGCTTGTTGTTCCAAAAAAAAAAAAAAAAGAGTTTAACAGGTTTCTTCAGCACATTTTTGGGTGCATTTCACCCAAGGCATGTTTAAGAAAGCTGATAATTATGTCATCAACCTCTGCCCTGAAAGATATAATAAGTATGTAATTGTAAGGACTAAATCTTCATCTGTTTCTAAGTTTAAAATTCACACATAAAGTTTGAGATGCTGATGCGTCATGTGATCAAAACAAGCTTTTTAGAATTTTTTACAAAAAAAAAAAAAGCTGGAACACAAGCACACTGCACGCGAATTTACTGCCAACATGATATATTTACAGTGTTTGACTTTTTGACCTTTCATATAGTACCTTTGCATAAACATTTTTGTAATTTTCATCCTTGCTATGTTTAAGAAAAAACAAAAAACATATTTTTGAATTTTGATGTGATAGTTTAACACTGGTAGCAAACGTCAAGACAGCATAATTACATCTGTGCATTTTAGGCCGCAGTGCTTGAAGCATTAAAGTGTAATTGTCATTAGAAACAGGAAGTTGTCATGCATCTGCCATAGATAAAACCATATTGTGACAATAACTCTGCTATTTCAACCTATTCTCATAAAACATCGAAAGTGCACGCTAACATGTGTCTCCAGTGTTCAGTAAAACTTACATTTTGCAAGTGACAATTCTTGAAAGCAACAGGGTTTTAAAAATATATGTCCAGCCGCTGGCTACTGCATTTTGGTTTGACTAAAGTCTACAAAGCCACTGTTTCCTTGATGTATGCAGTGTGCATCAATGAAATTTGGACACGTTGTCGACACTGAAAAGGTTTGCAAAGGCAGAGGTGTCACAATATTATATGCTGCTGAAATGTGGAGCAAAACCGTTTTGACTGTAATGAGCAAATCTGACTGCAGGTAGAATATATTGCAATGTTTTTGAGGCTGGATTGAATAGAAATCTGCACTTTGCCCGGGGTGTACATGGTCCGTGTGTGTGTCCGCTCATCCTGGGTCCAACTGTATGTCAGTACGCCTCAGACATACCTCTGTTTTGTTGAAGGAACAACAAATAGTGGAACTGACGCAACACTCAGGGGACAGTTCCCAACAGCTTACCTTGATGAACGAACAGCTACGCAACAAGGATAGGTTAGTTTCTCCCTTCTTTCCTAGAGAGCTTCACCCTTGGGCTCTGGCGATGGTTGCTTGTCGTGCGCCTTCAGTCAGTCCACGTAGTCCGTCATGTTCATGCAAAGCACTCTTTGCTGCAGAACTGCACTTACCAGCGTGTTGTGTGTGCACGTGTATATAGTGTGTATGTGTGTATGTATAGATATATATGTATATATGTATATATCTAGTAGAAGATAGTACAAGTTTTGCCGTTTCCAAAACATGAACAGTTTGCCTGATCAGCTTCAAAGAAAGTGAGACATTGAGAGTAAGTGGTTAATCTGGGATGTAGATGTACCAGAAGACAAATTACCAACTTTTGTTTGAACTGTTTCAGGAAACTGCAAAAAATTCTTTGATGAATTCTATAAACTGAGAGATTTTCCCAACTGGAAAAGTCTGTGATTAAGATTACAAATTCAAAGTGGTTCATAAATTGTTACATTTAAACAGTTGAAATTTACCTGATTTCCTGTATAAAGATCATCAAAAGGCTGGAGAGCTTTCTGCAGTTCTAAATTGTGCTTTGGGGTAGCCATATTGCTTTTATTCAAAATATTTAATGATAGCAATTTTTATATACACAAGTACTTTTTTTTTTTTACTGAAATTTGTGGAGTTTTAAGTGCATGGTCAAAATTGGTTCATTTGTTGGCAATAGTAGATTACAGGTATTTCGTAGTTATCTGTGTAATTTGTAGAACTGTTTGTGAACAGTTCATTGTTCACAGCCAGTTGTGTACTCCGTAGATCAGTGTCATCCATAAATAGGTCTTTTGCTTTGTTTTTTTTTTTTTTTTTATAGGATAGCCACTCGAGTTTAGGATTCTGTATATTCTGTATATATGGAGACATTTTTGCGTATCCTGTACAAGTAAAATGGAATTTTCAGAGTTTGCTTATCTGAAGAGCTATCAGCTTAGGACATTTGTGCACTGATGGTATTTTTCATATGAATATATAGAGGTTTTTTTGTTTTTGTTTTTGTGTGTGTTTTTTTTTTTTTTTTTTTTTTTACAATAAAGATAAACCATTTGTTCCGTTGACAAAAAAGGGAAGAAAACAATAAATTACTTATGCACTTATTAGAAAAAATATGTGTGCAAGCTGTGCATACAAAGTGGGGTGTGGATGTGTCTGTGGTTAAGTGTGTTTCATGTTCTTTGGCTGTATGCAGCAGACCCCTCCCGCTAGCAGTTGTAACCAGCTAGTGTTTATATTGCCATGCAAAGTTCCACAACCTGTGTGTAGATATTGTGTTGTCGTACATATGTCAATAAACCACATCACCATATCTACGAGACAAGGTAATGCACCTGGCATCAGACTGTGTTGATGTACCCCCTTGCAATCTGGCACCCCCTTCCTTTATATTAACATTCATGTGTGCATATACATTGCACTGATATCGAGGGGTTTTTTTTACATATGTTTTTAAAAGCATTGATTGTACTGACGTTTACATTGCAGTCCTTGTTTTGGCTGAACTGCTCTCCCTATGACTGCATGGTTCAGAATAGTGCATTCATAATGTTTGGTGTTAATTTTGTATACATGTGTTGTGTTAAAGACTGTCTAGCATGGTGATTTGCTATGTCCATTCAGTTGCAAAAGCCCATTGAATATTTTTCACTAAACCATGTTATGACTGTTGTATTTGTGAGTGCCTGTAGTACACTCAAAGCACACTTAATGGAGTACACTCAAAGCACACTTGATGGAGTACACTCAAATCACACTTAATGGAGCACAGTAAGAGCACACTTAGTAGTTAGTGGAGTGCTTGTATATTTCAGGCACTAATGTTTTGTTTGTAATCGTATACACTCCAAGACATTTCTGAGGGTGTTGTAATGAAGCACGTGCTTGTGAACTACAAGCACACATTTATAAGTGCTCGAACCACAGGAATGAAAATGGAGTGACCTCAATGTGAAAACAAGTTTTACTGAGATCATCAGATGCAAATTTTAATTTGAATAATGACTGGCTTGTTTGTTGAGCATATGTTGAATACACCAAGTCACACTCTCTCATATAAAGTGGATGCATTTACTGTGCACTCATTTACATTTCTGCAAATATAACTTCATGAGTTCACCTCACAGCAGAATTTGGAGAACTGGTCACAGCTTAATGAAAGTGTACTCATAATAGAACCAACACTGGATTTCAGGTGTTCTCTTGTAAACCAGAGTTTCTACATAATGGTGAATAAGGCATAGAATGTACACTTTTCTTGTTTTGATCATATGTGCTGTTTCCAAAGAATTGTTCAATGATGTGTCAATGTATCAAGACCAGGGAGAAACCAACTCTGTGAGCAGAACAGGCATAGATCACTGGGTCCTGGTTGACTTTCTGGTAACATCTGTCTGGAAAAAAATTGTGAGAGTCCAATATTCGCAAATGGAACTGAATGGGCACTATTGTGAACCATGTGTATTTCTGCTCAAACTGAGATTACTGCTATGTACACAACTTCTGTCAGTGGGAAATTCAAAGTTGGAAATTTGCAGTGGAGTATTTATAGTTTTCTTGTTGGGACTATACAGACAATTTTGGGAACATGGGTGTGCTACAATATTGTTTCTGTCATATGGTATCAAGATCGTTCACTGTATGTGTTTGGTATACAGAGCTCCACACTACGGTTTTCTGTTGGCTCAGTGAATGTAAAATTACTTTTGGACAGGTGTGTGTCTGTCCTGTTGAGCCAGATATGGTTAAGAAGCCTGGATTAACTCTCTCCCCCTTGAACTGGCCAAAACTGGCTTTTGGTCAAATGTTGTCTGCTAGTGTTTTCAACTAATTTCAACAGTAATGAAAAACAATTTTGACTGAGAATTGCAAATGATCCCTACCAAGATCACGTCCCAGGTGAACAACCTTTTTTGGCATGAGTTTGGCACTTGGCACCCAACTTTTGCCAAGGAAAGTTGTTGACTCAAGTGTCAATTCAAGGGGGAAACGGTTAAATGAATGAACTCTTTCCCCCTTAAATTAAAACTGAGTTATCGTCTGTCCTTAGGACATGTTGTTAGTTCCCCCCCCCCCCCAAGAAAGCTTCTGATTGGGGACATGCTATTCTGAGAAAGCTTTTGACCACTGACGTGCTAGTCTGATAGGTTCTGTCTAATTTTTATTGAATTTGTTTGTCATCGACACTAATATTGAGAAAAATTCTTGAAACTGAGGATATTTCAGCCCCTGCCAGTTTTGGTTGGTTTAAGGTGGAAAGGATGTCAGTATGTAAAAAGAACTGACCATCTTTAGGTTTGCATGAAGCAAGTAGCCATGAGTAAGGGTGTATGCACAATATAGGGACATATCTGTCAGTTGCTGTAGCAAGTAGCCATGAGTAAGGGTGTATGCACAATATAGGGATATATCTGTCCATTGCTGTAGCAAGTAGCCATGAGTAAGGGTGTATGCACAATATAGGGGTATATCTGTCCATTGCTGTAGCAAGTAGCCATGAGTAAGGGTGTATGTACAATATAGGGATACATCTGTCCACTGCTGTAGCAAGTAGCCATGAGTAAGGGTGTATGCACAATATAGGGATATATCTGTCCATTGCTGTAGCAAGTAGCCATGAGTAAGGGTGTATGCACAATATAGGGGTATATCTCCATTGCTGTAGCAAGTAGCCACGAGTAAGGGTGTATGCACAATATAGGGATATATCTGTCCATTGCTGTAGCAAGTAGCCACTAGTAAGGGTGTATGCACAATATAGGGGTATATCTGTCCGTTGCTGTAGCAAGTAGCCACGAGTAAGGGTGTATGCACAATATAGGGGTATATCTGTCAGATGCTGTAGCAAGTAGCCACGAGTAAGGGTGTATGCACAATATAGGGATATATCTGTCAGCTGCTGTGGGTGCAGTCACTCATTGGATCTTGAAGGGTTCCAGAGGCACTGTATGTTATTTGTTTCAGGCTTGTGGCTCTTCAAAAAACTCATCTTCTCTTGGTAAAGCAGCTAAAAGACAGCACAAAGATAAAAAAAAAAATCATTTGCATCTATTTTCTATGTAAGTGGAAATGTTGATTCACAGTTGTGAAAGGTTGTAAACATTTTGTTGGGACCCCAGGGTTGTTTTGTTTTGTTTTTTGCAAAGGGAAAATTTTCATTGCTTATTGGTCTCTGAAAAACCAAACTTTGTACCATGTGGTTTTGTGATCTGGAGAACGTGTAGCATACACCATATTAACACTGTGTTGATAGCTAATATATTCAGAACTATTGGGCCTCTGTATGGTCAAATGTTGTGTTGGCATCTGTGTTTGGAGTTGCCCCTTTCCCTTAATGCCATCAGTTACAGTGGGTCAGTTGTTCAGTGTTGGATGTCTGTACAGTCTTTCTGCTCTGGTTGTGATTTTATCTTCATATGATGTACAGTAATCACAAGATGTGGGTCAGTCTTAGCAGTGATGCAACCACAAGGTTTGCCAGATGGGGAAGCCAGATTGTGCGACAGTTGCACTAGATTTCTGTAATGAGGGACCAATAGGACATGGATTGAGGGTGGGGTGAGAAGCAGCTTGTGATGCTGGGGGTCACAGAGAGACACAGTCAATGGGATCAGCGTCGAATACTGATCACTGGACAGCATTGCTCACCAAGAAGAGTCACCTGACACCTGACACCTTCTGCTGTAGCTGATTGGTCAGGTTGGGCTTCTTGGCTAGTGGTGCCCTCTTGTGACTCAAGTGTTCAATTCTTATCTCATTGTTTTGAGAAATCTGTTAAATCCAAACCAAATGCCATTCAGAGTGTAACCCTTTGTAAGCTGGCATGGCTTTTGTCACCACTGGTTGGACTGATGCACTTCATGGTCTGCACGGGTTACCTAGTGTGACCATCTGCACCTGCATATATGCACACCCTTTCTGCCAAAAATTGCTCACAAGAGAAGTGATTACATAAAAAGTTTCTTTGACTCGTCTGTTATCATATTAATGCTTTTGTTTTTTCCTCTGCATGGCAGAAAACTAGCCGAGCTCCAAGCAAACTTGTCCGATTCTACACAAAAAATTGGAAAGCTCACCGCACAAATTGAGGTACAGAAGGAGGAGGGGGAGAAACAGTTGGAGGTGTTGATCTCAAAACATCAGGAGGACTTGAAGTCCTTCCAAGAACGGCTGGATGAAATGGTGAGTACAGTAGGGTCATTTATGGTGAGAATGAACACTTTGTTTGACCCACTCAGCAGTACATTTTTTTTGGGGGGGGGGGGGGGGGGCTGCGTCAGTTGAATGTACAGGGTTAAGGAATATATATATTGGAGAATAGCATGGGTCAAGAACAGATGGAGCCACAGATACACTTCCATGAAGTACAACAGCATCATGTGGAGCCACCTGGAAGATAAACAAACCGAGGTCCTCAGATATTTCAGTCGTTACCAACAGGAAGTGGTGTGTCATGCAGTAAGTTCTTGTGTACTGGTGGCTCTATATGTTACCAACAGGAAGTGGTGTGTCATGCAGTAAGTTCTTGTGTACTGATGGCTCTATATGTTGGTGACATAATCTAAAACTTAGCATACATTGTACAAACGGAGTTAACTGGTTCTGCGATGAGGCTACCTAAATTGTGATATTAAGTGTGACCTTTTCTGATAAAAGTAAGACTTCTGTTGAATTATTATGGGTGGAAATGCAACCTTGATTAGTTTATTTTGCATAAGACTGTTTCATGGAATTCACAATCCTTGTTCACATCATCTGCGAGTTTCTACAAAATTAGAAGCTGAAAATCAGTGGTGAATAAAAGAAAACTTCAGGCGAAACGTATCTTTCTTAGACAAATGTATACTGTATTAGACAAAACATATACTTTCTTATTTTTGTTTGGTGCCCAGGGTGCAGAGGAATTCTTTAGAATGAATGACTCCTGTTCAGATCCAGTTTTTTTCAAATTTCATATATGTATGAGTTGTTAATTATGAAAATTTAAGGATTGCATTTACATTATTGTGGCATTTTCTCAGTTAGAAAAGTGTGTGTGGGGGGGGGGGAGGGGGAATTATAGGGAGAGGGGCATGAACAAAGGTCAATACAGCAATGTTATTGATAATAAGTAGTCTTCCCATGCTGACAACTGATGCAGTTCCAGTATATTGAGCTGTAATTACATGAGATTTGCATACAAAGTATTATTGAGTACCAGTATGTCAGTACTGTATGAAGTCTGTGAGAATTTAGATACAGACAAGCTGCTTTGACACTAGGCTAGAGAGTTCTGTGTGCAGAATGAGCAAACAAAGAACTTAATGTTTCAGCAATCTGATTTAGAAAAAGCAAACCACAAGTTAACCAAGGCCATAGAAAAACACAAAGAGGAGGAAGAACAATTTAAGAAGAAAAAAGATGGAGAGATTGAAGAAGTGAGGAAGAAGGTGGAACAGAAGACAGAAGAGGTACAGAGGCTGAATCAGGAGGTACAGCAGGCCAGGCAGGAACTGGAGGCTGCAAGCACGGACAGGGAACAGATCAAAGTAAGGAGTCTTTACTCATTGAACAACAACAACAACAAAAAAAGAATTACTGATAAAAAAAATGAATGAATAATGTTAGTACTATTGAAAAACTAAAAAAAAAAAAAAAAAAAAAAAAAAAAATAGTATGAATATTGTGTATGTTGTGTACAAAATGAGAATTGCTTTGGTCATTGAAAAAATGATTTACATGTAATAGTGTTCATGTTATCAAAATAAATACATCATTATTGTTTATAGTATTGAAGAAACAGAACGAGTACATAAATACTCTTTATGATATTGGGAAAAAAAACGTGGAACAATTTATATTTCCTGGCAAAAGAAAACAAATAGACCCAAGTAATTCACATATTGTACACATTTATTTCTGTAATAACAGTCAAGTTTTAATGAAGGAAATGGGAATTTTTAGGGAAGGTTGATTATTTGTGTAATATATCAGTGGAAGAAATGGAAGTGTTTAGCGAAGATTATATTATTTGTGTGATGTCTCAGAAGAAACAAGTTTTAATCAAAATGCTGACCTTCTCATGAAAACTGTGGTCACGATTAAGAAAGTGACTTACTTCTTCTGAAATTGAATAATTGAATGATTATTTCATGTGATGAGATCCGTCGATCAATACAGGAACACTTCCTGCAACCATCCCTACTGCCGGCAGAAAGTGATGTAATATTCCCATTTCATAAATAAGACTAGGCAAGGCCAGTGGCAGTCAAAACTTAAGACCAGTGAAAACTCCGACCGGTTTCGCTCTTTGTTCTGAGCTCGTCAGGGAGTGAATTGAAAACACCGTTAATTACGCTGCTTTATATAGCAGGGGGTAACGTTGCCAAGGACGGTTGGACAACGTAACGTAAAAATTAACGACCATGCGTTAAGTCAGATCTACCGGTCTAACCGTCAGATTGACGTGTTAGTATGGCTTGAAGATATTTACTCTTCACGTCATAATAGATCTCACGTGCCCTTCACAGGCGACATGTTATGTGGGTGACTTGGGGTTACTAAGCCACATGTAGTATTTGGCTGAGACTGGCGGTCTCTAGTCAATATGTATGTGGGAATGAACATACATTCTCTCACATTGCGAGTGTATAGAGCTGTATCGAATGATAGCTTATCTTGACAGGGGGTTCACAGTGTTTTCAGGTGCTAACCTTGTCAGGTGTAGCCAGGTGTCATTTGCTTAGGATAGATAGACACGGAAATAAAAATTTGGTATAATACTAGGCAAAGGTGCCTATCTACCCATGACATTGAGGCCAAACGGTTCTGTAGTGCAAAGCTGGTGGATCCAATGGTTTTCCCTCTTTAAACGTAGCGTCTCTGTTCTGGACAGCTCTGGTGGAATACATATGTGTTCCAGAATCTGAATCTTTACATTGATTCCTGTGTGTGCTGGTAGGCGGAAATGTCTACCTAGGGGCTGAGTTACATCTTTATGCTTGATGTAATAGAAATATTCTCGTAACCTGTCCATCAGGGGGCGCTTGGTCTGTCCCACATACTGTTTGTTGCAATGCAAGCAAGTGAGGAGATAGACTAGGTTATTGTGTTTACAAGTGCCACCCTTTGGTGTTGAATAGGAACGCCCCGTGACTGTGCTTACTACTCTACCCGACACGTCAAGTTTTGGGCAGTAACGACATGTCAGAGTGTTGCACGGGTTCTGTTCAGTGATACCTGAGATAGATGCCACTGGGGTGGTCCTGGGATGCCGCAATCTGGAACGCATTAGGAGATCTTTCAAATTCTTGGTTCTCCTGTGACCTAAGATGACCTGTGTGTCATCTAGGTGGTTAGCATGTTTGGAGGCTCTCAGGGTGCCCCAGTTACGCTGTATAATAGTTCTCAGTGGTGGGGGGTTGGGGTTGAATTCGGTGATCAGGAACAACTTGTCCTGATCTGGATCTATTGTCTGTTCATTAGAGGGAGTGAGAAGTATTTGCCAGTTCATACCCCTCACTTTTAAGAGAGTATCCTGGAGCTGTTGGGATGGATATCCCCTCAGTTCATAGTATCTCAAGATTTTGAGTGCGTTTGTCTCAAAGTCTGCCTCGAAGTGACATATACGCTTTACCCTAAGTAACTGACTATAAGGGCCGCCAGTTTTGCAGTGGGTTGGATGAGCTGAACTGTAATGCAAATAAGTATGCGTGTCAGTGGGCTTGGTGTACAGGGTGGTGTACGCTTTATTATCCTGGTCCAACTTAACTGTAGTGTCCAAAAAATTAATTTCAGACGTTGACATTTCTGCTGAAAACTTAATTTTTGGATGGCATGAATTTATGTGTTCGATGAAGTCATGGAGTTGCTCTTCACCGAGGGTCCAGATGCAAAAAATGTCATCTATGAACCTCCACCATACTAGTGGCTGTGTGGGGTGTGCTAATAGTTTCTTTGTCTCCAAGTCAGCCATGAAAATATTAGCAAAGGATGGGGCTACCCGTGTCCCCATTGCCGTCCCATTGATCTGTAAATAATGCTCACCATTGAACTCGAAATTGTTACATGTTAATACCAAACGTAGTAACTTGATGAGTTCAGAAACTGCAGGCTTGTCGTCACGGTCTCTGTTATCCAATAGAGTGGAGGCTACACATCTTAAGCCCTCGTCTATTGGGATGTTTGTGTACAGGGATGCTACATCCAAAGTGACTAGAAGGCTATTTTCTGGTAGGGGCGGAAGTGATTCAATCTTCCTAATAAAATCTGTGGTGTCTTTGATGTAGCTTTGTATTTGTGGGACCAGGGGTCGGAGGAAAAAATCTACAAAGCCTGAGATTCTTTCTGTTGGGCACTCATTTGCACTCAAGATGGGACGCCCTGGTGGTGGTAAAATACCTTTATGTATTTTCGGTAGAGTGTAGAAACAAGGTACTCTTGGCTCTTTGATGTAAAGAAACTCTGCTGTTTCTTTTGTGATTGGCTTATTGTCTACCATCTCTTGTAACGCCAATTCAACCTTGTTGTTGTGGACAGAAGTGAGGTTAACACCTACTTTCTGGTAGTGATCACGATTGGATAATTGTTTTAGGGCTTCTGCTATGTAGTCACTAGTGTTCTGAATGACTACTGCTGAGCCTTTGTCCGCTTTTTTTATCACCATCTCTTGATTTTGCATAAGTGATTTAAGACCGTGGCGTTCTTCTTTTGTTAAATTGTCCACACGTGGGACTTGTGGACGGTACTGTGCAAGTTCATATTTCACTGTTCTGCAGAATGCCTCAACATTAGGGTCTGCCAATTGCATTTCACTGGGGGTGAAAGTGCTGGGTGGTTTGAACTTTTTGTGTTCAAATGGTCCGTTTGAATCCCTTTCACTGGTGTTGGGTTGCATTGAAGAATCCATGGCACTATGATCTGGGTTATCAGTGTCAAGTTTCTTGCTTTCAAAAAAGGCTTTTAGTTTGATTTGTCTACAGAATCTTTCTGTGTCATGGAAAATTTTTCCCATGTCTGGTTCTCTCGGAGTGGGGCAAAAGGATAAACCCTTGCCTAAAAGCTTCTTTTGTGCTTCAGAGAGAATATTGTCTGAAAGATTTACAACCATATCTTCAGGGATAAGTATAGATGTATTTTGTATCCCTGTATTATTTGAGTTGTTCACACAATCAGGATGAATATATTCTACTTCACGACTGTGAGTGTTAGAATAAAGTAAGTTGGAATTACTCACCTGTGGAGAGTGGTCCACCAAGCAAGAATGACCCATGGGGTGTGGGTTGTAGGGGGAATCCAGTGTAAAAGTCTCTTCTGTTTCCCAAATGGCTTCGCTATTGAAGGCCTCATTTTGTCCAACTAAATGTTCTAAACTTGTCTTGCAAACCAACTGTAACTGTAAGGTGGGGAGAATATCCCACAAATCCGAATGACAACTGCTTGAAATATTTAATGAACTTGGAACACAACTTGTAGAACTGGAGGTGTAGTTCGTGTTTATTAGCGCCTGTAGTTGTTCTGGGGTCTTCTCCGTGAGGCCCCTGACGTCCTGTTGCCCTGACGCTGGTTTGTCAAAGTTTCTAACAGACTCGCGAGAGCCTGTGTTTGACTTGTGGTGAGCGATAATTGGGGTTGCTGGTAACGCCTCTGTGATGGGGGTCGATACTGTTGTGCGGGTGACCGGCTCCTCGGGCGTTTCCGTTGGGCAGGACCCTGTCTGTTGTCCTGTCTCTGGGGGGGCTGGTCTCTTTGCCCTCTCTGTTGTTGTTGAAGTCGGGACTGGGATTGGTGCTTCCTCGAGACGGGTTGTTGTTGTTGTTGTTGTTGTTGTTGTTGTGAAGTTCGGCGCCTCTCTTGTTGTGGAGGGACCCGGGTCCGAGACGGAGAGGTCTCGCTCCGTTTCGGCCCGTTCTGCAGAAAAAGATAGTCTGTGTCTGCATTATCAAACTTGGATTTTTCTTCAAGTAGACTGGAGATTTTCTTCTCCTGTCGTAGAATCAGCTCATTCTTTTCCTTTCCTACTAGGGTGCCAAGAAGATCCTTAGCCCTGTTGAAGTTTGCGTAATCAGATCCATAGCAATATTTCAGACTCGACAGTTCGTTGTTGGCCGCCGTGTCCAACTCTTGAACTTGTTGCTGTTGGACATCACGTAAAAGTGTGAGTTGCCTGAGTTCTGCCTGAAAAGCACTGTCTTTCCAATCAATGAGAGATCGTCTCGAGGGGAAAATGCCTTGTGGTACTTTCGGCCTGTATGACAGTTCGGCAGGTACGACGCGGCTCTCTATACAGCGTGTGAAGAAGGAGACACGGGCTTGGGCTTTCCCGAGTCTCAGTAGTGCCCTCCTGGCACTCCTAAAATTATTTAAAGCTTTGGGAGGGATTTGGTTCTCTTCCTTCTGATCTTGATTCAAGTTGGCAGTACCCGACTGTGCTGTCGCGGTTCTGTTTAGCTCCGGATGCGTCCGAGCTGATGTGCCTCCTTCAGCATTATCCACTGTTGGAGATGATCGGTTGTTTGGGCCTGTCGTGTGACGTGGCCTCTTCGAGCGAGGCTGACCTTCGGGATTCCGTTGAGGATTCCCTTCAGAGGTAACTGTGACCGTAATGGCAGCAGTGTTGCCTGCTCCATTATGCACTGTAGTGGTAGGGTTGGTAACCGTTGTTGTGGCTGGATTTACAAACAAGGACTCAGATTGATCGGCCCATGATGTAGAAGCACTTGGGGTTCCAAGTGGTGTGTTGAATCTGCTAGGTAACACCGATGAGTGTGATGAAGTCGCAGATGTGCTGCCCGGCTCGGGCGAGTCAACGCGGAAATCTTCCATTTCCGTTGTCAATATATCCAGCTCCGCCTCAGAATCACTGCTCGCAGTATTTGCCGCCATGGCGAAATGAATAAATAAATAAGACTAGGCAAGGCCAGTGGCAGTCAAAACTTAAGACCAGTGAAAACTCCGACCGGTTTCGCTCTTTGTTCTGAGCTCGTCAGGGAGTGAATTGAAAACACCGTTAATTACGCTGCTTTATATAGCAGGGGGTAACGTTGCCAAGGACGGTTGGACAACGTAACGTAAAAATTAACGACCATGCGTTAAGTCAGATCTACCGGTCTAACCGTCAGATTGACGTGTTAGTATGGCTTGAAGATATTTACTCTTCACGTCATAATAGATCTCACGTGCCCTTCACGTCATAATAGATCTCACGTTACCTACAGTTAAAACCCTCTTTTTTTTCTTTTTTTTTTATAAAAAAAAAAAAAAAAAAAAAAAAAAAAAAAAATCCCCATTTCAGCTAGGTAACTGGTGCCATAGGTTGCAGGTTCAAGTCCTGCTCGTTCTGAACACAAAATATATATATTTGGCATTTCCTTAATGCTGGTGGATTTAAGTCCCCGATTCTGGAAGTAAATGCCGACTCAGTGCTCATACTGCATAACCATGTTAATATGGCACTCGTACGTAACTACATGTACCATTGAACCATTCTGTTTGAGAATGGGGAATTGGTTGAGTGGATATGTGCGTTTCTCATTTCAGCTAGGCGACTGGTGCCAAAGGTTGCAGGTTCGAGTCCTGTTTGTTCCAAACATAAAATAAATTGTTAGAGGGTTTTAACTGTAGGTAATTTATGAGAGGAAAAGACTAGTCATGAAAGGGCAGTCTTGAAAAAGGTGCACAGTGTCTGACAAGCAGCAGTCTTTACAGCAGGTGCCACTGCAATATGCCGTATTCATATTAATTTCCCACCACAAAGCACGGGTTTGATGTCAGGCAATCACGGGGGACGCACAAGTCACATACATCACTGTCCCAGACATAGCCATATGTTTATTTCTCACAAAATTAGCAGGGTTTTTTTTGAGAAATTTAAGTTCACAAATGCCAAAGTGGTATTCATCTTGTACTTCCCGAGCCATATATAAAGAAAGATTTCCATCTGCCTTTAATAAATATTCTTTATTTCCAAAATGTTAGTAATATCCCGCTCGTCCCCACAGGTACAGACCTGTCGACTTGGCAATCAGGTATGCAGTTGTGGCGGGAAATTAATGTGCATTTCTCCTATTATGGGAAGGCTGATGATCAAGTCAACTTTGTCCAAATGAATTCATGAGCTGTGGATGCTGTACTTCCAGAAATTTCTCTTTGTGCAGGCAAAACATTAAAAAGAACAAGAATACGTAATTTATATAAATATTCAAGCATTTTGAACTCTTGTGACCTACTTTAGGGATGGTTCAACGTTATCATCATTTTTGAATTAGTACTAAGGGTACTAAATTTCATGGCCCACCTCCCTCCCCCCAAATTAGTACTTTAAAGATGATGATTTCCCCCCCCCCAAAATAATAGCAAAATTGCACAAAGCAGGCCCAAAAATTGTCCATCATTTTCCATATTCTGTGAAAGTGTACAGACCCATTTGACCCCCTCCCCCGTGCATACTGTAAGTACTAATTCAAAAACGATGAAAATGTTGAACCATCCTAGATCTCGGGTGGCAAACAGGAATTTTATCACCTGTTAGTGTTGGGCGCCTTCTCTGTAGGGAGCTGACACATGTAATTGTGTTAATGTGACTCCCAGTGTTGCAACAAACAACCAGGACACAGGAGTCCCCATTAACACGTCCACTTCCTGTGCCCCCCAAAGAGAATACAGGTTCTGGGAAAGAGAGTATTTTTATCCAAAGTACACACAGTCCATGGTAACACTGGGTGGACATATCAGCAACTTGTAGCATTTTCTAAATCCAAACCCGTGAAAGTGATCGACATGCTAAGAATTCCCCTCCCACTATGCGCTTGTAACATGGATGTCGATTTCATTCGTCTGCTGTGTTTCAGCTGAGGCCTTGCTTTTTGTATTGTAATGTCTAGCATTGTCACATAAGTAATATGGGATCTCTTTCAGTACCAATCACGTTTAAAGTGGATCTACTGAAGTCAGGTCACCAAAAAAATTTTAAAAAGCACTCGTTGGCAGGGCAAGTAAATTTTAATCCACTTGTCCGTATGCAAAATCATGTGGCACAGATGCAGAAAGTACCATTGGGCACATAGTACCATATAGAACTACAAAAAGTATCACAGGGAATACAACACTTCAAATTGTGCCTCATGGCATTTCTGAGCAATATATAAAATTATTCCTCCCAGATTGAAAATATTAGAATCAAAGTTGATTTACATTTTTAGCTCTGCTGACCTTAAATGGCAGAGCTTATAGGGTTGTTCATGTCCGTCCGTAAACATTTGATTGTGGAGGAGGTTAAAGTCTAAGTTGCTAATGATACTAGTGGCGCCACCTATAATTTGACAAAATTATGGGCCCAAATGTGTTTTAAGATGTAAAAAATTCCATATTTGGAACAGTAATTGGATCAGACTTGCTAAATTAATAGGATGTATAGACCATGTCCAATGCTAGAATGTTGTTTAATATCAGTGACCTTGACCTACTTTTGTGAGGTCATCATACATGTAAAGTTTGCACCCCACAATTTTTTAGTTAGGCCCATATAACGTTTAGAAGTATATGAACATCTTCGTCGACATCAATGTTGCTGGCACTACCTATAGTATTATGTAATATACAAGTCAAAATGTGAAAAACTTATGACGCGATACCATACAGTTTCCAAGTTAGCCCAATATATCTTTCAGGAATAATAGGGTGTATGAAATTCTAGTTTTTTTTTATATTGGTGGCACCACCTACAATATTATGCAATATCAGGGTCTAAATGTGAAAATCTTGTGGACACTGTAGCATCTTTAGTTTTTGGTGGATTTTCACGAAAGTTGGTGGGATTGTGGGGAGGTCAAAAGCTAAGTTGTTAATTATGCTAGTGGCGCCACCTATAATTTTAACTTATGAGCCAAAATCTGTTTTAAGATAAAATTGAATATCTTCAAAAGAATTAGATTAGACTTGCCATATTTATAGGCTATATATACCATGTCCCATGCTAGAATGTTATATAATATCAGTGACATTGATGTATTTTTCTGAGGTCACCATGCCTGTTCAGTTGAAAGAAGTGATTTTGTAATGGCAGGGTGTACGTTGGACATCAGAGGCAATGTCAGCACAATACTAGGCCCATGGGCCTCTTGTATTACATAATCTGGGTGACCTTGATCTTCTGGTCCGTCACTGAAGACAAAGTTAGGTACTGGCTCATTGTTGTCTTGGCGCATACAACAATATCCATCACAAAAATTGCACAAATAAGCTACGATTACATGTGGATCAAAGTGCCATCTGGTGGACAAATGAGACACTAGAATCACATGAGCTTTGTATGTTCAGAAGCCACTTGAGGACTTGCAACTTTGAAATGAAGATGTAGGTGCAGCCATGGTGCCAGCAGAGCATTAGGCCCATGGGCCTCTTGTTTGGATTATGATGTGAAATTCACACTAAAACTGGGTATATTTTTATTATTCAAGCAAGAAGTTTTGCAATGGTGACCCAATCCAGAATCATTTTAAAAAGGAAGATGCATACAACTCATCAGTGTTTGCCGAGTTAAACAAAAAAGTTCCTGCCGGTCAGTGCATGACAATTATTTCCATGATGTAGTCTCCTAATAAAATATTATTTCAAGCTGGCTGCAAAGATAGAAATTTTGTTTTCATGTAGCATATCAGAAGAGCAAAACCTTTAGATTGAAATATTACGTTTGATGGAAATGGTGGAATTATTTCACAGTGTTTTATTACAACACCACACAAAAGGAACTTTGATTTGATCCCAGTGTGTCTGTTAGTGTTTATCCTTTCCTGGCCAGAATAAAACTGAGTCAATAGCTGTCATAGGTACAGACTTGGAACAGTGCACTCATCCCATACCAAGCAAAGCTATGGACCTGGGACATTCCATCGTGATGTCTTGTCTACAATTCTCAGCAGTTGCTAAAGCAGATAAACAATTTACATTGGGGTATTTTTTAGACAGTTTGCACAGGAAAGTCTCCTTAGGTGAAGCCACATTGGTCACAAAGTTTTCTTATTTTGGGACAGTTTGCTAAGGAAAAGGCAGAGAAAGCTTTGCAGAAGGCAGAGTCAGAACGGGACAGTGTCACAGCAGAGAGAGACCAGGCCCTGGCGGAGAAAAAACAGCTGCAGACAGAAAGGGACAAGGTGCTCAACCAGCAAGGTTCCTCCAAGCAACAGCTGTCACAGTTAACAGAGGCCAGGGACCAGGCTGTCAGTGAACGCGATGAGGTAAGCAACAGTCATGTCACCATGTAAGGTGTGTTTATCAGGCAACTCTGAGCTACAACCCCCTTCCGTACTGGTGTTGGTTTTCTTACACACATTCAACTCGATTTATTTTGTGTATTGTGTGTTCAAAGTCCTATTTGAAAAGAGCTTCCATTAAAGTACAGCATACCTGGCGCAAAAAAAAAAAATATTTGCACCAACATACCTGGTGTAGAAATCCTTTTGCATTGCCTAGCAATACAAAAACCACTGTTGAAGGTGTTCACCACCAGAGAGTAAAATAAGTGGAAGGTTTACTACTGTAAACGTACGTAACGTTGCGTGCTATTTTATTTTGCTTTGCCTGTGAGTGTACAACAAACACAGATTAAGTACTCTTAAATATTCCATATGTGTTGTAGCAATTGCATGAAATGAAATACTGGTGCAAAATCTAAAATGACAAAGCTGCAATCGGGGTATAACGTATTAATATGATTAAAGAACAGAGCCTTGGCCTATGTCAACTCTTCTGACAAGCAATTTGCAATTGTAGCCACCTGTAAATTAAGCACCTTTACTGGTGTGTGCAAACTTTCAGTTATATGAAATAGTAATCAGCAAAAAACAGGTGGTTTACACTTAGTGGTTTCCTATGGAACATCATGAAATCACTGTTTTTAAGGGTCCCCTCCATGGGGGGGGGAGACCCTTTATGTTTTCGGATTGTCTGTCCGTCCAGATGTGTGCATTCTTGTTACCACGATATCTACAGAATGCCTGCATGTATTTTGCTCAAAGTTCGCAATATGATTACCTTACCTGGCAAGATGAACTGACTAGATTTTGGTGTCACCATGAACTAATTTGAGCAAATGGCAGCCTAATTACATGCTGATTAGGGCTTGTTACTGCAATATCTCCAGAATGCTCCAATGTATTTTGCTCAAATTGGGCAGTATGCTTATCTAGCATGTCAAGATGAACTGATTAGATTTTGGTGTCACCATGACCTAATTTGAGTAAATGGTGGACCCTTCAGTCAACTCTTGTGTTGAAGGTATGTCTAAGTTTATTTTTATGCCCCCCTTCGAAGAAGGTGGGGCATATAGCGTTGCACATGTCGGTCGGTCGGTAGACTGTGGTTTCCGCACAATAACTCAAGAAGTTTTTGAGCTAGGACTTTGATACTTTATAAGTGTATCATTCTAGTCAAAAGCTAGGCGAAGTTCGAAGATGGGTGACCTTGACCTAATTTCCAAGGTCACAGTGGTACCTGAGCTAACTTTGGTTTCCGCACAATAACTGAAGAGGTTTTTAAGCTAGGACTTTTATATTGCACATGATTATAGTCCATATTTGGGGCTAGGCGAAGTTCGAAGATGGATGACCTTCACCTCATTTTAACGGTCACAGAGCCACTTTACTGAATATGGTTTCATGCTTTCTGCATGATAACTTATACCTTGGAGCTAGAACTTTTATATTGCACAGGTTTATGGTTCTCTGTAAGGGCTAGGTTAATTTAGAAGATGGGTGACCTTGACCCAGTTTTCAGGGTCACAGAGAGATTGTAGTTAGACTGTGGTTTCCGCACAATAACTCAAGAAGTTTTTAAGCTAGGACTTTGATACTGTACAGGGGTATCATTCTAATCAAAAGCTGGGCGAAGTTTGAAGATGGGTGACCTTGACCTAATTTCCAAGGTCACAGTGGTACCTGAGTTACCCTTGGTTTCCGCACATTAACTGAAAAGGTTTTTAAGCTAGGACTTTTATATTGCACATGATTATAGTCCATATTTGGGGCTAGGCGAAGTTTGAAGATTGATGACCTTGACCTCATTTTAAAGGTTAAAGTATAAAGATATGTGACATTGATGTATGATTAACCTTCACTAATTTTGTAAGGTCACGAGTGCCCCTTCTACCACTATCAATAGGGTAGCGAGGGCAAGGGTAGCGAGGGCATGGGTAATGAGGGAGGGGGGCATCTATGTTTTACAAACATATCTTGTTATTTTCTTTTTTTTTCTTTTTGAGGGGGGTGGTGCTACTGCTCTTAACTTTAATAGCTCAATGTTTTATGTCTATTTGTATTAAAATCAAATGTTCTGTGTTTTAAGGCTCTTAAATCTCACGAGAAATTAACAAAGGAAAAAGACAAACTGAGTCAAGAGAGAGACCAGTTGGCCAAAGAAAAAAATGACTTCAAGACATCACTACAACAGAGAAGCCAACAGTTACAGGAACTGGCACAGCAGGCAAGTATCATGATTCGCTGATTGATATGAAAGCATGTTTCTGATTGGACAAATGTGGCAGAGCATGTTCAAAGTTGCCAAGAGTGCCTGGGTGTCTTGTTGTCTACACCTGTATTTTTTTCTTAACATTTTTCACCAGTAGAAAATATTTGGAGTGAAAAATGTTAGCATTTCCTAGGTCAATAGTGTTCCTTGGTGTTGGTGTTGGTGTGTGTGTGTGGGGGGGGGGGCATGTACTTAACACCACATTAACATGAAGGAAAGCAACAAACTCAATCTTCCTGTAGCCAAGAAAGTTTTAAACTTTTAATATTTGAAAATAATCGTGAGGTGTCAGTGAAGTCTTGCACAGACTTCTTTGGTCTGATCTGTCTACGACAGACTTTCGGCTGTTGTACAACTACAGCTGGTACCTAGCCAATTTTTGCCCGATATTGAGGACAGCTATTGCAGGTGATACACTGCAAGAGATGTACAGGGAGTGAGATAATGAAAGGCAGGGATCCTGCTTTGTTTTCATGGAATTTTATATTTTTAAAACAAATTCTGTATGATTTTTGAGGTCTAAAAGTACAGACCATAGTATGTGTTATTGCAAAACTTGCAGTTTTAGGCCACAATATGCAAAATATTTACAAATTTTGGCTACTTAATTTTTTGGGAAAATTGGAGAAAGTTGAAGGGTCTGTTACTGACCGTACAATTGTGTGATCAAACATTGTTCGTCTGTATCCACTCTTACAGGGACAAAACTGTCTGACACACGCTCCTGGTAATACAATCCAGCAGAAGTCGTCAGACTTGAATGGTCACATTTGCAATATGAAGATACCAAATGTTTGTCATTTTTATGGAGGCTATGGAAAGCAACAGACAGTGAGGTAAAATTTGCTGTTTCAGGTGGAGAAGCTGAAAGGAGAAGAAGCGAGTCGGAGGGAGCAGTTTGAGCAGACTCAACGCCAGGCACAGAAAGATACTCAGGCCATGGAGGCATTGCAGCATCAGATGTAAGTATCAGATATTTCTACAGCTGACAACAAACCGTCTAGGCCCAGCAGATCCCTTATTGATGTTTTGTCTTGTAGTGCAGTTTTGACATGCTCATCGATGACTGGTTTGTTTTCCAGGGCGGAAGTGGTGAAGTCGACAAGTGAACTGCAGGACAAGTTGAAAAGTACCCAGACAGAGAGGGATGCCCTTAAGGTGGAGGCTGGCAAGCTGAAGGCTGTGGAGCAGCAGAAGACGCTGGTATGTCTTCTGTTGTCTTTGTACTTAGCCACTGAGCATGTTTGGATTATCTACACTTCGGTCACAGTCATCTACACCCCCTTTTGAGCTTTTGTGAAACTGAATGTAACTGCTCGTTTTACCGTCAGTGGTGCATGGTTTTGAAGACATGAATGAATTTCAGTCTGGTGAGAAATGAGTTGAATACAGAGTTGATGATTATTAATGTACTGCATGTTGTTTTCAGTTGGAGTCAAAACAAACTTTGCTGACGGAACAGCTGGAAAAGATGAAACAAAGGTGAGTATTGTTTGTTATGACACTGCACTGGTCAGCATAGTGGTTACCATGGCAACAGTATGCTGTACTGGCAACGGAGTGGTCACCATGGCAACTGCATGCTGCTCTGGTCGATACAAAAGTTGCATTTCCAGAGTTGCACAGAGCAAGTTTGTTATTGCTTTTGACTACACAACATAAAGTGACTTGGCATAGACAAGTGTGCTTCACTCTGCACTGTACGTAAGTGTATGATCATGAAACAGTCAGCCTCTGGTTGAACGGGCATTGTTCCCTGCGGTTCCAGAAATTGCAGATGTGAGTGGCAGGTGGTAAAAAATGGCATGTCAAGTACACAATTCTGTGTGGTGGTAGCACTTGCTTCCTGTGTCACATGACAACTTCAACCAATAAATAAAGCAGGGTTTATTGTAAC
The DNA here is from genome assembly GCA_964020975.1 of Hermodice carunculata. NCBI lineage: Eukaryota > Metazoa > Annelida > Polychaeta > Eunicida > Amphinomidae > Hermodice > Hermodice carunculata. Next base: position 25,381,110 of record OZ026620.1, read on the forward strand.
CCCTAGGTGTCTCCATCTGCAGCAAGTGGATGTGAAGGGGAAGCTAACTGTAGTGCCACCTACAGGTGACGTGCCATTGTGATGGCAAAAGTAGAAACCCTGGATTGGCTTGAATTTATTCATTACAAGAGGAGCTTGTAGGCTGAATGATTACAGTGCCTGTTCATGATTTGTGTTAAAGGATCTCTGACATAATGACAAGATCACTACTGTAAGGCATTCAAGATGATGTTTCTTTGTATGTAATCAGTGGAGTTCTTGAAAACAAAACTGTTTGGTTCACTCCAGATTGTATTGCTATTCAGGACCATGAGTCACAGCAGTTTTATTTACATTGGACAAAGTGTGTAGCAAAAGATACCGTGACAAAATAGTTTGTCAGAATGCCTCTTCTTACAAAATCTCTTCTGAACAGAACAGTGCTCCATCATTATAATGTTCGGGGACTATTGAGTGGACTGCATTACAGCAAAACCACCATATAACAAGATTGTGTTAAATACATAAAGAATCAGAAAAAGTGCTTCAGTAGGAACCAAGGAATCTGCTATATTACACAAAACACACCTTGTAATAGGAAATATGCATATTTTAAGTTCCCGCCACGACTGCATACCTGATTGGCTAGTCTCGCTTGGCAGGATACAGCGAGATACGGGTCGGTACCTGTGGGGACAAGCAGGATATTATTAATATTTTTAAAATAAAGAATACTTGTTAAAGATAGATGGAAATTTTTATTTATATAAGGCTCGGGAAGTACTAGAAGAATACCAGCTTGGCACTTGTGAACTTAAATTTCTCAAAAAAAAAAAAAAAAACGCTAATTTTGTGATTTAAAAAAAAAACATATGGCCCTGTCTGTGACAGTGATGTGATCCGCACGTCCCCCGTAATCGCGTGGCATCAAACCTGTGCCTTGTGGTGGGAAATTAATATGCAGAAGGCGTATTGTTTACAAGTTTTGTAAACCAAGAAGGTTGTGTTGTAAGTGAGAATTTTTTTCAAAGTTGTGCAGGATTGTGTGTATTTCTGTGGTCAGATATGACCCAGATAGTACACAACCCCGCCAAGAAGAGCTTTATAAAGAGGGAGTACTGCATCTCAAAATGCTCACATATCTGAACAGTTCGCTTAACATACTTTTTTTTTGTTGTTGAAGAATTACTCGCTAGAAAAACAGCAAGCACTTTGTCAATAATGCCTGAAATACACCTAAGTGATTGTATTTTTGTTTGGTTTGTTGCATATTTGCTTTGAATTCCTGTTTAAGTAAAGTAACACGGTTGTCAATTGGTCTAACAAAACAACTGAATATTTTGTCAAACTATTTTCATGCCAAAAACGGGACAAAAATTTAAAATAGGTTGGTTCCTGCAATGATTCATCTATCTAGGACTGCAGAATGGCCTTAATTCATGAAGCAAGATTTCAGAAACTAGGTTAATGGAACACGTAAGACTTCAGACACAGAACTTTCTCAATGTATTAGTGAAGTGTTTAGTATTTGGAAACCAAGATGTGTAAAATGTGAAATACAAGAGTTTCAAAGGCGAATGTCTTAAGTACAATATGCGTAAGTTGAGACATTTTTTTATTTAAACTTTTTTAAATTTTTTTTTTTTTTTTTTTTTTATTTTTAACTTTTAGGTTGAAGGTCAGAAAAAATCATTTATACAATAAGCACAACTGAATTTGTTTATGACAATACATTAATGCGGGGAGGTATTGTTTTTTCACCATGTGTGCCTGGCCGTAATGTTGGTGGGTGTGTGCCGGTCCGTTTACAATGGGTAAGAGCCCACCGTATCGAGTATGAGATTTAGCGTACTAAATCTATCACCACTGCATGCACATGACCACACGACGACAGCCCCTTTGCACGTGTGGCCATCTTGCTTCTGTGTCCCCTGTCCAAAGTACTGAGTCCGTGGTATTTGTCTTCTTCTATAACATGCTACTATTGTAGCACTTCTTTCGTTACTGATATTGAGACCTCTGACTTCTGACCTCTCATTGCGTGTGACCTTTGACCCAACAGTGTTGCAGCTTTTGTAGGTTGTTTTGATTTGTATTGTGTCATGTGGAAGGCATTTAGATGTTACCTTTTGTTTATGATATCACAGTTGTAAGCTTATAGTCCAGGAAATGTCTCTACTTTCTGTTGCTATTTTTTGTGTGTGTACTTTTTTTGGAGGGTGGGGGTGGGGTGGGAGGTGAGGGAGGGAGGTGAGGGCAGCATGTGGTGTTTTTTTTTTTCATAAATATTGTCAATTCAGAAAGGAATTGAGCTTAAGCATTGTACATTGTGTTATTTTCAGGGCTGCTGGCATGTATCTTCATAGTACACTGTGAGAGAATTATCTTTAAAACAATGTGATGAGCGAGTGTAACTAGCTGTTTTGAGTAGAGAGTGTTTTTAGGACTTGTATAGGCACAGGGTTTTTATGTCTACTTTCAGCGGGAGATGCACAAAGTAGTTTAAGGTATTAGAAAATTGTACAGCTGTTCTGTCTCAAAGCTAAAATAAAATGATGTGTTGTAGAAAAAAGACACAAAGTAAGAGGTATAAACATGTAAGTGAAGTTACTTATTTTGGGGACGGGGAAGATCCAATTGATTCTTGCTTAAGAAATCAAGTGGAGATAGACATTTGGAGAATGTGATCTGCCAAAACAAAAGATTGTGTTGGTATTTTAGTGAAACTTTGAATACGTGTACAATGTATTCCAAAATCACATACTTTTCCTGGTTATTGTTTAGCTCTCGTGATAATTGGCAATACTTGATAGGCACCACAGGAGTGTTTCCCAGTTATGGGCACTCCATTAGAAATGCACACTACTGCCACCGGGTGGGCATTGTGGGTACAAACATTGCCGCCACCCACTGGCAGCTGTCCTATGCAATCAAATTCCCTGCTATTCCATACAACTCTTGCTGTTACCTTCAATCATAACTCCCATCAGTAAGTGCTGGCACCTAGTGTTGCTGGCTGTAAGCTCAAGAACTGGCTTTCTGGTGGTTATTCTTGCAGGTAATCATATTTACACCTCCTAGTGGTGGCAGTTATAAATACAGAGGTTTAATCAGAAGTGGTGACTCTGCAAATACATGAACTATTGCCATTGAGGGGTACCTAACTAGACTGCAGTGCCACCTATTGATAGCTCGTACTAAGAATCTACCTTTTAAGTTTACATGCCATGTTGGGATACTCTCAGGGGTACTTTGATACCACCATTTAACTGCTTCCCAGAGCTTCCTAACAATAACATGGTTGGTTGGCATTTTTGTCACAAGGGGGTGTGACTGCAGATATTTTTAGGCAAGAAGATTAGAACAGGTGCTTCAGGCTACAGTTATCATTTCCTTTCAATTACTGACACAACACCGTATGGTTCAAAGGACTAGTTTGGAATATATGTTTGCAATGCATTGGAAATAAGAAGAGGAGCACTTTAAAATTTTTTTTGCAGATGTAGTAAAAGGAAGATACGAAGCCTTTTTTTCTGAAAACAAGTATGGAAGTAGCAAGATTGTTAAAGTGAATTTATGGTGACCTGGCTAAGGTTTGAACATTTTTTATAATGTCAAAGAGCAGTGTATCTTTGATTAATAACATTAAAGGAAAACCATAATGATTGATATATAAAAGTAGATAGTCACAAATGTGCTTACATTAAACCACAAGATGCCTGATGTAGCATAACTGCTCAACATACACGTGTCTTATAGATATGTGGTATATTAATCACAGGGAAAGTGAGATGAAAGAGAGTTATGAAGTGGAAAAGACGTCCCTGCAGAACACACTGGACACCACCAGTCTGCTGCTGACACAGAAGCAGAAAGAGATGGATATACAGAACAAGGAGGTATGCAACATTGCTTTGGGGATCAAATGACAGTAGTCCTTCTTTTGAAAGACCTCTCTTTTCTAGGGCTGTAACGATACACTTTTTCACGATACGATACGTATCCCGATATGGAATTGACGATACGATACAAAACTATACAATTTGATACTTCACCATAAATAATAATGCAGGGGTCACATTAAGGATTTTTCAGTACGGGTTCGTTGGACCCATCTTCTTTTTCAGGAAAAATAGTGGGTCCATGAACTGAAGCCATGGGCCCAGTCTCAAATTTGCAAACTAGACTTTTGTTGTAATTTGATTAATTGAGTTTAATTGGTATAATCAACATACATCAAAATGATAAATAAAGAAAACATGCTAGTAATTTAGCCTAGAAACGAACATAACATAGGGTCTATATATATTCATGTAGGTAACTCATTATCATAAAATTTAAGATTGAACAAAAAGTTACCAATATGCCAACTTGATGTAAAAGGGTCTAAAAGTTGTTAACTGTACCAAGGGCAAGGGTGGATTCAATCTGCCCAAGGACCTGCTATTAAGACTAAGTCTATAACACATCCCAGGTCTACCAAAAAGTGGTTGTGAAGGGGGCTTAACCCCTAGCACGCTGCCACTGTGCCAGTATCTGGTATCCCACACCGTGTGCCACCAGACAGTTTTTACCTCAGCTGACTTGTCAGTCAGCTGAGGTTTTTTGAGGGTCCGTCGTCCGTCGTCCGTCGTCCACAATTCACATTTTCGACTTCTTCTCAAAAACTGTCGGCTAGATTCACTTCAAACTTGGTGGAGATGTGCCTAGGGTGGGTCTCTACCAAGTTTGTTCAAATGGTCACGGTCCAGTGATTTTTAGATTTTTAATGAATTTTTTTGTTCTTTTTTGGGTAAATCTTAAAAAATCTTCTCCGAAACCGCTCACCCAATTGCTTTGATATCACACAGGAACACTCCCTAGGAGTCCTAGTTCTTAATTTGTTCACCAGGTGGCGCTGCAATTTTTCCCTAATTTTTTATGAATTTTTGTGTGTTATAGCTATTTTCGACTTCTTCTCCAGAATGGTCACTCAGATTAAGCTGAAACTTGGTGGATGTGTTCCTTGTAGAAGGATCAAACATAGTTGTACACTATGTGGGAATGCTGCGGATTCCTGATTTTTAACGATTTTTTCAATTCTGGTACTTGTCGGTCAATGCAGCTTTCCTATTGATTACTACGGAAGTCAATGGACATTCTAATGCTAATTCACATTTTTGACTTCTTCTCCAAAACCGTCATCCAGATTAACTTCAAACTTGGTGGCAACGTACGTTGGGTGGGTTTCTACCAATTTTGTTCAAATGTTCATGCTCCAGTGATTTTTTGATTTTTAATGAATTTTTTTGTTCTTTTTTTTGGACAAATCTTAAAAGATCTTGTAAGTCAATGGGCATTCTAATGCTAATTCACAGGACAACTGACACGAAATTTACTGTTTACTTGATAACTTGAGATCTGTTTTGAGTTAGCTACACATGTTAATTATTGTGTATGAAGGTCATGCTGAGACAGTACATGAATGACCTTGACCTCATTTGTGGGGTCACAGTGCAACATACATGAATTTTACTCTTCATTATAACTTGAGAACTACTTGAACTTTGATGTTGCACATGTAAGTGTTCTTCTATAAAGTTCAGACTTACTCAGAACATGGTGTCCTTGATCCTTTCCCAAGTTCATGGAGCTGCAAGTGTGAAGAATGTCAAGATCAGCTGAGGCACGGGCTGTTCACACAGCCCTCTTGTTTAACTCGCTTGCACAACAAGCGGCATACATGACTGAACATGCCTGGGCTCTGTTATTTTTGCGATTGATTCCACGTGATGAAATGGTCAGATATTACATGATTTATATTTCTGTGAACTTTCTATTTCAATACACCTGAAAAATTTGATGCGGTGTTAAGAGTCAGATCTTAAAAACGGTCACTTTTTTTCACCAAGCAACACGGTAGGCCTACATTGCTACAACTTTACAAGCCGTGCAACACAAGCGAGTGTACTACACAGCCTTCACAGGCATGCACCCAGGCATGGTTTTCCGCTATGTTGAAGGTATATTTTTTCCAGCCTTCGATCACAAATTTCATTCCTGTCTTGTTCTGTCATACAGATTTGTTCCATTCAAACATTTAAATAAAATCAAAACAACCAAATTTTGTTAAAAAAACACCAATAACCGCGTGACCCATCAGAGACGATCAACAACATCGTGTCAGGCCTAATGCAAATTTTTGCTTGGTTCACTTGTGACCGTGCGATGACTAATATGCGTATTTTCCTTGTCGTCCGTAATGAATTTTCACTTATGCCTTTATCTCGGTCTAGATTTGTTCGATGGAAGTCTTCTTGGTGAAAATATGATGTGAAAATTTAACATCTTGGTCCAATAATCTTTGCGTAATAAGACTTGTTCCTTCCCAACATTGCGGGCATGCGACAGGCACATGGGCAACAACGAATTTGATTGGACAGTGAGCGGCACGTGATCAAATCCACACGATGAGGAGCCTGGAAGTGCTCTCAGCGTATTTATAAATGAGTGAAATGACGTACATCCATTCCCATTCCGGGAATTATACCCCGTGAACATAGAAAGACAAACATCAGAGGATTCCATCAGTATAGTACATAATCATGATAAGGATAATGGTCGATGCAACACACCGTGACCGATTGGGGTAGTTTTAGCAGTTGTATCATTCAAAATGCATTGCGTTTTTGTGCTTGCGTCCACAGAGACGCAAAATGATAATGAGTTATTAATTTCTGGGCGCAAGCTTAATTTGTGACCCCTGATAATGAGTGTGCCGCCGATCTATGGTTGGTCAATTGACGAGTTTATATTTACAAAATTACGGTAAATTTTAATGAATTTTGGCCTTAACTTCTGTATGTTTCTCTTTAGAGCTGAAATTACTTATGATGGAATGTATTGTATTTTACGATACAGGGGACCTAATTTCCATGCGTGTATCGTGGATTGACTGTACCGCGATGTACCGCTATCACGGTATATCGTTACAGCCCTACTCTTTTAGGGGACCACTTGCCTTTTGTGACCATTTTCACTGTGCAAAAGTGTCTTCTCATGATAATTTAATGTTTTTGGGAGACCACCTGGAGAACCTGACCAGTGACTGCCCAAAATGACCCCAAAAGACCACTTACCCATCCAGAAATTCCCCATGTCAGATAAGTAAAACCGATGTATTTTGTGCAAGATTGGTAAAAGTAAATTGTTAAAGCAAGTTTCAGATTCAAAATATGTTTATAATACAAATAAATGAGTAATCACATAACTGCAAGATGGGATGGGGTCTATCAAGTGTAAATTAATCCTGTTTGAACCTAAAATACCAATGGGAATTGAAAGTAATGGTCACTTCTTGGGCAGGAAGTGAGAGTCAAACCTCCTTTGGAAGACCACCTGGGGCATGTGACCACTTCTTGGATGGCCCCAAGGATGGTCTCTCCAAGGAGGGACCACTGTGTCCATGTTTTTCTTGCCACACAAGTTTAGGACCTCATTGATGTGATGGGTGGGGAAAACTGGAAATCTGTATCTGTGGGAACATAAAAGTTGTCACAAGATACTGGTAAAGTCACACATCAACGTAAGGAAATTATAACTTCAGCTCATTTGCATTTAGTATGGCTCCTCAGAGTCTTCTTATAGGTAAATTTTGAGGCCCCATAATCTAGAAAAACAAAACAAAACAAAAAAAATGGTATGTCATTGTGCCAGAGAATTTTTCAGAGGAGAAAAAATACGAGGAAAATGCCATTAAAGGAAAAAACAGGGATGGAGACTAAAGTTTGTTTTTCTTGTGTCAGTATGCTATGAGATTTGCCAGGTGACTGTAAATGTGTTTATTGTGATGGATTTTGCATTACTGGCATTTAGTTGCAATATTGCTTTCTCTGTTTGGACACAGTACCAGTTAAACATGTTAAAATACTATTTCATTGTGTTTTTATTTGCATAGTTTTGTACCATGTGCACAATAAACAAAAATAAAGTACATGGAAGTGAAGTGAATTTTCTGTAACATTGTACCGTGTGCAAAAGAAACAAAAATAAAATAGAGGAAAGTTAACTCATTCCACCCTGATAGAAGACTGAGTCAGCAGCTTTCCTTGGCGCGCTCTGGGCGCATTACGCCCAAAGCGCGCCAAGGAAAGCTGTTGACCATGGGCATATAATTTAGAATGATCTTCCATGCAAGTTTCATCCAAAATATTGAAAAATAATCCCTAAATTAGTAAAATACAATTAGCAGACGACATTTAGATATTAGCGGGAAAAAGCGTCATCAGGGTGGAATGAGTTAACTGAATTTAGAGTAACACTAATGTTGCCGTGGTAGATTGTGGTGCTGAGGGGGGAGAGTGCCCTGGCTAACAGCTACAAGACACAGGTGGACCAACTGGTGCAGGACAAAAGTCGCATGGAGGAGAAGGTACGACAGCTAGAGTTAGCTGTGGCCGAGTCCCAGGCTAATGCCAATGTTATGGCCAACATTGACACCTCGGGTAAGTTCACCACTCTGTCAATCCTAAACTTGCATTCTTGTCAGTCACGTGGCAGTAGCTTTTGTTATTTTTCTGAAACACTGTTTTCTTAATCAGTTTGCAAAGGTGTCTGAACAGATATTTGAAAAAAAAACTGAGCTTTTGGGCGATTTGAGCGGGAAAGGTGTAAAGTGGTAAAGGATGAAAGCAGGACAAGAAAATTTGTGTTCAAACTACTTGTCTGTAGGACAAGTGACACCAAATTTTCACTTGATCTCCATCATAGTATCACTTATGCTAATGAAGTGTACCTAGGCTAAGTTTCAGTTTAAAAAAGCCTGTTTTAATGGAAATCATCGTATCCTATAGTGAATTTGTGTGTCTGTTATGCTGCCAAAATTTGAAATTTAACAGATTATGAGTTTTGCCAATAAAAATTCCTTATCCATGGGACAAGTGAAATTTGAAGGTCACTTGTCTGCAAAAGGATTTCATTTGTACCTAGCTATAGGATCATAAGAATATGTGTCCCCTGGGTGAAAGGTTACCAGAATGTTAAGTCTGGTAATTATAAGCATGGCCATGGAAGGAACACAAGTGTAACAATGTGTATGATTGAGGCTATGTGTGACTACCCAAGTCTTAAAAGTAACATGTGTACAGTGTGAAAACCTTTAATGTCGCTTGCTCCTCCATTAAACCAGTCAAAACTGGCTGGTTATCAATGGTGTCTGTTTCAGTTTTTTTGACAGATGTCAACAGTAACAAGAAATAAATTGAATGAGAACTGGAAATGAGAGCAAGCAAGATAGCTTGCCCAAGGTCCACAGCTTTCCTTGGTATGGGATGTATACTTTCATACAAAAGAAAGGTATTGTAATTCAGGGAGGAAAATATCCTATTGGAAGTTTAAAAGTTGATTTTCATTTAATGATTGCGGTTTGTGGGTTTAAATTAAGAGTTGAAAGAGAAGTTGCGAAAGACAGGTAGTTTTGTGAGGCAAACTTGCAGTCAGTGAATTGTTTTGTGACAGAATTTTTCCAAAAGCTGACCTTTGACATTACAGGTGACCCCATACTAGCTCAACTGAAGAATGACAAGGAGACGGCAGAGGGTCAGGTGAGTTGAGAGATGGATGAAGAGAAGATTTTGCAAAAGCGAAAATGAAGCACATACTGCACAAGACTCAGATTGTGAGCCTTCTTTGTAACTAAGACTGAGTGTTGTCAGTATAGAAAGGAAATTCATTCTTTTATTTATATTTCCTAATTTTTGGGTGCACTAATAGTAAAAATTAGACATTTTAAAGTGCCAAGAACTTGAATTCTTCCGAGTTTCTTTCTTTGTTATTTTAGTGTCAGAAATAGCCACCAGGTGGCACCAAAAGTGAGAACAACACAGTGACAACAAAATAGTTCCAATGTAATATCATTGTTGTATTAATATTGGCAGAGCATGATGAAAATATATATATACTTGAAATGAAGTACTGAACAAACAAGGCAGATTATGCCACATTGTAATACAAAACTGTGGTATGGAAATTAAATGGTATTGACATTTGCTACAAAATGTACCAGCTAAAAAAAAGAAAAAAAAAAAAAATTGAAAAGGACAGAGACATTGTGAATGATAATTTTCACAGGTGAAAAACTGTTAGAACAACTCATAATCTTTGCTTCTGTAGCTTGGAAGAGAGACTGGTTAAGTGTCACTATAGTGAAGCAGTCATGGTCCCCATTTGTGGATGACCTGAACGTGTAAATCTTGATGCCATAACATTTTTCCATTGACAAAGTCAGTTTCTTGCAGAATGGTGGAAAGTATGTGATCTTAACAGTGATTATTTTATGTGGATTCAGGTACAGTTCCTCAACTCTGTGATCATTGACCAGCAGCGCAAAAATGAAGAACTTCAGGCGCGTTTGGAAGCCATGGAGTCTGGCACTGTCGTCAATGGCACGACGGAGATAGCGATGGATGTGAATGAGCAGGTGGCCAAGATGGCAGCACCGCGACTATTCTGTGATATCTGTGACGTTTTTGATGAGCATGACACAGATGACTGCCCCCAGCAGGCCATGTCTGACAGTCCACCTCCGACCCAGTACCACGGCACGCGCACCAGCGAACGACCCTTTTGTGACATCTGTGAAGGTTTGGCATCTATTTTTGAACCCTTTTCAGGTCATAACAAATGCCAAATATCATCCATTTAAGTCGTTTGAATGTGAACTTCAAAGTGATAGAAAACTGTCGGAAGGAGAGAACTTGAAAAAATATTTTTGATGATAGAAAGACATGGCGAGTACAAATTGTGGATGAGACCTATTAGGAGAGGACCGCATTGCTATCCAGGTTCTGTTTTATAAAATTTATCTGCTGCCAAGTTTTTAATGTTAATCTTGTGCAGTAATTTAGAGTATGTCCAAAGCAAAAAGTTTAATTCTGAAAGTTTAGCAAACTATTTCCAAATGGTACACAAATGTTGAAAAGAAATATTGATTTTTCTTCAGTACATGTACATCTTGTTATAAACCATCCAATACATAGCCATAAACCGTCCAATACATGGCCACAAACAGTCCAATACATAGCCATAAACAGTTCAATACATAGCCATAAACAGTACAATACATAGCCATTATTTAGTTGTTCACAGCTAGGTTTTGCATTGAGTCAACAGCTTCCTTCAGTGTGCTTTGGGCACATTATGCACTGAGGAAAGCTGTTGACCTGGACCATTCTTTTGATTTCTTTTCCTACTGAAGCTATAGTTAATAAAAGTAGTATGATTATATCTATGTAATGTGGGCTACATTCTAAGTAGGCCTATCAACAAAGGAACATCATATTTGCTTTATTCCGTAATACATCAGCTCGGGATGTGTGTATTGGAAACACAAACGTGCCGCCAGTTAGCAGAATGACTTGTTAGGGGATTAATGGCTCCGAAACAAGTCTTGCACTGGTTCCCAATTTTATATAAAGGCTAATAAAGCATAAAACTGCCGTCTAAATTTCAAATTTTATGAAGATGATTTGTTTCTTACAGAAATTAATTTGCTATAATGACTTAGCGCTATGCAGTTTTTCAGTGAATGGTACGGAATAGAACTTTGCCCTTGGAATATTGGATTTGATAGTGTTCAAATGGTACTTGGGCTCACAGATTTGGGTTGTTTAAGTTTCTCTTTATAATAGATAGGCATATTGGTATTTGAATGAAAGTTTTTTTGTAGAAAGTTAATCAGAAATCGCATTGATCATTTGGCTGATCTTTGTGTGTGTGTCATTAGCACCAAAAGAGTTCAGCTGTGTTTTATTGTGCAATAGAAAGACAAAGCAAGTGTTGATGAAAGTAGACGTGCACGTGCCAGAATGCCTCGCCACATTTGTCCATAACTGGACTTATCAGAGCTGAGTGAATTGTTCAACCCCAGGGTAAACAAAACTATTTATGTTTACTAGTTACAGGGAGTTGGTCTCTGTTCCAAATCTCTGCTCTGTGATTCAACAGAAACTGAATGCTGCATTAGATACATAAACCTTTTCAAGGGCTGGATAGCATGACCATAGGTGTAAACAAAGCAACTTGTGTGATGTCAATCACTTAATGACAGTTATACTAGACACAGTTGTTTGATTGACAAGCCATGTGTACCATATAGAGCCAAAGAAGCATGTTCTTGTCTGTAACCCTTGGGAGAGAGGAGTCTCCCCACTTAAATATTGGCCATGCCTGGGTCATAAATCCGATTTTCTTATGGCCTACATGTATTATTCCTGACAGTGTTGCTATGTAATTGGATGGCTGCATTCTCAGTGCAGACCATTAAGCTGATATACAAGGCACAGTTGTCAAAAAGTGTGAGGACAAAAACAAATTAAGTTAGGGATCATGTACAATTAAAAATATTCCAAAACTCAAATTATCCATTGGAATAAAATTTCCCCCCTCCCCCCTCCTTATTCCAAAATCACCTATTTCCTGGAATTAAGATACTGAATCAGAGTGTTACTGCTCACCACTCTTCTTGTCCTTATGGGCCACATTATCTATACCTACATCATTGTGGACAGTGGTTTAAACTTATTTCATTTGTTGAAAGAAAAAATGATACAATACACATTATTTCATTACGTGGTAATGGGTAAATGCTCTGTCATCATATCTTAACACTCTCTGGTCCATATCCTATTTTATCCCATTTTTGATAGAATCCTTGGCTTCTGATTGGTTAATAGCTATGGTACACTCTTTGTATTACCCTTATTTATGCATTAATTACTGCAAAAGTGAAATACAGCGCGATTCCTGAAACTGACCGGGGAATACAGCGGTATTCTCGCTGTATCTCCCTATCTGGTTAGTGCATCGATCAGCCACCAGAAGTCTCTGTCATACGATACAAGCCTTGACGCACTGCAGACGACAACATGATGGCGGACCGTGAAGTGAACTGCTGCAGCAGCGGGTCGAACATGTGTATTTTTTGGGCATGAAATTACATCATCAAAAATGGGATAAAATTGTCATTCACTGTTTTAGTGTGAAATACAGGAAGTATCTCCCCCAAAGACAGCTGTATTACCCTCGGCTTCACCTCGGGTAATATGGCTGTCTTTGGGGGAGATACTTCCTGTATTTCACACTAAAACAGTGAATAACTAATAGTATGATGTGTTATGTGTATTGCACTGTATTTGTTTCTTTTAAGGGGCCTCAGGGAAGATTAGTATTTTACGATACTGAGTCGCTGTCTTTAAATATATATATATATATATATACATACATATACATATATACATACATATATATATATATATATATATATATATATATATATATATATATATATATATATATATATATATATATATATATATATATATATATACATATACATACATGTTTATATTCCAAAGTTAAACCTGTGATTAGCAAGGTTATAAAGAGGCGAGGGGGAAATGGATGCTGCAAACTCCGATAGCCTTTTAATTTGGTTTGACCTCTTAGGCATGAAATGGTTTGGTCATCATTTCTTATGTGTGTCTAGGTCTAGAAAAACTTAAATGGCTATGGGGTCATGGTTAGAACAGTGTTGTGAATATTTCCACTTGATATGTAATGTATGTTTTATTGTGGTTGCAGTATTTGGCCATTGGACAGCAGACTGTGATGACGAGCAGACTTTCTAGGCTTTGATTGTGACTGTTGCATTGTGGGCTTGCGGCAGCAGTCGTCATGGTGATGTCAACATGGCTTCCAACTTGCTTCCTTTATAATTGTGCCAGCTTGCCTGCAAAGTATCAGGATAATGTCAAGAAATCCACAAATATTCCAGCGGTACCAAAAAAAAGAAACAGTGAAAGGATATGTGGCCTTTACTTGCTGATGCAATACCATGCTAAAAGCAGGCCCATTGTTTAGGCCTGGAAAACTTCACCTATTAGAACAAGTTCTTGGGATGCTGGTAAGAGTATGCACGTTGATATACACAAACAAAACTTGTTTTCTCAAAGTGGTGCTGATTCCTGTTAAACATTATGAAGCTTGTGTGAGTCTCCTATACTTCAAAAAGGCATGTGCTTCTAGAGGAAGAAGTCATCGTACCAGAGCGTGTGTGCTTTGAAAAAAATATGCCATAGTTGGTCATTCATTGAATGCTTCATCAGCATGTTCCGCTCATCGGCTAATGTGCATCCTCAAGTTTGATTTGTGACATGCTGTCCCCTGGCATAATGTAGGAAATTTGATGCAATTTGCTCCTGAATTTGGAGAAGAAGAAAAAACACAATAAAATGTGCCCCTGGAATTTAAATTTACTACAGATGGGATGAACTGTGGTTTAAGTTGACTCGTGTAGGGTGTGTCAAGTGTAACTTGACAAGAACAGTGGTTCCTCATAAACTTTGATGACGGGACAAGGACTGTTGATCAGTCTCGCAAATGCATCAACATATCCCTGACACAGTGCTGACGCCAAGGTGGCAGGCTTCAATCTTCCTCCAAAGCGACCAGTGTAATCTGGAGCTGAGCAGAAAGAAATAAACTCTGGGAAATGTGACATGGATTACTACATTGTAGAAAAACCAGTGACACTGTTTACAATTTAAAACTGCTCATGCGAACATTTGACTTGTAATGTCGGAGCATTCTGTGCACTTGAAGGAAGACCAGAAATGGAAAGTGAAAGTGACTGGATACTGAAGTTAAAAAAAAAAAAAACTTCATGCCTTGTGTTAACTGAACTGTGACTATAAGAGATTCTAGTGTTTGCTAATTTAAAACAGAACTATATTGTATTCACCAGCCTGATTTTTTTCCTCAGGTGTTTGTTCAGCTATGATGTATACATTGTAAGTATTAAGGTATTGATTGCCCTGCATTTTGCATGGCCTTGAGACTTCTGAAACAGTACGTTTTGTGTGTGCACACTTTCAAGAAGGTACACATTGCAGTGTATGTTTGAGTTCTCACTGATGTACATGTGTATAAATGCACCATTATGGCTGTGTATAAAGTTTGTTGGATAATTTTGCCTTGGTATCTGCATTTTAAGGCAGGCACATATTTATGATAATGTACAGACTGGCCACAGTGGCAGATGCTGTACAAAGTAACCTGGTGTAGTTTGTTAAGTGTATGTTACTCGTAGAAAAATGTGAAAAATAATTTTAAGAGTGAACAACGTTCACATTTGAGCTGCAAAAGCTAGCACAATTGATGCCTTGGATCCCAGTAGGCCAGCACAGGGCCACTGCCCACTTTGTTTACCTGTGAAGGACAGAATGGACATGCGTTAACCCTTTCCTTTGTAAACCGGCCAAAACCGGCTGGTTGTCAAATGTATCTGATTCAGTGTTTGCAACTAATTTCAACAGTAAGGAAAAACAGTTTGACAGAGAATTGTAGATCAGACCTATTAAGATAACACGATCCAGGTCAACAGCTTTCCTTGGCACAAAGTTCTCAACCTATGCCAAGGAAAGCTATTGACCTAGTCTTTATTAAAGGGGCAAAGGGTTCAACCTACAATGGAGGGTATAAAATTTTATCACAGAAAGACCAAATAGAAGGAGTCCTATTTGGTAACTACCAGACACAGACACATTTGTGGAAGGACCTGTGTACTGTAATCCACAAACTATGTTTTCTCAGGAGAAATCAAACAAGTGAGCAGCATTATTTAACTGAGACAAGTCCAGGTTGATGTGGTGAAATTGTAAATGTTTAGTGGATGTGTATACTAAGTGGGCCATAAAAGGCTAGTGGCCTGGAGCATGACACTCCACATATTATCAGTTCATGTTTCTTTAGATCTCGAGTGAGACTTGCCTGACTTGTATCTTGTCAAGGGAAAATTCTGTCATCAGAACTGACTGCATCAGGGATGGTTTGACATTTTCAAGAGAGTACACGGAATAATCTTTTTCATTGCCCTGTCACCCACCCACCTGCATGAACATGCAGAAAGAGTACTTTCCAACATTTGAAAAGGACGACTTCCCTGTTCAGTTGAAAATAGAACATAATTTATGGGGGGGGGGGGGGGGGGGGGGAGAGAGAGAGAGAAAAGTTCTTCTTTTGGTTTTTAATTTGAAGTCTAAATGTATCAGGAAGATTTACTGGGATTTAAATGCAAGTATTGCTGATCTTGTTAATATTCGGTTACATTTACAATGCTTGGGATTACTTAATCATCATTTTAACGCAATATTTAAAGAAGACACCACTGCTGACTCCCTTCCGTGTGGCATACTGTTTATGCATGTGAAAATCACGAACCATCCCTTAACTCTTTCAGTGCCAAATGTTGGACTGAGTCGGCAACTTTTCTTGACAAGCATTGGACACAGTAAGCAGCAAAAAAAGCTGTTGACCTGGGATATTCTCTCTGGGACTGCAGGCATGCTGTTGCTTGAATGAAGTCTTTTTACAGGAAATACGAATCTGTTATCCAGATGATAATTCAGACTAGTTTGACTTGAGTAGATCGACTTTAGTCATGCTTGGCACTGAAAGAGTTAATATTTTGTGGCAACAGGGATAACAGCAGATAATTACAAGAGTAGCTGAAAGGGGTGATAAGTACAAGTGAAAGTGAAACTAGGATCTTCTTGAGAGAACATAGGCAAGTGTGAGATGACAGTTTACATGGACTGACTGTGGGATGGGGTCACCGTGATGTATCATCAGAACTAATGGTGCTATTCAGTAAAGTAGAAAGTAGATAGTGGCACTGACCATCAGTCAGATTCAACCCTTTCCTGCTCCAATCATCCCAAAGCACACGGATGCAAGCTGTTATCTCCCTAAATGCTTTTACTTGAATTTCTCTTGTTAATGGGGACTATTTTGGAGAAGTTGAGACCAGACCTATGATGATTGTATTACCCGAGGTCAACAGCTTTCCCTGGGATGGTTTGGGCACAGTGTGCCTAACTGGTGCCACAGAAAGCTGTTTATTCAGTCTTATTGCAACCAGGAAAGGGTTGACTGAATATTAATTTTGTTATTTAACTGCAGTTAATTACCAAATGTCTATTAACAAAGTTCTTTAATGGCATTGATATTACCTCAGATCAGCTTTTGACATTGTTTTTTCTGATCAAAGTACGTTGACCTCTAGAATTGGATAGTGGGTTGAGATCAGCTGCTCAGAAGAACAAGTCATGAGAGACCATATTTATTTCATCTGCAAAATTTTGGTAAACCAGACTTTTTCTGTTCTGAGCAAATACTACAGTTGTCAGTGTGTCGTATGGACACCAATGAGTCTCCAGAAATATGTTTCTCTGTAGGTGTGGGTAAAGGTTTCCTATATTGAAGGTTCCCTAAGTTCTGATAATTAAAAATCAGCAGAACAGCAACAAAACCAAAAGTTATCCTGATGTGGGTTAAGTCTGTTGTGTCTGTACTGATATGTCTATCCAGCTCTGAAGCTGCAGATTTAGTTTTGACATAGTGTAATCAGCCAAGTCACATTTTCGTTGCTATTATGCTGCCACTTCCAACCTGATCCCTTTGGAGTGATATCTGAATCAGCTGGCCCCAGATGTTTTTAACAAAATGATACTCGAGTGTATCAGGTCAGAGGTCAGACCTAGTCCAGTTGATACGTGCGATTCCAGACATACACACCACGTGTGCTGACTTCTTCACACTGCAGTCAGTGGTAAAACGCAACACTGACCACGTACCTTACAAGTTTGGCATGTCCCATGATGCCAATGTCTGTTAGTTGTAAGTACAGTGGTCCCTGTCTTGAGAGGCCACCCCAAGGGCAGGCCCAAAAGTGGCCTCTCAAGACAGGTGGCCTCACGTGAGAGGTACAATAACATGGAAAAGATAGCAGCAGGTACCTGCCAAAAATAGTCTTTCAAGCCAGGTGGCCTGTCGAGGACAAGGATCACTGTACATATTTTGACACCAGGTGGCATTTTGGGTCCCAAAAATAGATGCCACTTGATTTAATACCTAGCACTGTGCATCTAAATCTGGTGTGTAACTTTAAGGCTGCTGACTGTACGTGATGGATTTGCTTCATGTTTATCTTAAGGTGTGGCTACCATGACATGCTAGTGGTAGGGGGAAATTCTGACTTCATACACGAAAGGTTCTGTGACTGGGGACTACAAATGCTTTCAGTGTTGTTGGCTTTACTGTGTGTGTCTCCATGGGACAGACATAAGTTCCAAGAAAAGACGTGGAGCACTGCACAACGTTAACTCTTCTATGGCATGACTGACCTGTGCCAAAATGTACAACTTAAAGTTAATGAGCAATTGTTGGCTTTTCTTGTTAGTACCACATGTTGTGCTGGGATTTACCATTATAAATGAGGCAATCCGGCACTGCAGCTGTATAACCTTCAGTGAGGAGCTGAAGCATCTTTCATTGGACAGGTAAAAAAACATGAATCTACACAAACCTGAAAGGGACAATTTGCCATTGTAAGTTTGCATGTGGCAATTGTAGTCCTAGTGTTTCTCTTTCAAATACCTGCTGTAATTGCGCAGTGCAAAAAAAGATGGCAACATTGACACTGAAAGGTCATAGCCACAGTTTATTGTTACTTGGAGAGCTTACTTCTTCAGGTGTGACCTTTCCTGTTTTCAAAACACCTGGAATACCAATCTGGGCAGATAAAACATGACAAACAGATCTTTGTAAATGTCAAAATGTAAATTTGGAAATTTTGATGCACGCAGGGATAATTACTTGTAATGTTGAACTGCAGGAGGTATGCAACACATTTCCTGGAGTGTTCCACAAACTCTTTCCATTGGGTTTATCTTGAGTGGCTATAGCTTGTGGGTTGAATAAGATTGACCTTGTAACTGTACAGAATTGTAACATAGTAAGGTTGAATTGTATATATTATGACATTGGCTTCTAATGTTCCGAGGATATTAGTGTTTTGGTCAGATTCTACTGGCTTTAAAAGTTGGTTGTCAAGATGATTCATAATCTATCCTGTGCCTAATCACTAAGAAATTACTGACATAGAGTCAAGAGAATTGTTTTAAAGAAATTTCTGCACTTGATGAAAGCTTCTGCTGCACAGACTTTCTTTCATTGGATACCCATGGCTTTAGAAGTGCTGTCCCCGCCACACAGTATCCATGGCGTCACTGCTGTTATTATCACAAAGTCTCCATGGAATCACTGCTGTTACTATCACAGAGTATCCATGGATTCACTGCTGTTACTATCACAGAGTATCCATGGCTTCACTGCTGTTATTCTCACAGTCTCCATGGCTTCACTGCTGTTGTCACAGTATCCGTGGCTGTAGAAGTGCTCTTCCTGTGACCCAGTACCCACAGCTATGTGTTGTTCCTGTCACACAGTATCCTGGGCTTTAAAAGAGCTGTGCTGTACTGTCATGGACTGTCCATGGTTGGTAAAGTGCAGCCTTTGTCACCTCATGTGCCTAGCTGTGTTGTGTGTCCTATGCCTGTTTGTGAGCAGGAAGCTTACTTCTTCAGATGTGACATGTGTCCTGTTTTCAAAACACCTGGAATACCAATCTGTGCAAATAAAACATGACAAACAAATCATTGGAAGTAAGTTGTTTTTTGTTCTGTTTATGTTCATTTTGTGTGAAATTGGCATTGAAAATAGAAGACTTTTGAAACAGGTTAATCTCAGTTTCATATCAACTTGATATACATCTCAACTACTTCTAATAAGAAGAAAGGAGATTTTTTTTTTCTTTTTATTTCTTTTGGATCCCATAGGAGAGATCGCATATAATCAAGTAAGTAAATGAGTCGTCATTGGGGAGATTACCACAATAGCCAACATTTCAAATGCAGAGTCCAAAAATTAAGGCCAAAATATGGGAGAAATGCTGGAGAGTATGATGCGGATGTAGATATAATCCATGGATAACTTTGTGGACAGCTGACAAGTTTTTGGCCCTCTGCCTTGGGCTACATGTGTACCACCTTGATGTGGAAACCTGCACTAATCTGATCGACTGTTTTAAACTGATAGATTACAAAAGTTACCTTCAACATTGTCAGATCTGAAAGTAAACTTTTGTTCCATCATATATTTTCTGTGTTCTGATGGATGGTTATTTTTCTGTAGAACTTTTTAGAAGTCCAGTTTACATTGACTATGCCAGAGAGCAAGTTATTTACATTGTCTACAGAAGTACAAGTTATTTCCCAAAATGATTACCTCGAAATGAAACTTCAAAAGGCCTGTACATTGTAGCCTTAATTTGTAGCTCAGCTGACTTATCGGTCAGTCAAGCTTATGTGATAAGTTCCAGTCCTAAGGGGCTCATGGCCATCACCTTCATAAAAGCATGAAATGGGCAGGTATCAATGAGACTTAAAAAAAAAAAAGCCCTGACAACAACACTGTTGCCATTGATTGTTTAGCAACAATGTTGCTCTTTTTCAGATTTTCTAATTTTCAAATGTTAACAGATCTAATTGAAAACAATACAGTGAAAAAAAAGCACTTTCGATTTCTTTATTTGTACCAAAACTTCATTCACTGTGCCATATGATAAGACCAAAACATCCATTCATACAAACATATTCACCATGCTCTTACCTGTATTGCCAGAGCCCCCATAAAAATTCCATGGATCCAGTGCCGTACCATGTTGCTACATTGAACTCCCCAGGCCCTGTGACAGTAATGCATATAAACGAGCATGCACAATTCAGTTTACTACTCTGGCGTCCATTTGCTGTGGATGCATGTTGGAAGCTCCTGCTTTATTCTTACCTTTTCGGTCTTCCTTTCTGGTGGGTTGATAGTTGATAAGTTTCCTCGGGAACTGGTCCTATCTCTGACTTTGGTGACTATATCAGGAATGGATCTCAATGTGGAGTTGGATGTCTGTTGGGATGCCAATCACCACAGGATGGTATATTGGGACGAACATCCTCCATGTTGTTCCTGCATGCAGAGGAGCAGCATGTTCTGCGCTGAAAAGAATCCCTGCGGTATTTGCCAATGATAGACTCCTTCTCAGTTGCAGAAGGTCCATCAGGCAGATTTGCGGTCTGCAAGATGGAGGCTCCAATGTGCAGAGGCACATTGTGAGCGAGAGGGCTCTGTGTCTCTCAGTGGGTCCCTTCGAGGCCTTGGCTTCAAGGCCCAGGCCTCAACCAGTCGTGCCAGGCCCAGATCGGTCCTCCACTGGAGGCATCCAGGGGAGGGGGCGTTACCTGTCAGGCCAGGCCTTATAGCCAGGCCCAGACTAGTCCTGGAATTGAGGTCCCTTGGGGGGAGGGGGGTCATCAATAAGGCCAGTCTCGAAGCCAGGCTCAGACTGCTCCTTGAATCGAGGCCCCCTTGGGGGACATGAGACCTACCACAAATTTTCCGTGAAAAGGGTTGGGCATTTCCATGCTAGAGTCCCCTCCACTTCCACAGCTGCTCCTTGAAGCGAATCCATGGTGAGTGGCCCCACCCAGTCTGTTCGTCCTGCTGCCAGCTCTGCGTTGGTTGTCAGATGACAGGATGGGACTTTAATTATCACTCCTGCAGTGACAACCAAGGGGGGAAAGAAACCGGCCGGGGCAGCAGGTCGAGCTCAGGTGACGCCTTGAGCGTCATCCCTCGCTACTGCTCGACCATGGTTTCCTTTCTGGGCTCCACCAGGGCAAGCTGCGGCTATCCAGATGGAAGCCTTGGTCTAAATGTTGTTGGGCAAAATGGAAGCCATATTTGCCTTTGTTGGTGAACTGTTGGAGTAGGTTAGCAATCCTCCTGGCCCCGCCCCTACCGAGACGCCTGGCCCTGCTTTTGAGAGTGGCGCCGAGTCATCGTTGGTGGAGGCTGCACCCAAGCCCAAGGTGGCTTGTGCAGTTAGGGCAGTGGCCCCCATTGTGCCCTCTGTGGTGACATCAGCTGGTTCGGGGCCTTCGAAGGCCCAGGCATCTTATCATATGGTGGTCCTTGGTGGTGAGAAATCCTCCATCATGGTGACAGGGGGGCGGGGGCGGGAGATGAGTTGGCCTTGCTGCTGCTCTCTAGCCTGTCTCCTCTTGGTCACAAGCATGCACGCTCCCACCACAGGTGGGAGCAGAAGAAGAAGAGGAGGCATCACCAATGTTCTTCTCCTTCCCCAGAAGGAAAGGTGTGGCACCAGAACCTAGGTTTGGATGCTTCCCCCTCCGAGTCTAGGCTTTGGCCTAGCTGGGACACACCCCCTTCCGGAAGGTGGAGGGGATCATCACAGAGTGTTCTCTGTACAGCTAGTCCCACCACGGGCACAATTCCTGGGGAGACGGCATCTCCTTGGTCTGCCCTTTCCAATGGAGGTTGATCCTGTGATCAATCTTCCTTCCATTGGGGAGGTCACCTCTCTGGTGGCCTATGCCAATATGACCGCAGGCTGGTTCAATTGAGCCTACCCCTGCAGATGAGCTTTCGACAAGCATTCTGCCTGCACATAGGAAGAGTTGCGGCTACAGTTTGGATTTGCATCAGCGACTCCCGGGGCTTCGTTGCCTCAGGTTACCATTTTGTTGGAGCTTCAGTTGGTCTGCTGGTAAAGACTGAAGAGGAGCACCTTGAGGATATGCTACTTGGCTCTGGTGACCATCTTGAGGACTGTCCCACTGCCCAATATAACTTCCACATCAACTGTTCAGATTTCCAGAGTAAGGATTCTTAAGCAAAAGAGGAGGGGCGCTGCTTCTCCTGATTGGCAGGGGATCAGAAGGCGGCTGAGTCAGCCTTCTCTTGCCACTGCTGAGCGAGTTAAGGCTTCCCTTCAGGAGGAGGTGGTAGACCACTGAGACTGGTCCCCCTCCAAAGCCGAGAAGCCAGGTGCACTGTTCCCTACAAATGTCGCCTTCATGCAGGAGACCCACCCTGGGGATGCAGTCTCACAGCCAGCAGTCGCACAGCACGGGGCTGTGCCCATGTCGGTCAGGGATGCTAAGGTGGCCCCCAAGTTGGAGGTACTGTCTTGTGCGAAGAAAGTTCACTGAACTTTCCTCCAAGTTGTTGGGTTTGGGCTATGCATTGGACGGTGTGCCTCTGGGGATGGCCTAGCCTGGGGACAACTGCTGGCTGAGCCAAAGTTGCTTGAATACTGATAGTTCCTTTATTGCTGCTGAAATTATGAATTCGGATCTTCATGGTGTTAATCAATGGTCCAAAGATTGCTTGTGACCTTAGATGCTCTAAAAACCAACTCCATGCTCATCTCTCCTAAGACAAACCAAACTAACCATCCACGTATTCATTCTCAAGGTCATGTGTTGCAAAATGTTACCCATCACAAACACCTTGGACTTACAGTACACTCCTATTTAAGATGGTCCGATCACATTACTGAAATCTGTGACAAATCTAGTGAACTGATTAACATTATGAAAAACTTGAAGTTTAGATTGGATAATAATACACTCGAAACTATTTATATTAGTTTTGTCAGGCTGATTCTCGAATATGGTAGTCAAGTGTGGAGTGCCTGTACGGTATTTGACGAGGAAAGACTGGAAATTTGTTCAATTAAATGCTGCTCGAATCGTTACTGGTGGAATGCACGGAACGAGCAATGCAAAGCTGTACGAGGACACCTGACGGTCAACTCTAGCCAAACGTACAGAAATATCAAAGTTGACGTTTATGTACAAACTTGTTAACAAGCTCTTTCCTGATTCATCATGTTCATTTCTTTTTACTTCTTCTACTGCAGTGCCCCCCCCCCCCTATTTGTCCTATCTATCCTGTTCAGCGATCAGTTCTCTAATTATTACTCCGATTTCCTTGTATGCTCCTTTCACATTACAAACAGTGTTATAGGGCCACCCTGAATGTTCTCTTGAAGTAAAGATTGTGATTTTTTTGTCAGCAGTACATGAGTTTATTTCCAAAATTGGCCGCTTCAAACCAGCAGGAATAGGTTAAATTTATGGTAAAACGAAAACATGTCGGATTCTGCTACATTGCTAGCTTTTGATACACACTTGCAGGCCTAATTTCGTGTTAAATTACACAGCCCCACTATTTGTTACGTCACTGTGTTTGTCACCTTATTATTTGTCTAGCATCTAGTTCTGTCCAGTTCATGTTGTCTTTTCTCGCAAGAGGGATTCGAATAGGGCTTTGTCCTTTTTTCCAGTTGCTGAAGTACTTATACGGCATGTTAATTTTGATGTATTTGATCAATAAAATATGTTTCAATCAAGCCCGCCAGAGTGGTGGTACAATCATCAAGAAGTGTACCCGTCATCACAGACTCTGGGCAGCATGTATTTGTTCAGGGCATCTGCCATGTCTCTGTGAATCTCTTTTCTCGCGGATGCTGGTAACACACACACACACACACACACACATGCTAAAATGTGCTTATGTTAAGCAGGTCATGATACCCACAAAATAAGATCAAGGTCACAAATCGAATGTATCAAATAAAAGAATATCAAAGGTTCAAACATTAGCCCACAGTGCTCCACAGGTCATTAGCACCATGATACCATGTAAACATTGGCAAATGATGATGATGATGATGATGATGATGATGATGATGATGATGATGATGATGATAACGGAAAAGGTCAACGTATATAGCGTCAAAAATCAGGTGCACATGAGTGTGATCCTGCTGGAGGGATGACGCGTTGTCACCAGCCGTCCCTGATATGTTTTACATACATTTTTTTTTAACACAACGTGCGTTTTTTCTTTGTTTTTGTTTTTGTTTTCGAATGGCCATATGACCTTGACTTTCAAACATGACTGGTAAATTTACGTAAATTGTTGTGTATCCCGGTTCCAGCTATACAAAGAGCTCAACGTCACTGGAATCAGTTCATAACTTTTCGACTTATGCGAAAAAAAAAAAAATCAACATGGCAGACTGATCGGAGACAAATAGGTCAAGGTCACTAATCAAATATCAGGTAAACGTCACCTTGTGATGCAGTAAGATCTCAGTGGGCTTCACGCTTTATGAGTTTATGAGCGTACAAAATTGAAAAAAAAATCAAATTTTATTTCAAACGGCTATATGATCATGAAGCTCAACTCTGACCCTGTGTCTTACTTGGACAAAATGTGCTGAGGGCACTAGGTTATAATTTGTTCGATTGGATTGGACTGGGTTGTAAGTCTTTGAGTTATATTAAAAAGTGTAAACGTGAGAGTATGACCCAAATTCTGACAACTTAAGCAAAAGTCACCTTGTAATGCAGTAAGATCTCAGTGAACTTTACGCCTTATGAGATTCTGAGCGTACAAAATTGATAAAAAAATCAAATTTTATTTCAAACGGCTATATGATCATGACGTTCAACTCTGACCCTAGGCTATGTCTTACTTTGACCATAGAGGTATTTATATACCTCTATGCTTTGACAAAATGTGCTGAGGTCACTAAGTTATAATTTGTTGGATTGGATTGGATTGGATTGGATTGGATTGGATTGGACTGGATTGTAAGTTTTTGAGTTATAAAGTCTAAACGTGAGAGTAAGACCCAAATTCTGGCACAGTGACACAAAAAGTAGGTCACTAGATCAAGTGTTTGTACGAAGTAGTTGAGCTGAAATTTTGCTCCATAAGTCCAAATAGGGTCCGAGCGATGGTAAGGTCAAAATCGCAAGAGATTAAAAACAAAATCTAAAATTGCCGTTGTGGACCCCTTGGGGATAGGCAACTTCAATGGAATGTCATTCGCTTAACAACCCTTTGTAAACATACACGATAGTCTACAAATGGTATGGCCTACTCGCCCCCCCCCACCCACCCCCTTACGCTCATATAGTCATAGAGGTAGGCTTAAACAATCGACCACAAGTTGTAACCATGGACGCACTCCTTTCATGAAAGTGTCCCTTTGCATGCATCAAAGTGCGACCAACACAAAGAAACTGATCGTTCCATTCTAACGGTCTGAAGTCAAAGGGAAACACGCTGTGGTTGAACTGAAATTATTGAAAAATACATCACCGCTTGCTGATAGAAACAATGCTAAATGGAGGCATAGCCATAAGTCTTTGGACCGGGCAAGCGGGGGGTAGGTGGGAGTGCGGGATTCAAAGCTCTCATGAGGTTCAATAAAACCTGAGTGTCGCCCAGTCAGGTGATTGGTGTGCTATCAACATTGAGGGGTGCAGTGGTGCCACGTAATATCGAGTCTGAGTACAGACTCCTTACTGATAGAAAGCATTATTTAAACCCGTTGTACAATGTTTAAGCTGAGCATGTCCGTGTTCACCCGCTTTTGGCACAGTCAGAAAGAGGGTTATCGGACAATTCGTCGAAATCAACTTCGCCGAATATTCACTTCGTCGGGGGTTAAAATTGCCGACTGTCTAAACGGTCGTGATGACAATATGTCGAAATCAGTCTGGCCGTCTGGTCAAACTGGTCGCTATTAACTTCGGCGCAAGTTCATCTCGTTGCTTGTCAGTTTGACCGAAAAGACAACTGGTCGCGTGTGCGACCGTGGGGGTTACAATGGGTTGATATCAAACTGTGAATAAAGTTTGTCTGCATACATGATCTGTTTTCCCTGTCTTTTTCCCGGGTCTCTCACTCAGTCTGATCTCTACCGTTGACCAGTCAGCATGGCTGAATTTGGTGAGAGTTTAGACATATTTTTGACCCAACAAGGGTGTAAAAAGTTGGCTTATGAAGGGTACACATACACAGTGGAGAAGATCTACAAAGGCAAGGTAGCATATGGCGATGCGACGATCGCGCTTGTAAAGGCAGGGCATCATCGGTCGGTGATGATGTAACTCAAACTCCCCCAGGTTGTGTTCAGTCACATGATCATAATATGGCCACCATCAACAATCACCTGGCACCCGCTTCACTCCGATTTCTAGCAGAATGGCCTCACAACGAAGTTACTTTTTGACCAAATGACACTTCGACCATTCTGATTTTCGACCGAGTTGATTTCGCCGATGTTACATTGCGATGAAGATGACTGTCGACGAACTTGTGTAGTGACGAGATTACTTTTCAACCAGTTTTCTTTTCGGCAAAGTTGGCCTCCGACGATGTTGATTTCGACGAAACGTCCTAGAATCCAGAAAGAGCGCCCAGTGAAGACGGTGTACAAGTAGTAGTAGTAGTAGTAGTAGTAGTAGTAGCAGCAGCAGCAGCAGCAGCAACATTTTTAATGACATAAGAACAGAAGGTCAGTACTGACGTATATGTCATTCTACAGTTTGATCAAGATATGTACATATTTACAATAGTGCAGGAGTGAACATAGACACCGCAATGCATCATTACAATGTCAGAATACATCAGCACAAATCGCTAGATAGACAGGTGGAACACTGTCCGGTGTGCTATATAAATATGCATGTGTACACTAAAAAGATCATACTAAACATATATTTATACACAATTACTCATAAATTGAAAGAGTACCATAGAAAAAATAAACACAATTGATCTATAATGAAAACATGATGTCCATAAACAAGATGGACAAAATACATTGATTCAGAACTATATGTGGATGGATGGAACACTAACAGGTGTGTTCCATTGCATGTACTTACTATTTGTATACACCTTCACTTAAAAGTTGGGAGGATACCTTGGAGCAGGCATTACTCAAATAATATAATGAGTATCTGCATGAGATCAATCTGTACAAGCTTACAGATGTGCTGGTTATCGCATAAACCCCAGAACTGCGTTGAAACTCTGTATGTTTCCATTGTATTTTAATTTTTTAGTTACCTCTGACATATTTTTACATTTATCACTATTAACAAAGCCCCCGTCTGAGCAGTAATTTTCCGGTGGCGAGGCCGATAAAGGTGGAAGCATTACCTGATGAGGCACAACAGGGAGCACTGTTAACATACACTTTGGTAACAATGGAGTAAAATTTTATATCCAGCATATATATTCTTGGAAATATGTAACATTTGCGGTAAAAGATAACATTATCATGCACTTGAAGCCTGGAAAGAGTCTGTCGGTTGAAATAATATAGGCCAAGGAAGGTATACATAGTCTGAAGCCTCCTTGGTGTGACTCTCATCACAAATAAGCTAGTGCTGACTGCGATGTCCCATTTCAACAACAATAGATAGGTTAGTGACATAGCAGCTTCCAATTAAATATGAGCCAAAGTTTAGCATGTCTTTGTAAAGGGAGATTCTGATCAACTACCAAAAATCACCAAAACACAGATCCAAACTCCCTGTAATGACCAAATGTAATATGAAAGGATTTTGGTCTGGGTCAGTGAGTACACTGGGGCAGGCGGAGCTCCCATAGCTATTTTATTTCTGGACCCAGTAGTAGGCATACATTTCAGGCAAAAAGGTCCATGCAAACGTGACGCTTCAGTGATAGTATATACTGTTTTGAAGTGACAAATCATAAATCTTGATCATATAGCAAGAAACATGTTGTGTACCATGTGAACAAAATACATGTAGTTGATTAAGTTATTGTATGGCCTTCTTCATCATTATTCATTAATACATGGGAAAGAATGAATGTTGGCCGTTACACGTTTCAGTAAAAATTTCTGATACAATAGGCTTTTCCTGTTTTTGTCAACATGCAACGCTAACACCAAGTCCCAGATCAGATATGCTGAAGAGAGAATCAATATAACATTTGCTCAT
The DNA here is from genome assembly GCA_964020975.1 of Hermodice carunculata. Classification (NCBI taxonomy): domain Eukaryota; kingdom Metazoa; phylum Annelida; class Polychaeta; order Eunicida; family Amphinomidae; genus Hermodice; species Hermodice carunculata. The sequence goes on from OZ026620.1 coordinate 25,409,657, forward strand.
GAGTTATATATATATATATATATATATATATATATATATATATATATATATATATATATATATATATATATATATATATATATATATATATATATATATATATATATATATATATATATATATATATATAAAAACATTGTTTCATAACCTTTATAAACACTGTCGGCTTGCAATAAAGATTCAACTTATTTCATCCACGTTCAGCCTGTGCAAACTTGCAACTGAAGCATGTCCACACATTCAGCAGGTTGTTGAACTTCGATAGTCAAACACCTACATGTACCATGGTATAGATTTTTGCTAGGAACTATTTGATGTTGGATGTTGCCTATGCAAAGTTGAAAGTTTGCTGACACATTCATGCTGGTGACACTCAATAGTTAAACAAGTAGATCTCTGTAAGGGCTACGTAAAGTTGAATGTTGAATATTATGTATGACAGTGGGTTAGGTGAGCCTAATAGTTCATATTAGTAGAAATTGTCACGTAACGGTTTTTATGTTCCTGCAAACACTGAAACTCAAATACATGTATGTCAACGTATACACGTTTCACTTGTTGTAGTCATTTTATGCCACATACTTCTAAAGCATGGGAATCTGGTGTTGGTACAGTACTTTTTACTTCATATATATTATAAATGAGCTTAGCGTCATATTCAAATGTTATCCAATTTATGCTCAATAAAATGTTTATACATGAATTGAATTATAATGCTCTGTCATATCTGTTCATAGCTATGCTAACTTCTAGTGACTCACCAGTCTGTGCATACCCAGGTCATATACTTTCACTTACGAATCCACTTATTCCAGGCTGATTACCAAATATGATCCCATGCAAACAATATGATCCCTGCAAACATTTCAATATCTTGATTATGTATATCGTTATGTACGCAAGCTTGCATTGTGGTAAAAATGTACAGGGCTCTTGACTTAAATTTCAGATCTACAGGTTGTTGGCAACTTCCATATTGTGTTAAGATCCTATTTGACCAAAATACTACATGTACTAAGGAGGAAGGGAAAAAGTATAGGTGGAATGAGCGATTGTGTCTCTCTAAAGCTCCATTGTTTAAGTATCTTTTGAGCAGTTCAATAACAATTATCGTTGCAGGATTTGAATAAATACTGAATACACAAGCTTGAAAAGTTGTCTAGGCACAGACAGATTTGCTGACAAGCAAATTAATTTTTTCTAGTTTATTTATATATTTCCGTGTGAATTTTGTGGTGAATTTTTCTCGGACACTATGGTTCCGAAAAGTTGGCGTGTTGATATACCAAGTAGCGTCATTCCAACTTCAATTAATGGGTTTGTGACATAGCCGCATGCAATGAAACATGTACCAAAGTTGCAGCATTCCAATTTATGCAAATTAGGCAAATACACCAAATTTAAATATGGAATAATATCAAAACTATTACAGATAGATCTGCCATTCCACGTCTAATTGGTAGGTTTGTGACATAGCCGCATGCAATGAAACATGAGCCAAAGTTGTAGCACTTTAATTTATGCAAATACGCATAATTTAAATCTGGAATAACTTCGAAACCAATACAGATACAGGTGCCATTCCAACTTCAATTGATAAGTTTGTGACATAGCCCCACCCAATAAAATATGAACCAAAGTTAGAGCATTTTAATTTATGCAAATTGAGTGAATACACAAAATTTAAATCTGTTTGAAAAACTTCAAAGTATTATAGACTGATGTGTCATTCAAACATTAATTGATAGATTTGTGGGATAGCTGCATCCAATGAACCATGAATCATAGTTGTAGCAGTTTCATTTATGCAAATTAGGCAAACATACAAAGTTTAAATCTTAAATAGCTTCAAAACTATAACAGATTGAGGTGCCTTTCCAACTTCAATTTATAGGTTTTTGACGTAGCCGCTTGAAAAAAATTATTGTTGCAGGAGTTATATACTGAATATGCAATCTTTAAAAATTTTCTAGGCACACAGACTGATTTTGCTGACAAGCAAACATTTTTCTTTTCAGTTTTGTAACTATTTTCTAAACGAGTTTCGTTGCTCTTTATAGCCACGTGACCGACTGTTAAGTATGATTAACGGGTGGCATTGTTCCACCAGGGGCTGAAAACCAAAAGACTGGCACATGACCGTTCACATGTCCACATGCCTGTGTGTTTTTGTCATACTTCTACTTTAGTTAGGAACTTGAAATTTTGCCAACTTATAGAAAGGACACTTAATTAACTTGCAAAACCCGTTAAAAATATCAAAATCACCAATGCAAAGGTAACGTGGCCTTCAGTTTAAAGTTGGGCAGGCCAAACTGAGAAATTTGGAAATTCTAAGCAAATTTATGTATATTAACATAGTTTGAGTGATACTTCTGACCCAAATGTTGGTCCGACCAATCGGACCCCCAAGGCTACGGCCCAAATATTATGGATGTCAGTAAAATACCTAAAATGTTGTGTGTTTCAGTGATTTTCATTGTCTTTAGTCAAACGTAAAAACTATTTGAACCAGGATTGCAGACGGTCCCCTGTAAGAATAGGCCTAACATATGGCTCAGGTCGATATCTTTCTTTTGGGCCGGTTGGACCCACCCCAAGAAAAGCTCAGACCGAAATCAAAGGGAAACGGAGTAGCCATAAATCTGGGCCATAAATGTCAATTTGCGAAAGTATAAAACGTTTCTTTTATGGAATGACACATCTCACATCACACTTTCAAACAGTGGAGCTTAACTGTTCTGTCAGGACACGTACTGACCTAGTCATTCCCACGTTTGGGAAATTTTCTCTGACTCAACCCGAACTTAAGCGTGAACACGTCACCAAAATACAGTCTTTCATTTCATAATAGCATATTAATCGTATACACATAATGAAATCCTCGCCTTTCAGCTGATCTCGGCCACAGTGGTGCACGACTGCTGAAGAGGCATGTGGTATTCAATGACCTTCAATCTTCTCACGACGTTGTATTCAATGGAATAGACGCCTCCACTATTTAAGACAAATCTTCCCAGGTATACGTCATATTATATGCAGCCACAGCGGTCAGATCTGGTCTTGTGAGGAGGGATAAACGTTTTAATCCTTGTAACAGTACTTACAGTAATTACCTCTATTGACTAAAAATCTTTTGTCGGAAAATTAGAATTGCGTCTCTTCTGTAAGGAACGTGTTTTCCGGCTTCGGGGAAAACACATCATGTGTAAGAGTCCACGTGTTATCGGATGCAGTCTTGACATCATCAATATAATGACGATAACATAAATACTTGTACGATCTTGAACCCGTCTCTGCCGTGCGGGATTAACCATTTCTCTATCGTCATATATGAGCCATACATTCCCGTGATGTCCAACACACTGTCCGCAGGGATGGTGTGCTGTCTATAACTTGTGATTATCGTATTACAATAATTACACCCAAACAAAGGTTGACGTCAGAGTGATTGGGACCCAGACTGGTCATGTAAGACACTAAACCGAGAGAGAAATAAATAAGCAAACCACTAAATTCTAGAGCAATCTGCGTTGAGGATAATGACATTAAATCCAAACTCCCAAATCCAAAAACAACAGTGATATACGAGTTGTGGGGGTAGTTGTTTTTGTTTGTTTGTTTGCTTGCTTTTTTTTTTTTTTTTTTTTTTAACTTTTTTGGTTTTTGTTTCTTGTTTTGTTTTTTGTTTGTTTGTCTGTTTTGGCAGTGGTTTTGTTTTTGTTTTTGTTTTTGGGGGTGGTGGTGGTGGGGTCGTTTGTTTGTTTGACTGTTTTGTAAAGGACATTAAATTTGAGGCCTCCTCACAGAGATCAAGCACTCCTTTCCTTGGGCAGGTCCAAATCAGAAAATAAAATACTGATGTAGACTCGTGTGATGCATGTTGACTTCTGTTGTCGATCATTGTACATGATCAGACTGAGTACAGCTGTTGAATTAGCTATAGCTTTAAACACACACACACACACACACACACACACACACACACACACACACACACACACACACACACACACACACACACACACACACACACACTACAACGTAAAGAGTTAGATTGCATTAATTCCAACAACCTACAAATTATATGTACCCTTAATTTCGAAATTATGACAGAAGGATATGTGCGCATTCCGTGTGCCACCGAATATTCAACTGAATTCTTAAATACTGTATCTTAAAATGGTATAATCACATACTCGCGACCATTTCGTGTAATTTGTGTATGGCTTTTGGAACACTCAAAAGGAAATTCAGTGTGGGTATACCCTTTGTTGTTTGTTTTTTGAATTCCGTTTCATTTTGCGTTCCTGTTTTTTTTTTTTTTTTTTTTTTTGATATTACAAGTACTGCGCATGGCTATACATGGCTCAAGTCATGAAAGTTCATTGACATTGGTTTACAAAATAGCAACCTTAAGCATATGCATCAATCAGCCAAATAAAAAATCGATCAATCAATCAGTCCAACAAGCAAGAAAGAAAGAGAAAACACACACACACACACACACACACACACACACACACACACACACACACACTCACTCACTCACTCACTCACTCACACACAAAAAAAATCATTATGCCCTAATAGTAATACGTCACTCACGGGGTAAGAAGGGGGAATCGTTTTAATGACGATTTTTAGAAAACTCATGTAGCATGCAATACACTGATGGCCTCTTTGTCTCTCTTGGGGGGAGGGGGGGGGGGGTCGTTTTGAGCGTAAAGATAACACAACACTGTCAACAGCACAATGACAAAACTCATTTATTGTGTAATGCTCGAAAGTGCATATTTATTTTTCTTTCTTTTAGATACCGTAGTTAATAGTTTATTCCTCCATGATAGAATGAACGGACAGGCGGGCGGACGCCACGCTGGGGCCGATATCCTCTTGGCATTTATTGCGCTAAGCGGAAAAAAACAGGTAAGATCGCGTCACATGATCATTCTCTCTTCAAATAATGTCAATGGCCCGAAAGGAGGTGTATATTTGAATTAAGATTTGCTTTTCTGGACTTGGAAGTTGAATATCGACGCGAGAACCTTTTCCTTTCTTTCAGCCAGGCAGTATGGGATTTGAACTGTGTGCACGAATGACTACGTAAGCAGCACATAAATTTAAGCCATCGGTCTTTTGGCGTGTGGTAATATTAATAAGTTTGATGGTTAGATACACGAAAGCTGACCAGAGCCACGGTAACCAGTGGCGACTGGCAGCCTTTGGCTTTGCAGAGAGGGTGGTGGGTTAAAACGGCATCTGTGAATGCGGTAACGTTACAGTGTTGTTACTGTATTTGAGATCAACTTAACAAATTGAACACATTGTCTATAGCAAATACACAACCCGAAGCAGCTGTTTCATACACTGCAGGAAAATGAAACCTAAACAAACCAGACAACATTTTTTCCCTCCATAGGTGAACCAAATTCTTCTCCATTCCTGTGCACCCCGTTTTGATTCTATATCAGTTATCATTATCACCAGGCAATGTTTTGGATCAGGATCCCTTTTGCTCTTTGACATGTACCTACGTCATAGGCTGATGAATACTTCACACAGTGCATTCGTGGTGACGTCAATACGACAATAGCTAATGCCAATAGTATTGGGGATAAAAAGCCAGGTGCGCGTCACACGACCAAACGACTGCTGCGGGAGTGGAACTTGTAACTGGAAGATATTGCGATACATTACCGGGGCTCGTGTCTCTAAAAATACGACCTTATATTTTTCCAGCATTTCGGAAAAACAGAAATGTCTGTTGCTGCAATGAACAGAACTCTTCCCGGGCAAGAGACTTTCAAGAGACGAAGAAACGGTATGTCCAGTGTATTTGCTAGTGCAGAGGAGGACAAAGTCAGGTGTTTGGTACAAATATTGAAAAACCAGAATGGAAACGCCAGTTCAAGCACACAGCAGATGAATGAAAATTGGACAGTTCCTGTCCAGGTGGCCAAAAGTAACCGATTTTGGCGAAGGCGAAATGCCGTTGTACAAGCAGACACTTTACATTTAGCTATCCAAGTAAATTTGAACCTGAATCCATGTAAAAAAGAGGAAGGGCATTCCGTCTCAGCGAAGAAAAGTGACTCGTAGATTTGCAGTCTTGTGTGATTGCCTGCTAAACACATCAAACTCCGTGCAGTTGAAATAATGTACGGAGCTAGCTTGGTATGCTTTGGACTGGAGACGAGTTGTGTGGCAATAAAAGCTGAAACTGGAACACATGGAGGCCCACGTGCTGGTCTCCTGGGAGGAACAACGCGCAACAAAATACCAACCAAAAGTGATTTGGTAAAGACTTAATTTTAAAAAAAGGCGCCATGAGTTCGTACAACAACCGTAACCAGACAAACCCGTGCCAGAAGTGGTCTGCTTTGCAGGCAAAGCGATGGTTCCTGCAACAATTCACTGTGTCAACAGAATTTAGAAAAAAGGCGCGCGTGATGTATCCTACTTTACAGCAATGTGAACATCCCCAGTCTACACGTGCACGTGTGTTATTGAAATCCGTATCGATCAACGAAGAATTCAAGAAAGAATGTACCTGGTAAGTGGTGAAAAATCACGAAAATGTACTGTTTGAAATCCGGGGAAACGAGCGAAACCTGCACACAGACAGAGCCGGAGCGACAGAATCCCTTATACTTATTAATTAATATTACTTATCAGTAAATAATACTGAGTAATATGCTTTGCGAAAAGGAACAATTCGGGATTGAAACAAGAAAATGTGAGAGCCGAGACCACAAACACCAATAAAAGTGTGAACACAAGAACATCACCAATGAGTAGAGCATCGACGGCTTGCGAGTGTACCGTCAGTGGACAGCAAAGCAGATTTGTAACAACACGTCATTGATAAATTGTGATAAACTGAGACAAGAAAGCTGACAACGAATTTACCCAATCAAGATCTGTCATCAACAGTTTACAATCAGATTATCTTTCAATAGTCAATTAAAAACTTCGACCCTTTTTTGTAATAAGACGTCACAGCACTAGTTACTAGGGAAATATAATGGTTTGATGTGGTTCCGGATTAGATTTTTTTAAGGGGGGCAGTTTCAGTCGTGCACAATGTTTTTATGACTAAGTAACGTGACCATACATGTCTGCTTGCATCTATAAAGTCTAAAGTAAAGAGGTGAAACTGAAAATATCAAAATGATCTGCTCACATAGGCAGAACGCGAGTTCACATGAATCTGAATGACTTGCCACGACAGAGTGCCATTGTTATTAGTGGTTAGATAGCACTGATTATATTCCCGTGCTTCAAGCCTGTGGGTTCACATGGCATTTTGAGGACATTGGGTCATGGCCATGTAAGAGGAGCTTTCAAATGGCTGGTTGCTGACGTCAAATGGTCAATGGTTCGGGAAAAAATCCGTCATTTAAATAATGCCTTTCAGTTTGACTACCAGTATAATTATCAAAAACTCGCACATGGATTGTTTACATTGTTTAAATATCTGCGTGGGACACAAATATTTGTACAGCTGCAACACATCTAGCATATGTGAACGTTATAATAGCAGTCCGTGTCATGTAAATGAGGCACAAAAGTTTCAGATTAATTTTTAACTCGACAATGCGCACATGCTCTTTTAAGCCCAACGTTGTCACCAAAAGCTGCATTAAGGCCGATATTGTAAGATGCAGTTTCTACCGGCAAGTTAATTACTGTGTATTGTATTATTGACATTTATAGGCCTATACTTATTACTTAGTTGTCAGTAAATTTATTGCAGTGCGTGTTAGCTTGGTCTACATCAAGCTAAGGTTTATGTCCGATATTTCACAAAATGTACGGCCAAACTCGACAAGTGCCATATACTTGTGCCAAGAACAACATATTGGGATGTTTTATGTGATGTCATAAAAATGCAAGAGTAGTCGTGTATAGGAATGCTACCATAAGCCTGCATATATATATATTGAACTGTGATATTTAAATATCATCTTGTCATTACATGATTAGTAATTGTATCCCAGGTGAAGAAAAAAAATACATGTAAATGTCAGGGACTTTACAGGGCTTTGGTCAAATAGAAAGCCAAATGTCATGCCAGAGTATCTTGTAATCATTACCTTGTTAGGCTTCATGGTAGCATGGTTCGCTGTCCACATACAATGCTGCCAGTATTACATATCATTTATTTTGATTATGTACATTTTGTTATGGTTGTGTAAACATAACGTTGCTACTCAGATTTTGGACACTCATTATGCCAATATTTATTTGTCAAGAAATGTAAATAACTGCTCAAATAAAACAATCCAGTTTTCAATAATCTTGTATATTTTGCAGTTTTTTTGGATGATTGCAAATATAGTGAGGTGTATAGTGTGTATTTTTGTGAGAATCTCTCCAATATGTTGACTGAACTACAATATAAGGTCACTGTATGTATGTGTGCATGTGTGTGTGTATCCCAAATAAAGCTTTAACCCTTTCCCCCTCAAACCGGCCAAAACCGGCTGGTGATCAAATGTCGTCTGCTTCAGTGTTTTCAACTAATTTCAACAGCTTTGAAAAAAAATTTGACTGAGAAATGTACACGAGACTTATCAAGATCACATGCCCCAGGTCAACAGCTTTCCTTGGCATGGTTAGTGCCCAACCCATGCCAAGGAAAGCTGTTGACTCAGTCTTAATTCAAGGGGAAAGGGTTAATATTTCCTTTGTGCTGATTTGTGCCCTCAAGCACCTTACACCTTCAATGGGAAATACCACAACAAACTGAGTTAAAATACTGAATCTGACCAATCAGAAAGTAGGTAAGTTGTTACCATGGCAACATTCAGTGTATCCTAAGGGAAGATACAGGTTTTCATTAGGAGGTATCTGTATCAATGGGGATCCTGGGCTGCAGCAAGGTACTTGACAGGATGCAGGGCAGATTCATGTTTCAAGCAGGACAAACTGAGCTTCTTTGATCAAAGTAACAAGCTGAATAAAATTTTCATTTTACTACATTTTAAAATAGACAAGATGCTATAAACTATTCGTTTGTTTGGTAGAAAATGAGTTATTTCTACATGGTGCAGTAAAATATATATGGTACAAGTGCCTTCTTTATTGACAGAGAAATAGTTCTGTTGCCTAGCAACTTTGGGGACCAGAACAGGTCTGCAGTTAATGCCATTACAAATGAAGACCGCCTATTGAAATAAGACGAGTTCATAGTTTTTTTCAAAGCCCTATAATTCTGGGGCTTTAAAATTAGCATTTCTATCGTAAAAAAATCAGAGGTTAAGGTTTTAATTTTACATTTTTGACTGTTTAAAACGTTCCCCTATCCATTCAAAATTTTCTGTGGAAAATCCCGACAGTATTTCCTTAATTTTTGCTTCTGCAGTAGCCAATCCAAAATGTTTCTGGTTTTATCCTGGCAACCAATGCTTTGTATTTTTATTTTGGATGCGCAGATCACACCGTGCCCGATGCGGGGTGTATATATATTGATTTGCCACCAAAATATATGACCTTGTCCCGAGGCCACCGTGACAATCAGTCACTCTGGTAGGGTCGTGCAAGGGGGGAAACTAACTGTGTTACTACAGTGGGCTCTGCAGCTTGTGAAAATAGAAAGGAGATTTACCCTGTCCTTTCCTTTTGCTCCCTGCCCTTTTCCTTTCCTCCCTGCCTTTTTATTTTGTTTCCTGTCCTTTTTCTGTGATATATACATCATGCCTTGATGGTTTATGGCATATTTCTTCTATTTTGACAAATCTTCAGTATGTAAGCTGAATTCAAAGAAAATATATTAAAGACAGTATTTTTACCATAATTTAGATACAGTTATCAACAATTTCTTCAGTTTTGCGTGAAAGATGCACTATTTTATCTACAATGTTATTTTTGAGGTGCCCTATGTAGTCCCTACCCGCATTGACAAGTTGCCCTCTTCAGATCAAACTGCCCTGCCCTTATGAAAACCTGCAGAGACCACTGTACTAACAGTTGTAAGAATGAAATTGACACTTGTTCCAGATATATCAAGACTCCTTCTTATGTCAAGCTCAGTGTTCTGTTTGGAGAACGCGAGTATGAACTTTTTAAACATTCAAGTTTGTCCACTTTGCTGGTTTGGCAAGAGCAAAATATTTTGCATGTTTGCTGCAGGGAGAAGCCCTTACATGTGCTTACTTCCTTGTGGGTTGATACCGGCCAAAACACCGCAACTAATAAGAATGTCCCGTATTCTGTATTCATTGCCTGTGTGGTGCCTATCTCTCTTAAGCTGCGTCTTTGATATGATCCTTCAGGTCTCCGAGTCAGATCACATACAGTATCTTGTGGGGTCTGTAACGGCAAAGATAGGGTAAAATGGGATAATATCCCCCCCCCCCCAAGGAATTTCTCATGGAAAGCAAAACGTGCATCTATAAAGATACAAATAACTAGCCTGTTAAATTCCTTTAGCAGTAGCGACTGAGAATTTGGGCCAACGGTCAGATATATTTTACATTTTTCTGCAAAAGCGAAAATTACAAACATGACCATATTTCCCCCACATGTTAAAGTAAAGGTAATATGAGCAAAGCCATAAGGTAATATGAGTTCCTGCTATGTTACGTGGGATTTAATAAAAGTACACAGGTTTTTACTGAAAGAAGTTGTAGGGAGTAATCAAGAACTTCATATTTTACCCTTCATTAAATTGTCTCGAGAATTGTAAATCAAGTTAAATGAAAATACAAAAATGTTATAAAATACTGACACAAAGGTGCTCATATTACCTCACAGACAGGGTAATATGAGTATAGATAATACATGCCACTGGTTTATCCAGAGGCTAATAATGGGCACGCAGGTGCTCATACTACCCGCATATCAATAGATGCTTATACTTAGGTTCAAAGTTTTTGACAGTCAATTTACAACTTATCGATCCATTCAGAGAACAAAATACAGAAGGTGCTTCACATATTGGTCACATGTCCTTTGCACTGAAACTTGTATTGCCACTTTTATGTGCTATCTAAAGTGCACAGAAATTTCTGAGTTAACACCCTAATTTTTTTTACTGGTTTGCCACATGGAAACCTTGAAGCGCCACCTGACAAATATGGTTTTTATAAAACTTTGGTCACATGATGTCTGCAATAATACATCTGTGTGATTTCAAAGTACATCTGTTTGCTTGTAAGGTGGGGGTACTCATATTACCCTAATGCCCATTTTCCCCCGTGTTACCCTATATGGTTAGGCATTGTGAGCTCCCAAGTATATTTAAAGTGTGTGTCAGCACACACTTTTCTGTTTTTCTAGTTAAAGTGTGTGTGTCAACGCACACTTTTCTGTTTTTCTAGGAATTCTTTCTTTCTTTCTTTCTTTCTTTCTTTCTTTCTTTCTTTCTTTCTTTCTTTCTTTCTTTCTTTCTTTCTTTCTTTACCGGCAAATTTGTCCGACATTTCATTTGAAAAGTATTACATGTAGAAACTCCAAACTTGGCACAATTATACTTCTATGGATAAAGTCTGGCCTTTTTTTAACGAGAGGTCATGCTGTTGAAAATTATGCAAATGAGGGCTAATTAAAGTTTTAAATCTTCAATATCTTATATACTATAATAGATGTGGTCCCGAGTGTGTAGGAGTTCGATCATAGCAAGGTAAAGGTCATCTCAAATGTCAAGGTCATGTCAAGGTCAAAGGTCATGCCACGGTCAAAGGTCATGTCAAGGTCAAAGGTCAATTTTAAGCCAAAATGTCATTTTTGAGGTCAAGGTTCACTTCAGGTAGAGGTCATCTCAAGGTCAAAGGTCATTTGAAGGTTAAAGGCCACTTTCTTTGGTGGCCTTCTTCTAGCCATAACTTGGTCAATTTTTATCTAATTTTGATCATGTTGGGCTCAAATTGCAGCTATTGTAACCCTGCATATTTTAAAATTTATGTGTGACCTCTAAAGGTCAAAGGTCAAGGTCATTTGAACCTTTGAAAGTTTCATCCAGTCACAACTTGGCTATTTTCCATCTAATTCTAATCATGTTAGACTCAAATTGTAGGTATTGCAACACTGCACATTTTTATAAGAACACGTGACCTCGAAAGGGCAAAGGTCAAGGTCATTTGGCCCTTTGAAAGTTTCATCTTGCCATAACTTGGTAAATTTTCATCCGATTTGGTTCATGTTCATGTCAGTTTAACTTCTACTAGGGGGTTACTGACCATTGCGCATGTAATGAATCTAAAACAAAAGTTGTAGCAATTTGAATTATGCTAAATAGCACCATTAGAAATTTTAAATCTTGAATAACTTCAAAGCTGTAATAGATAGAGATGCCATTCCAACTTCTACCCATGTGTTATGGAATAGCTGTACATTGCCATACCAATATGCTTTGAAGACACACACACTGATTTGCTATGCAGCAAATCATCTTTTCTAGTTCTTTCTTTCTTTCTTTCTTTCTTTCTTTACAGGCAAATTTGTCCGACATTTCATTTGAAAAGTATAACACGTAGAAACTCCAAACTTGGCACAATTATACTTCTATAGATAAAGTCTGGCCTTTTTATAATGAGAGGTCATGCTTTTCAAAATTATGCAAATGAGGGCTAATTAAAGTTTTAAATCTTCAATATGTTATATACTATACAGTGCATGCCACCTAACTTGAGCTCTGGGGGCCGTCTCATTAGTTGTGACCACAGTGCTGATGGGCCAAACAGCCTACCACTGACCTCTTTGCCCTGCCACTCAACCCGGCTGCTATAATTAGTGGTGTTTGTCAACAGGTCCACATGGGTGCTGCTGTAGACATTTATATGGGTTTTATTTTCACTTTTGTAGCGTCAAATAATTGGATTTTTTACAAAATAATCCGGCTACAGGGACACCATTTTACTGTGGAGCTGGCCCTGCTATGTGTCTGCCACCCCACCAAACACACATGACCAGTGACAGTGAATGTTTGGTATCAAATGGCCAGCTTATTCCAAAGTCCTGGCAAGTGTAACCACATCAAAATAAACCCTACCCTTTCCTCCTTCAGTTTATGTGTGTTTTATTACCCCCAATAGATTTCACTCATAATTCAGAGCCTTTATCAACATCGGAAGACCTGTGGGGCATTTTTACAGGGGTGTCAGATCTCAATTAAACTGCAAACAAGCCATAATCCTGGTATATATTTCACAAGATGTGACATCAAAATGACCCTTTGAAAATGGGGCATCCCTTGACTCATTCAGTACAGAAGTCTTCATTTACTGTCAGTAGAATTTGTATCAAAGGGATATTACTGAGTATTCTTATCTTTTAAATGAGGGGGTTCTGATTTCAAATATCTGACAATCATAATAGAATATAATATGTGCTCATGATTTGTGATATTCTGACCTTTTTTATTCGTTTCACACATTGTATTAGCAATACAAATTTGAAAGAATTACAAAGAGTATATCCTTTGGGTTCATCACTGAATGAGTTAATTTTGTCATATAAACATTGGCTGCATTGATTGAATGGCTATGTCTGTTTGGTAATTTAATAATAAGTTAATGTTTTCTTTCTGGACACCAGTCAGTTCAGTGGCTCTTAAAGAAAACATTTTGGGCTACATTATTTATATACAATTACACAGTCCAGGAAATGCTCAAGATCCCTGCTCATGCATTCTATCATTAAAGTGTGCGTGTGTCAACACACACTTTTCTTTCTTTCTTTTTTTCTTTCTTTCTCTGTCTGTCTGTCTTTCTCTCTCTCTCTCTCTCTCTCTTTCTCTCCCTCCTTTCTTTCTTTCTTTCTTTCTTTCTTTCTTTCTTTCTTTCTTTCTTTCGTTCTTTCTTTCTGAATTTGAAATTTTCAATCTCGAATATCTTTAACAGTATAATAGAGATGTCATTCCAACTTCTACTAGGGGGTTGTTGACCATTGGCACCTAATCACCTAATGAATTAAAAATAAAAGTTGTAGCAATTTAAATTATGTAAAAAAGCACCATTAGAAATTTTAAATCTTGAATAACTTCAAAGCTATAATAGACAGAGATGCTATTCCAACTTCTACTCCTGTTTTATGGAATAGTTGTGCATTGCCATACCAATATGCTTTGAAGACACACACACTGATTTGCTAGCAAATCATCTTTCCTAGTTGTATTTGTCTTTTTGTCCAAAACCACTTCCTAGTAGTGATTACCCTATTCCGCAGTTCGAACTCTTTACTCTCCATAAGCTAAACCTGTCCCTGTCTAACTTATATACATAGAAGTTCTATTATCCATATTGCACACGTTCCTCTGTAAAATTTTGACATAGGCTGTATTAGCCCAAATAAATTAAAGGTTCTTCAGCGGGTAACTACTCAACATGTTTCGGAGCCTTATATGTATATCACTAAGTGATGAGAGTGAAGTTGACTTGCTTGTATGCAATGGGGTTATAAATAAATAAATAAATAAATAAATAAATAAATAAGTAAGTAAGTAAGTAAGTAAGTAAATAAAGAATCGTAAGGTAGACCAGTGCCTAAATTGCAGTATGAAGGGGACCTCGCTAGCACCTAGTATAATTGGTATAATCCTAAGAAATAAACTTACATAAACACTTTTTATTTCCTAAAATAAGACTTTATTAAACAGAAATATAAGAGCTCTAACATCTCCTCTGAAAAGTTGCTAAAGGCCTAACAACAAAACGGTCTTTGAAATGAAAGCATATCATACAATCATTTTGACAAAATAGCAATACATGCACTCTTTTGCTATAATCATGTACAGTGACAGTACTTACCCACACATGGTCTCAAACTTTGATATCCCATACCTGCGTCAATATTAACAACTCCTCATCATTTTCGCAAACTCTCATTATGTTTAGTCAGATTACATTCTTATAAACTTTCAAACAATCATGTTCAGCCATTCTGAAGAAGTCGAAACTATTCATTTTAAAATTGCAAACAATCGCAGTACCATGTGGTGGCCAAAATGTACACTAGGTGACCAAAGCTGACAATGTATGCAACATCAAAGCAATTCATAGCACTGTTCTTGAGCAGACGGATTTCACAAGCTCTTCTGAACGACAAGTCTCCAGATCTCAAAATTAATAACAAATCCAATAATCAACAAGAAAAGGAGATTTGTTCAAAGCAAATGTGTCTGTGCCTTCAAAAGTTGTAAATATTAAACGCTTCAACTTTTATTCTTTGGCACTTCACATTCCATTAAGTTTATGGCTGGATGAAAATTTCAAAGTCGAAATGACCTTGAGCTTTGACCTCTTAGAGGTCCCATTACCAAAATATACAGTGTTGCAATATCTGCTATTTGAGCCCAACATGACTGAAATTGGATACAAATTGAATCAGTTCTGGCTAGATGAAACTTTCAACGGTCAAATGACCTTGACCTTTGACCTTAAGCGGCTACATGTTATAACAAAAATGTACAGTACTGTAACACCTACAATTTGAGTTCAACATGATAGAGAGTGGGATGGAAATTGGCCGCATTACAGCCAGATGAACACTTCAAAGGCCCAAATGACCCTGACCTTTGACCTTTAGAAGTCACGAGTATATTACGAAAATGAGCAATGTGACAATATTTACAATTTGAGCCCAACATGATCAAAATAAGTTAAAGATTGACCAAGTTATGGCTAGAAGAAAATTTCAAATGGCAAAATGACCTTGACCTTTGGAGGTCACATGTAAATAAGAAAAATCTACAGTATGACCATACCTACAATTTGAGTCCAACATGATTAAAATTGAATGGAAATTGACCAAGTTTTGGCCAGATGAAAATTTCAAGGGTCCAAATGACCTTGACCTTTCACCTTTAGAGGTTACATGTTAGTTACAAAGATATGCAATGTTGCAATAACTACAATTTGGGTACAACATAGTTAAAATTGATAAAAATTGACAGGGTTATGGCTGGATGAAAATTTCAAAGGTCCAAATGACCTTGACCTTTATAGGTCACATGTAAATTACAAAAATGTGCAGTATTACAATATCTACAAATTGAGCCCAACATGATCAAAATTGGATAAAAATTGCTCGGGTTATGGCTAGAAGAAAATTTCAAACGGCAAAATGACATTGACCTTTGACCTTTAGAGGTCATATGTAACTTACAAAAACGTTGAGTGTTATAATTTCTACAATTTGAGGCCAACATGATCAAAATTGACTAAAAACTGGCCGAGTGATGGCTAGATGAAAATTTCAAAGGTTCAAATGACCTATATCTTTGACCTTGAGAGGTCACATGTAAATTACAAAAATGTGCAGTATTAAAATAGCTACGATTTGAGTTCAACATGATCAAGATTGGATAAAAATTGACGGAGTTATGACTGGATGAAAATTTCAAAGGTCCAAATGACCTTGACCTTTAGAGGTTTCATGTAAATTACAAAAATGTGCAGTGTTCCAAACATATTAATTGAAGTTCGATTTTCTACCTGTACCTATTATAGTTGTGAAGATATTCAAGATATAAGTTTTCAAATAGCCCTAATTTGCATAATTTTCAAAACCATTGAACCTGTTTACAAAGACTCAAGACTTCATGTATGGAAGTATAATCATGCCAAGTTTGGAGTTTTTACGTGTAATACTTTTCAAATGAAATGTCGGACAAATTTGCCTGTAAAAAAGAAAGAAAGAAAGAAAGAAAGAAAGAAAGAATTCCTAAAAAGAAAAAAAAAAACCAATATGTCTGTGTTGGCACACAGACATAAAAAAAAGAAAAGATGAAGAGAAAGACAGCTCTGGAGTTGTTCCCCACGGAATTACACTGATCAGTATCAGGATACGTTAACAGGTAAATTGGGGAAATGACTGGCCTCCTGTATTTTAACTACATGATCCAAAGGATCGATGTCCCCCATCACATGTGTTGTAAACATACACCCAAGGTACATCCCCACCAAGTTTGAAGTGAATCTGGCTGACAGTTTCCGAGAAGATTCAAGCCAAAAATGTTAATTACTGCAGCAGTCCCCATTCACTTACATGGGAATCGATAGGAATGTATCCATTGACTAATAAGTACCAGAGTTGGAGAGGAAAAAAAATGAAAAAGTTAAAAATCAGGGATCCACAGCAACGCCATCTGGTGAAAAAATTTATGTAACCCTTCTACAAGTAATATTTACACCAAGTTTAAGCATAATCTAAGTGATGGTTTTTTTAGAAGTCAAAAATAGCAAAAAACAAAAGAAAGAAAGAAAGAAAGAAAGAAAGAAAGAAAGAAAGAAAGAAAGAAAGAAAGAAAGAAAGAAAGAAAGAAAGAAAGAAAGAAAGAAAGAAAGAAAGAAAGAAAGAAAGAAAGAAAGAAAGAAAGAAAGAAAGAAAGAAAGAAAAAAAGAACTCTAGGAAAAACAGAGAAGTGTGTGTTGAAGAAGTCAAACGTGAATTACCACAGCAATCAATAGGCATGTACACATGGGTGACCTTGAGGTCAAGATCACCCACAAACAATCCCAGCCAAGGTTTAACCTAGATGCATACTCTGACCACCTTTGAAGGCAATTAAATAATAATGTGGAAAGTTATGGGATGTGATGGATGTGACGGACACAACGGACGTCTCCAGTATGATACACTTAATATGTAGAAAAACATTTCCCATATTCATAAATATCAAACCCAACAATGACACCAAAGAGATTCCAGAGTTACCAAAGCATCAACATTCATTTTCCAATACCAATGGGAAGAAACAAATTTCACTCCTGACTTGAGACAGGCAGTCACCTACAAAAGGCAACTGGTGGTTTAAACCGGTCTTCTCAACCTTTGAAATATTCATCATTAAATACAGACTACAGTGTTTCCAATATGTATAGGCCCAACCACTCAAAATCCAAGTTTTATTGCTTCTGCAAAAAATAAAAAGATAATTGGTAGGCCTATCACTGTTTTGGTTCTTCTGACTAGTTTGCCAGCTGAGTTTTTAGCAAACGTAGAAAGTAGGCCTATAGCGTTTTTGTGATATCTATGAATCTGGAACATTATGTCATTATAATAAGTTAAGTGATTGAATCACTGTTATGTTTACGGATGGATGGACGAACACAGCCCTTATCATTACTATTCCTGTCTCCCTGCACCACCTTCGGTGGCGGGAGACAATTATGTGTGGCTGAATCAGCGATCTGACAAATCTGTTGCTGGTTTCAAAATAAACTGGACAAAAGTCATAACCATAACGGCAACATTAGTAGCACGAGTTACAACATTGCATAGACTAAGCCTTTCATGTAATATATAGCATCTTAATACCAAAAAGAACACAGAATATATATTGAAATGTTGCGATTATATTTGAATGTATGAACAGCTTAAAGATCATAGATGTTTAGAAGTATCTCCAGACAGTCAATTTAATTTGAAAGTGGCGGTAATAGGTCAAACTGTTTAATTTTATCTTCCAATGTTTTATTTTATTTTATTTTCCATTTAAAAAAAAAAAAATTATTTATTCCTACATCGCAGAGCGGGGTTCGATCGAATCTGCCCTGGATCGAACGGTGCATGGCAAAAAACTTCCCCAATGTTATTGATATACTCAATTATGTTTGGGTTCTCTCCATTCATTTCATTCCAGAGCTTAAATATCCTGCCATGGGTATCATGTCAGTCTTTACATCCAAATCAGAGCCCACAGCATTTCTTTTTGGAATGTCCCATCTATTCTTCCCAGAGAGAATTTCTATTGAAAAACATCAGCAAGCTACTGGCAACGGAAGTGAATCCCAACTGAGTTGTCAGTATTGCATGTTACCTATTTGTCAATGATAATTTTCAGCTGGTCAAAAGTTAATTGTATTTGTGTCTTTTTGCCCAGAACCACTTCCTAGTAGTCAATATCCTATTCCGCAGTTCGAACTCTTTACTCTCCATAAGCTAACCTGTCCCTGTCTAACCTGTATATATATGGAATTACTATTGTCTATATTGCACACGTTCCTCTGTAAAATTTTGACATAGGCTGTATCAGCCCAATTAAATTAAAGGGTCTTCAGCGGGTAACTACTCAACGTGTTTCGGAGCCTTTTACCCGTACACGTCTCTCTGAGTAGCGGCTCCTTGCCTAAGCTAAATATTCAGCAAAGACAACCCACATAATAATGAATAAATATGAACGTGGCAATTGATGAATTAGCTGAATATGTGAAGTTTTGCTTGTAAATGCAGAGCTTCATATCAAAGAAGAATACCTGTCAAACAAACCATAATTACCAAATTTTCATAGTACAGGTTCAGATAAGAACAATTTGACTTACCCCTGAACCAAAATGTACCCTTTCTAGCTGGACAGCTTTTCCTAGTTAAACCATCCGCCAATGTTTAACTGAAGTGGAAACAAGCTGGGGCATTATATTCAGTCCCAGTGATTGTAAAATAAACAGTTGCAGCTTGACCACCTGTACAAACCAAGGAAAATCCTAACAAGGACTGCAACAATGTACATCCTGTACCAGAGATGTAAAACAAACTCCATGATGACACCTACTCCTCAAACAATTAAGCTCTATTTAACTGCCAACCCTGAGTCAATGTGTCAACTTAATGTGTCAGGTTTGTGACACTTGAGAAAAAACTGTCAATTTTGAGTAATTTTTTAATAGTGAGTAAATGTGCATTTAGGCATGTCAGAAAAGAATGGAAGTCATTAGCATTTATGCCAAAAACATGCTATCAAAACAATTTTTCTTAACAGGATTTTAAGTACAATTAGGCAAACATGCAACTGTCGTAGGCCGCTTCTTGCTACCTGTAGCCCCTGGGGGTTTACCTAACAGAAAACATGTAAGCCTAAAATGTCTGATAGTGAATATTAAAACAGAAAGATGCCAAAAGATAAAGTTAAGTAGCAAAACAGACAAGTCTAAAAACTGTAGATTATTGCAGCCAGACTTTCTAATAATCTTTGGATGTTAACAGTAGAATTATAGGGCAAGTCAGAAAAGAATGGAAGTCTTTTGTATTTATGTCAAAAGAATGCAATGAAAATATTAACCAGATATCAAGTACAATTAGGCAAGCTTGTAACTGTCGTAGGCCGCTTCTTGCTACCTGTAGCCCCTGGGGGTTTACCTAACAGAAAACAAGCTAGCCTAAAATGTCCGAAAGGTGAACGTTTAAACATAATGGTGTCAAAAGATGAAATTAAGTAGCAAAACAGGCAAGTCTAAAATCTCTAAAATTATTGAAGCCAAACTTTCTAATTATCTCGGGATATTTACAGCAAAATTTGTAGAAATATTTGATCAAAAGTACACCTTTGAATCCTCTTGACTCAAGTTTATTGTAAATAAATTTGGTTCTTGATGCAAAGTCCTGAAATTTAGAACAAATACGACCAAATCTCAAAATTTGTGACAAAAATGTATTATATCCAATAGTATCGGAAATATTACTGTCCGGGAAAGGATAATTAACTACTTCAAAGTTAAACTCATCTATTTTGTGATAAGAAATATTTATAGTTGTTCAAATTTCATTGCTACTTTCTAAATTTATTGAGGCTGGGCATGTCAACTTACATTATTTGTAATTTAAATTATTGATTGATGTTATTATTGAGTAACAGCATCTTGTAAACCTGAAATGCCCTGTGTATATCTTGTGCATATTATTGCGTGTGTCTCTGTGTCTGGGGGGTTAGTCTTCTAAGCATATTCATGTAATATTTGGTAATCTAGTACAAATAAACAAAAACCTGTAATTGTGGAACCCGTATAATGTAAACACCTGTATAACCTGTCCTTGTGGAACCCTTATAATGTAAACACCTGTATAACCTGTCCTTGTGGAACCCTTATAATGTAAACACCTGTAGGACGTGGACGGTTATGTCCAGGACTGCAAGGTCAATATTCTTGTTAAAAACACCCGACTCTTGTGGACACCTGCCAACTGTGGACACTTTTTGCCAGTTCCAGAGGTGTCCACAGACAGGTTTCACTGTATGTTTAATCAATAAACTTGTGTAGTATCATCTCTCGTAGTATGGAAGACCTTCTTGGTTAGCATTTTATGAATACTATCAAGTGATCCAGCAGGATAACTTTAGTCTAAATTGTTGCAGTATATTGTTGCAGACAAAAATACATTAAAACCTGCTAAATTGAACACCTCTGAGAGTCGAACACCTGCTATACTGGAACACTTTTTTTGGGTCCCAAATATTTTACATGTATTTTAATAGGACAGCAGAGTGTTCGACCCTGCAAAACTTGAACACCTGTCAACCCCGAATCCAGAACCCTGAACAGCAAATTTGGGTCCCAAACCTCAAAATGAACCTGTAAAAGTTGAACACTCCCATAAAATGAACATTGAAAAATAGTAAAATGGTGCAAAATTCATTGTTTTCATGGTCTTGTACCTTATTCTTGCTTTTCATGGAACAGTACTTTAACATTACACTGTTAGGAGTCTTAAGAAAACTGATAGGAGTCAGCTAGTTGCCAAAACTTTGGAGATAAACATTAAGGTATAGATGGAAAAGTTTACATGTAATGACTGATTCTGACCTCACATAAAGTGAGAAACTACATATATGCAAAATGTATGAATGTCATGTTTACAATGCAGTATGTATCTCTTTCTTACTTTTCAGGGAATAAAGAATCCTTTTTCTTATTTAATTTGTTCAAGTTTAGTTGATGTGGAAAAGAATGTAAATAAACAGGATGTATAAGCTTGTATCAACACTTGAGAAGTCTCTTGACTGAGGGTAAACATACATACACATGATACATGTATAACATTGTGTCATGGCAGTGGCTTTCCAAGTCTAGACCAGGTGGTTTCTAAGTAGAGGGCTCCGTAGATAGGCGGGCTAGGTCTGAATATCCCCATCACTGTCCATTGTAATTTGCACTTAAGTAGATTGAAGTCCCTTGCATTTAGAAACATAAAATTTTTCATGGGAAATCTTTGAGTCTAGTTAAAATACTAAGGCAAATTTTAATGCCTCAGCTGCAAGTTACTGAAGGTTATTTTAGCACATACTGAATCCAATGCACTAGTAAATATTTTTGGCGGCGTATGCTGCATTTCGGCGGCAGACAGCGGTACACAACGGCAGAGAGCGGTGGCCAGCGGCAGAGAGCGGTAGCTAGCGGCAGAGAGCGGCGGTCTGCGACAGGCCCGCCGACCGCACCCGACCGCCGCTGTCTGCCGCCGAAACCCAATTGAGACTTCTGGGGCTCGGCGACAGACAGCGGCACATGGCGTTGGCCAGCGGCAGACAGCCTTTCGCCGCTGTAAGACACCAACCACCGCTATCTGCCGCTGGCTACCACTCTGTCCTCACAACTGCATTACATTAAGTGTAAAATATGAATCCAAGTGAATACTGTATTTGCTTTATTTTCGCGTGCTTAAATTTTCACGGTTTTAGTACTTTTGATATTTCACTGTAGTTTTAATTTCACTGTTTTGGACATAATTCCCATTCTAACAATGTTAAAATACTATTTCGCTGTGTTTTTATTTTCACGGTTTTGTACCATCAGCAAAATAAGCGAAAATAAGAATACAGCGAAATTAAAGCAATTTACAGTAGAAAGGAAAGGAAACCATGTGTACCCATTCATTCATGGCTCATAACACTTCAGTTGCTTCATTCAGTCATATTAATCGGTTCATTCACCTATATGCATGTACACATCAGTAAGTTTTATTTTCATTTGCTCATGCCTGACAGTTCACTTGCATTCACATGAATATTGCATTTACATGTAGACATAAGAGGCAAACAATTCTGTTTTCACATATCATGTATTTATTGAGTATAAAGTGTATATACATTATGTGCAGGGAAAGAGATATACAGAGGTATTCAGAGATGCATTACAACATTACAAATCATCATGTAAACACATCATTAAGTAACTTTGTATGTTATATTAAAAAAATGAATTACATGTGTGTGATGTACTGCATAAGTGAACAGTACTAGTGTATCTAAAAAGTCCAACCTAAAAACAAGTCACAAAGGCTTTTCAATAGAATGGGCCTGATATCTTTGGAGCATCCTAATATGATTTTTGCTGTGGCAAAGCAGTTCATTTTGAGGTGTAAAATCAGTAAAACACACCCAGTTTTTACCGGTTACCTGTGTTTTTTAAGCCAGTATTTAGAAACTAAATATTATATTGCCGAGAAAAACCTGAAATTAGACAAACATAGAAAAAAGTGGGACAGTATACCCCTTGGTAATATAACTGTGTCTACAGTTGCAGATTTACAGTAATTTATGAACTGTGTATAATAGTGAGCTTACTTAGTCATCGTACTATGCATTGCTGTGTTGGTTAAACTGTAAATAATTGTAAGCTTGCTTAGTCATTGTACTATATATTGCTGTGTTGGTTCAATTAAAAGAAAAAAGGAAAAAAAAAAAAAAACGAAAAAAAAAAAAAAAGAAAACAACAACAAAAAAAAAAAGAATGGGCCTGATGGCTTTTGACCAGACGGGTCTTTCATTTAATTACTGGGCGCACTGGGCTAGGGGTTTCTGGTTATTTTCTCATGTATGGGGTAGGCAGGTGTTTAGGTTGACTTGGACTTTATATCTTCTAGATGACACTGTTAACTTACGCAGTACATCACACACATGTAACTGATTTTTTTGATAACATGCAAAGTTACTTTATGATGTGTTAACATGATGATTTGTAATGTTGTGGAATCTGATTTGTGAGATCAGATAACTTTAAATATCTACCATCATGTGACGTATGTCACTACTGTCCTCTTTTTTTGGACTTCCCCAAAGGGAAGGAATTATTTTTGGGGGGTTGTCCATCTATCCATCTATGCAGTTCTTATATGGAATCTCAATTTATGTCTTAACAATTTTTATCAGATATGGATGAGATAATATTTATGAATAAAAAATGACTGCTTAGATTTCTGGATCCCTGTGACCTGAAATAATGCATGCCACTTTTGTTAATACATGTGTCTCAAACATTTGAACATATTTTGCTCAGATTTGGCACAAAGTTGTGTCAGGAAACATAGATGTATCACTAACTTGAGTCACTGTGACATACTGTTTTCACTTATACCTATTTACTGAATATGGTACACCAGTTTTAATTGTATCTCAACAATAGCTGACCATATTTTGCTCACTTCGGAACAAATCATAGATGAACAAATGTACCTCTGAATACCTCTGTATATATCTTTCCCTGCACATGATGTATATACACTTTATACTCAATAAATACATGATTAGTGAAAACAGAATTGTTTGCCTCTTATGTCTACATGTAAATGCAATATTCATGTGAATGCAAGTGAACTGTCAGGCATGAGCATATGAAAATAAAATTTATTGATGTGTACATGCATATAGGTGAATGAACCGATTAATATGACTGAATGAAGCAACTGAAGTGTTATGAGCCATAAATGAATGGGTACACATGCTTTCCTTTCCTTCCTATTCACTTGAATTCATATTTTACACTTAATATAATGCAGTTGTGAGGACAGAGCGGTAGCCAGTGGCAGATAGCAGTGGTTGGTGTCTTACAGCGGTGAAAGGCTCTCTGCCGCTGGCCAACGCCATGTGCCGCTGTCCGCCGCTGTCTGCAGCTGTCTGCAGCTGTCTGCCGCCGTGCCCCAGAAGTCTCAATTGGGTTTCAGCGGCAGACAGCGGGGGTCGGCAGGCCTGCCGCCGACCGCCGCTCTCTGCTGCTGGCTACTGTGGTCTGCCGCTGGCCACCGCTCTCTCCCGCTGTGTACCGCTGTCTGCTGCCAAAATGCAGCATACGCCACCCAAAAAATTCACTAGTGATGGGAATACCTGTATATACCTCTAGTCTCCTTGCCTGTGAAGCAGATTCTGTTTCTTATGTTCTGATGTTTATGTACATTCATACATTTTATTTGCTGGAGGTAGAAGGCCTGCTTCACAGACAACTAGTCTGCAAGAATTTTGAGAATTGGGTTGGTTGAATCATGGATCTATTAGTTGTTCCATGGTTGAATACACAACCCAATACACCAAATTCTTGCAGGCTACAGGAATATACATTCATTTCCATTGGATTCAGTGTGCGTTAATATCATCAAACTATAACAGGTATTTCCATATCAGTAAGAACAAATCCAAAAGTCAGAATGAGTTAAAAGTGACTGATATGCCAGCTGAAGAGCGAAAGTGGTGTGCAGAATGAAACATGAAGCTTGGTCTACTTAGAGGCAAGCCATTAGCATCTCTTGACTGTAAGGTTTCCCAGTAGCAATGACCTTTTGTGTTTGTCACATGATGGTAGGTCACTATGAAATACTGCACCTGTTGCTCAGTGCCCACCATCTGACACTTGCTGTGACCTTTTGCTTCCATTACACTGACAAAAATAAGTACAATGTACATGAATGACCTTGACCTCCTGTTTAGTGTGGTTTCCTGGGACTGAGCAGTGCAATCCATGCCACAAGTCGGCTTTTTGTTCTTTCTTCATAAATGTTGGATGGCCTTTTGTCTATCCAAGTGAATATAAAGCGACAGACAATGACAGTAGAACCTCTTTATCTTCACTTGCATAGTCAAAATGCCAGCAACCCTGCTTAGAAATTAGCTGGCAATAGTCTTTACCATTGGTAACACAAACCTATTCCTAAACAACAGCCAAGGATATTGATTGTTTCGCCGACCCGCACTGATATTGATAGGACTACAGTATCAAATTGAAAGCACACACTTTTCCCCAGCGAGGACACCGTACAGGTGCCATTAATTGTGGTAAACAGTCAGGGAAGAAAGTGGACTTTTTGCTTCAGGTTTGGTTTCTAATGCTTGGCTGTATCCCTGATGACTTGCTTTCATTTGCCACTCAGAAATTTATTCATGGCGAGAAAACACTCCTGTGGAAGCAACTAACGACAGGCCAATGAGACTAAAGCTCTCCTGACATACAATCTAAGGACCATAACCAAAAATTCCATTTCTGAAATGCATTCTCTCCATGACCCTGAGAAATAAGCCAAGGTCATCCATGTGATGCAACATCAAACTTCCACATGTACATATATTTGTGGTACATTTGGTATCATTGCCCTCATTCTTTATCAACATATAGTTGCTCTTTTGAGAGACCACCCCTACTGCCATCCAAGAAGTGGTCACATAAAGCAGGCAGTGTCCCAAAGGAGGTTTGACTCTTGCACCACCTGCCCAACAATTAACCACTTCTATGAATTCCTATCCATAATTTAGATTCCAACATGATTGATGTACACTTATTAGACCCATTCCATCTTGCAGTTTTGTGTTGACTCATTCATTGCTATAATCAGGGTTCATACAACTTAGCAGCTTTCAAATTCAAAGACTTTTCCAGGACTTTCCAGGACCTTTGTACCAAAATTCAAGGACTTTATAGCTCTATTGATTTTTAGCTCAGCTAACTTTGTCAGTCAGCTGAGCTCGTGTTATGACTAGCCATCTGTCCATAGGTATCACAAAAACGCTATAGGCCTACATTCTACTTTTGCTATAAACTCAGCTGACGAACTAGTCAGAAGAACCAAAATAGTGATAGGCTTACCAATTCTCTTTTTATTTTTTGCAGAAGTAATAAAATTTGGATTTTGAGTGGTTGGGCCTATACATATTGGAAACACTATAGTCTGTATTTAATGAAGAATATTTCAAAGGTTGGGAGGACCGGATTAAACCACCAGTTGCCTTTTGTAGGTGACTGCCTGTCTCAAGTCAGGAGTGAAATTTGTTTCTTCGCATTGGTATTGGAAGTTAAATGTTGATGCTTTGGTAACTCTGGAATCTCTTTGCTGTCATTGTTGGGATTGATATTTATGAATATGGGTCATGTTTTTCTACATAAGTGTATCATACAAGAGACATCCGTCGTCCACAATTCACATTTTCCACTTCTCCAAAATCGTCAGCGAGATTCACTTCAAACTTGGTAGGGATGTGCCTTGGGTGGGTCTCTACCAAGTTTGTTCAAATGGTCACGCTCCAGTGATTTTTGGATTTTTTTATCAACTTTTTTGTTCTTTTTTGGCACTAATCTTAAAAAATCTTTTCCAAAACCAATCACCCAATTGCTTTGATATTGCACAGGTACGATCCCGGGGACTCACTGTTCTCATTTTTTCCCCAGGCGGCACTGTGATTTTTTTTCTAATTTTTCATTTTTTTTTTCTTCTGTTTTTGCTATTTTTGACTTCTTCTCCAGAACTGTTACTCAAATTAAGCTGAAACTTGGTGGATATGTTCCTTGTGGAAGGGTCAAACAAAATTGTTCACTAGGTGGCAATGCTGTGGATTCCTGATTTTTAAAGATTTTTTTTAAATTTGGGTACTTATTGGTAAATGCACCTTTCCTGTGGATTACTATGCAAGTCAATGGACATTCTAATGCAAATTCACATTTTTGGCTTCTTCTGTGAAACTGTCAGTCAGATTGACTTCAAAGTTGGTGGCACTGTACCTTGGGTGGGTGTCTACCAGATTTGTCCAAATGGTCACACTCCATTAATTTTTCATTTTTCATGAATTTCTTTGTTCTTTTTTGGGTAAATCTTAAAAATTCACAAGGGTATATCTACATGTCAGCTGAGCACAGGACCGTCACAGTCCTCTTGTTTTTTGTGTTTTGCTGTCTTTTGTTTTGGGTTTCTGCAATGAGAAGGGAGGACGTGATCGAGCTGACCTAACCATTGGAAGAAGGTGTATTAGTGGACATTTAAATTTAAGGACTTTTCAAGGACTTTACTGCAAAAACATTGATTTTCAAGGTTTTCAATGCCTGGAATTAGCATGCAGCAAATTCAAGTACTTCCAAGGATTTCAAGGACCTGTATGAACCCTGTATAATGAGCATATTTGGGATTTGGAAACTGGTTTTGACAAATTATTTTACCAATCTTGTACAAAAATAGGTAGGACTTATCAGAAATTTTGAATTTCTGGATGGATAGTTGGTCTTTTGGGGTCATTTTTGGTGGTCATTGGTAAGGTTCTGCAGTGGTCTCCCAAAAGAGGTAAATTATCATTAGAAAGTGCTTTTGCACAATGAAAATAGTCACAACAAGCAGGTGTTCTCCCAAAAGAGGGGTCTTTCAAAACAGGGACTACCGTATTGAATTTAGTGTCTTTTTCGTAGGTGCATAATGACCTTCAAAAATAGATCAAGGTTGCACAACATATTGCAAAATTTGACCACTGGCCTAATGATGAATCCATATTTGGTGGGTGTCAAAGGTCAGGGTGTCTTTTTTTTTTCTTTTTTTGTTCATACCACACTGCTGTCTCAAAAAGTAGGCATGCACCAAGTTTGACATCTGTTGGTCTCTCAGTTCAGGAAATATGGCTCACACAAGAATTTTCTATGATGGCATCAAGGGCTGAGATGGGCTTATTTTGGTATGCAACACACCACTTTTCCAAGAAGTATCCACACCCCAAGTTTAATATCTGTAAGTATTATAGTATACAAATACAGAACCCACATATTTTATTAGTTGAATGACTAAATGCAAGAAGGACAGACAGACAGACAGTACACAAACCTTGAATCCCTCAGCGTTCCGTTGGGGAACTAATAAGGCTGTGGTATCTGCAGGCACACAGGCTCTAATGGCCTCATGCCCCCTTTTGATAAATAACAAATTTATCAAACACATTTTATTGATCAGTTTTGCTGTACATCTGCTGATGAAATCACTGGCACTCGAAGGTCTAGCCTAGCAGGCAACTGTTGTAATACGATGTATGCATATTAATTTCCCGCCACAAAGCATGGGTTTGATGCCAGGTGTTCACGGGGGACGTGCCGGTCACATCACTGGCACAAACACTAAGACAGGGCCATAGGCTCATTTTTAACAAAACTAGTGTTTTTTCCAGAAATTTAAGTTCACAAATGGCAACTGGTATTCATCTAGTACTTCCCGAGCCATATTTAAGAAAAATTTCCATCTGCCTTTAACAAGTATTTTTTATTTCCAAAATATTAGTAATATCCCGCTTGTCCCCACAGGTATGGACCCGTATCTTGCCGCATCTTGCAAAACGAGACGAGGCAGTCAGGTATGCAGTTGTGGTGGGAAATTAATATGCATGTCTCCTATTGTCCCGATACGGCCCCTGTGTGCTCCTTCTCAAAGCAATGTACCTAGAATGGCTTTAAGTGTAGCAACAGACGTCCTGTGAAGGTCAGCTCTCTTCATAATAGCCATGTTCTGTCTGTAAATCATCCTTGTTGGCTGGTTCATCTTCAATTTTTTGGTGCCTTCACATTTACTTTGAGACTGAGCTCTCGTCTGAAAGTGTTCATGAGTTCCTGCCTTGCCTCGCTGGCAACCCTGCGAACAGACTCACCCTTTTTTCCCAAGGTGTGGTACTGCAAAGGTATGTATAGAATAAAAAATAACATGTTTCTAAGCTGGCGGGTCACAAAAAGGAAAAACATGTTTAACATACCACAAAAAAATTATATACCTTCTCAGAAATAAATTTTCGTCTCATCAAAATATTTTATTCAGCACAAAAATAAATGTGGTGATAGGTGGCCCAACAAGGTGTCAGCAATATTATTCGTTCACATAACTTTCATAATATTGCCTACTACATTACTGGTTATCCACAGTTATAAGTGGGCAAACAAACTTATAAATTGCAGAAAAAAAGGGGCGTCTCAAAAGTTTTCATGAATTTCTCACCATTTGAACAATTTTTCACAAATGATTTCATCCATGGGGACCTGCTTTAATATATATATATATATTTTTTTTTGGGGGGGGGCAATTAATCTAATCAGCTCTTCTTAGCTTCATGAGTTACTTTTGTGCCTAACTTGAGCAAATTTTTTCTAGGAATATTTTTAATCAAAACCTCATGACTGGACGATATGCATTGTGTCATGTGAGCCACTTAGTAAATAGGTCACAGTACGGTAACCTAGGCATCTTATAACTTCAACTCAGCTCTATGAGATACAGTGTTCTAAATTTGAACAAAATCTCTATGCACTTTTTACAGTAACAAATATGACTGTAAGACAGACTCTGCATGACATTGTATATAGACAGTAAATATGTCGCTGCTATAGGCAAAGCTAATCAGTTCATCTTAGGATGATGTGGCACTTGGACTTTTGTGTTAAATTTGAGTAATGTCTGTCCAGTTATTTTTGAGGCAAAGTATCAAATATGATCAGTTCATTTTTAGCCCTCTCAGTTGCATTTTTATGCCATATGGGCATAGTGCTGAGTATCTGTGGATAGGACATTTTTTTCTGATCCACACTTTTGTACCATGCCCACAATGGATCCAAATTCCCTCAAACTATTTTGTTCACACTTTTCCACTGTGCATGCAATCAGTCCACGCTCCATTGACCTATTTTGTCAGAACTTAATGAAAAAACTTCAGTGATCAGTAGAACATAAGCTTTTATTTCAAATTATAGCTGCTCTGGACTACACATGCATGGGATAAATATAAACATATTATTATTGTGAAAATACCCGGCCGATTTTGCATGCAACTCACATGCTCACGTACCAATGGAGTGAAAGGATACAGTCAGTGATCCACCCTTGGCGGGCTACACCTCATGTATCCTTCCGCTGCACCAGTATGCTGGTGCATGGGGAATTTATGGCCATGCAATCACACTTCTGTGGTTTTATCATTGCACCAAATGTGAGCAACACCTGGTCCTGCACTTTTCAGATATTATTGTTACAGTCATTGAACACATGGAGAGTTGGACAGAAGGACAAACAACCCCAAAATGCATCGAAATGAAATGAAAGGTTGCAATTTTTACATTGGTCCTGTCTTAGTGGACCAGTTCAATGAGAGGCCACTTGTCTTCAAAGACCATTCATTAAGAAAGTTTCCTGCTATCCATACCTCCTACATATCAAAGACCACCTGTTTTACAAGACCACAGTCTGGTGTGTGTGTGTGTGTATATATATGTATATGTATATATATATATATTCTTGTCAACAGATTTATACCTGTCAGGAGCCATGTTTGCATGGTACAATTTTCACGATTTACAGCTTTTTTTTCAGTGTTTTCATTCTGCAGACAGACTTAGCTCAAGCATTCCACAACATACACAATGGACATCATATAGCAATCACTGAAACATGAGAACCTATTTTTTTCGGTGATCACTTACAGAACATTATATTGCAAAACCTTATGATTTTATCAAATTAGCAAGTTCAGCAAAATTAAACAATAGATGTGAGAAAAAAAAAAAAAAAGGAAAAGAAAACCACACACAGTTAACATAACACATCTGGCTGTGCTCCTAATTTCTCTAAATGTGATAAATGTATAACATATCAAGGTAGTTTTTACATGACTCACCTACCAGTAGATTGGTTACACAAATGCTTTACCTGGTGTCAGAAGTTCTCATGCAGGAGCCACAAGACAAGGTACACTGTATATTTCTGTAAATGTGTGTCGAGATAGAAGCAGGTGGCCTTGCTCTTTATAACAATAGTGTGTCATTACAATGCCAGCCTACACACACTACCTCATATGTCAGGATAACAAAACAATATTACACTGAAACCCTACAACAGGGACCATCTGTTACATGTGTCGAAAAGTTCTAGTTCTGAAGTGGTCTTAAATCAAGAAGTTTTCACCTTCAGTCTAACCTGCTTTAAGAGACCAGCAAAGGTCAAAGACCAAAATCATAGCTCTTAATGGGCACTTAGTACCCAACCCATGCCAAGGAAAGCTGTTGACTCAGTCTTAGTTGAAGGGGGAAAGGGTTAAATGGCAAAAGAAAGGTTAATAATCATAGCCCCCCCTCCAAAAAAAAGTTATTTCTGTATTGCCATTTGAACATAATCATAAATGATGGCCTTGTCTTTGTGTGCACATTTATCTGAAATCAAGTTGGCAACAGAAAAATGAGGCAAGTGTTGACAAGAGGAGACATGCCACATGACGGACTGGTTTAACCCTCTCCTGGCCTCATCGAAATCAAGTCAACTTCCTCATTACAGGTCATCATAAAAACTACTACGTCAAGTGTAGTTGTTATGGCCAAAAACATAGATCACCAAATGTTTAAAACAGAAATGATTCACTCACTAGGTGGCGCTTCTTCTGGCAAATAATATCAACTACAATTCTGAGAATGTCTTCATCATCCACATACCAGCTTGACACCACCTGCAGAAAACAATGCAGAACGATCATACTGCGGTGTTCAAGACCTTGGTCAGCAGTTTTTGCATTGCTTGACAAGTCATTCTACAGCTGCCTGGTAATACAGAGAAAGGTCATCTTCAGACTACAGACATATTTGTATTTGATCGAAACCTCCTTGTATGAACAATTTGAATATGGAATCTCCGTTTTAACTCTTTCAATGTTAACTGTGACTCAAGTCTAAGTACTTAAGATGACTTTCTCTGAATTATCAAATGAATGCTATGTTAAAATTCTTTGTAAAAAGGCCTTTCATTCAAGTACCAGCATGCTTTTACTCCCATAGAATAATAATGATCCAGGTCAACAGCTTTCCTCGGTGTGCTTTGGGCACAATGCACCTGAAGTACTCTGAGGAAAGTTGTTGACTCGGTCCAAAACTTACCACTGAAAGAGTTAAATCTCGGTGAATACCAGTATATACATGGACTGTATGACATGAGTAAAGTGAATAGACATGGTGTGTATCTTAAGAAAGGAAGGGTGACGGGTGGTACTTCTTCCATAACTTTTACAATTGAGATTATAAGTTAAACCATTACATCTTGGCAGCTTGGATGACACATTGTGCACCTCGTAGGATCTTTATTATATTTCCTAGACACATTTGGGAACCACACAAGGGGCATTCAGAAATAGCAATCTCCTTTCAAAAGCAAAGTAGTCTGGGTCTGACCGTATGACTGAGAAGCAGAGCTCCCTGATTGTTAGAATATTTTCTCTCTTCCACCATACAAAATGAACCAACACCATATTGAATGTAATCATGCTGACCTTCACCTATCAGCAACCTGTACACCATGGGCATGTCTGTACACTCTACCACATTTTCCTCAATCCAAAAAACATAAAAAAATCCACATCTCAACTCCTTCAGTCAGAAAATGTTCTCACACTCTGCTTGCTAAGTACAATTTCAGGCTCCTGGTTTATACTCTGGATCAGTGAATAATACATCAGAGGCTAGGCAGGCAGCTAAGCAGGCAAAGCACTGTACATGTTGGTTTGAAAGTCTTAGTATCTACCCCCCCCCCCCCCCCCCCCTAATTTCTGGCTCAGCTACAACAATCTATTGGACAGTAACTCACCACATTCAGCTGATAAGGAATCTCATCTGGCAGCTGGTCCATTAGTTTCTCCCAAACACACAGTCTGGCCATCTCTATGGGGTCCTGGTCAGTCACTAGTGCCTTACTGTACACCCATGGTGCTGGGTAAGCTGAGTCCACCAGGTAGCGCTGTAAGAAGCAAGTCTCACGTCACTTTATTACATATTGCTTCTGTATCATGTGTTGAAATTTTCATGGTTTCTGTATTTTTTACATTTCACTGTGATTTTAATTTCACTATTTTGGACAAAATTCCTCTTCAAACAATGTTAGAATACTAT
Source organism: Hermodice carunculata (assembly GCA_964020975.1). Taxonomy (NCBI): domain Eukaryota; kingdom Metazoa; phylum Annelida; class Polychaeta; order Eunicida; family Amphinomidae; genus Hermodice; species Hermodice carunculata. Next base: position 25,443,283 of record OZ026620.1, read on the forward strand.
TTCACTGTGTTTTTATTTTCAAAGATTTGTGTGACAGCAAATTAAGCGAAAATACGAATACAGTGAAAGTAAAGCAATTTATAGGACATGCAAATGACACCTATTCATTTTGCCTGCTTGGCCATACCTTCAATAGCCTGCAGCTACTGTTGATGGCAAAGGGATGGCTGCCTGCACTGAAGGCCACTGAGTGACCTCAGCTGCCAATACCAGCATATACATGGACTGGTATGGAATGACATCCAAAATCCGGTTTCCTATTCTGGCCACCAGGATCACATGATACTTCAGGGCACTTTGTGAGAAGGTAGGATTGCAATTGAGTGGGTCATCACACAGACATAGACAGTAAATGGGAATATGATACTGTCGGGAGATATGCTTGAAACTACAGTATTTCAAACCACACCCATAAGTTGGAATGCCTGTTGTGAGGTACCAGGTTGTTCTCCTGATACATGGAAATTCATGTATTAGGAGAAATATCGATGGATGTTGGAGGGTCACTTTCTGCAGCTTCCCAAGTATGCTGAACTACACAATACATGTAAAGGTAGCTTGACCTAAGCTAGTAATAAAGGCACAGTGTAACCACAAAGTGAATCATGCTGGCAATTGTCATGCTGAGGTGGCCAGAGTGGGTAACTGGATATTAAGGTAATGTCCAACCCGTTTCAGGGTCTAAAATTTTTAAAGCCAAATATCTCTGGAACAGTCCTGTTTAATATAGTCGATATATGTACGTGCTTAACTGAAAGTGATTTGAGAATGCACTGAGACAGATAGATAGGGCTACACAGTGACAACTGTTATATAAACGTGTAAACACACCAATAGTGGTGAAACTTGTGTGCATCACATTTTTGCGACATTTTTCAAAAACTATTTGATGAAAAAAGTTTATTTTTGAAGCATTTTAATCTGTACATATTAACCCTCAAAAGCCATTCAGCAACTTTTTTTCAAATGCGTCTGTTCTCTCATGAGAGTCAGTCAAAGTTGCCGATCTGCTCACCTTTTGCTTTTGGTAAAAAAAACTGGACTCTTCATTTTTGTGAACCAGTAACATTCATATGGATCAAAATAAAAAAATCGCCGACACATTTTTACAATTAAGACTTAAATGTTCAACTCAGTCTTGGTTTGAAAAAAAAAAAAGGGAAATGAAAACTTGAGTTATATCACTGCCAAGTTGAGCTTGATGCTGCCATCATCACTCCGAGTAATCCACCTTCACACGGCAGGGTGGGCCTTTGAACATGGACCAACAGTCATACAATTAGTTTGGGGCAACCAAACATGATAATTTTTTTAGCTCAACATGTGTCTACCTGCATGTTGGAGGAAAGTTTACATCTTGGTTTACATCTATGTTCAGTTTAGCCTTTTTAAAATAGCACTTTTCTCATGCCAAATTCTAACTACTTTATTGAACCCAAGGCCTAGTCGCATATGTTATCCTACTATGAATATTCAGTATAGTAACTTTGTGTCAAGTTACCCAATGCTTGCAACAAAGTCTCCAATATACTTGGTTGGCAGACACAATTTCTTCACTTCATACGGGGTCCCCCCATATTGGATACTATCCCCAAGTGTTTTCCTCTTGCTGATTTTCACTGTCTTCACCTTGGGCATGATAGCGGGTAGGGTAGTAGTCCAAGTTCCCTGATCGTAACGATCGGTTGTCAGTCCCTGTCACGAGTTTGCAACTTGTTTTATTGAGGAAGAGAAATTGACTGGTCCACTTTGTAATTTCACACTAAGAGTGTGACTGTTAGCTAGCCAGGATAATTCCTGGTTTTATCTTAGTAATTTGTTTTTGAACTATTGACATATCATTTTTTTTTTTTTTTTTTGCATTATTTTACTATGAATACCTAGTTGATAACAATCTACTTACACCCAAGAACTCCTGGTTCAAGGCGGATGATTCTACAATTAACCAACTAGTATATATTGTCCATAACATTCATTATGGACCAGAACATTCCAAAGAAATGTGTATGGTTTTTCTAGATATTTCTAAGGCTTTTGACAAAGTTTGGCATGCTGGCCTCCTTTTTAAACTACCTCAGCTGGGTATCTCTGCTAACATTGTTTCATGTATCGAAAGCTATCTCTAAAATTGATTTCAACGAGTGGTCATTTATGGCCAAGCGTCCTCTTGGTTGCCTATTGAAGCTGGTGTACCCGAGGGATCCATACTGGGTCCACTTCTCTTTCCGGTGTATACACATGTAAATGATCTTGTTGACGATCTTTCTTGTGATGTGAGGCTTTTCGCTGATGACATTCTAGCTAGAAATCGTTCAAAACTCAATGGAATCTGCTCACCACTTGAATAGAAACCTTCTAAATATCCAAAATTGGGGAAAATTATGGCATGTCATCTTCAATGCCCTGAAATCTGTATCTGTTGTCTTCACTGCCAAAATTATTAAACCTCACCATCCACCTGTTCACCTTGGTCCATCAGCTATGCCTGAGGCCACCTCCTACACTCATTTAGGTATAACTCTGAGCAGTTATTTATCTTTGCATACTCAAACAACCTGCATCATTAATAAAGCCAACCAGAGCATTGATCTCCTTCGCAGGTTTAAATTTAAACTTTCCTGAAAAACCCTGGTCACGCTTTATCTCTCTATGGTTAGACCAATTCTGGAATATGATTGTGTCCTCTTCGATTACTGTGATTAAGGGCTGTCAGATTTACTTGAATCTATTCAGTATGATGCGGCAAAAATACAGTGTATGCACTGGTGCCCTAAGACACACTTCGCATATCAAACTTTTACGAGCACTTGAATTGCCTACCCTCGCTGATTGTCACAAATATCTTAAGTTAATCTTATTTAACAAAATGACCCATGACCTTATTCCTTCTTATCTAACTAATCTCCTGCCACCTCCTAACTTTGGTTGAGCAACACCTCATTCTAGACCCATACGCACCATCCAGTGCAGGACTCTCTGTTTTGACAGCTCTTTCCTCCCTGACACTATCAAACTTTGGAACAACTTACCTATGGACATTAGAGATTCAATCTCGCTCCAAATCTTCAAATCAAAACTCAAGACAACCCTGCTGGCTGTGGACAATGTCCCTGACCATTTCTCGTATGGGCTTCATTTTTCTAATATCTGCCTAACCCAGCTATGGCTAGGCTTCTCCGGGCTTAACTTTGACCTCTGTAAAGTAAATATAGTTCTAAGTCCTACTAGCTCCTGCTCTTTTCTGACTGAAGACGTTACTCATTTCTTTCTTTTTTGTCCTAAATATGCCGCCCCTAGAAAGAAACTATTGAAGAATACACTATCTCTCTTAGCTCTGGGTGTTCACATATATTTACTGATGATAATTACACCTAGCTTCTATTGCCAATAGCGAATAGCATGCCAAGTGTCATTACGTTACATTATATTCTCAATCTGAGTCTTTTAATGTTCTATTGACTATTGATATTTGTATATGATGATATCAATTGTATTTGTGTCTTTTTGCCTAGAACCATTTCCCAGTAGTCATTACCCTATTCCGCAGTTCGAACTCTTTACTGTTCATAAGCTAACCTGTCCCTGTCTAATCTATATACACATGGAATTACTATTGTCCATATTGCACATGTTCCTCTGTAAAATTTTGACATAGGCTGTATCAGCCCAAATAAATTAAAGGGTCTTCAGCGGGTAACTACTCAATATGCTTCGGAGCCTATTGCCCGTACATGTCTCTTTGAGTAGCGGCTCCTTGTCTGAGCTAAATATTCAGCAAAGACAACCCACATAATAAAGCATAAATATGAACGTGGCAAATGATGAATTAGCTAAATACGTGAAGTTTTGCTTATAAATGCAGACCTTCATTATGGAATAAGAATACCTGTCAACCGAACCATAATTACTAAATTTGTATAGTACAGGTTCAGATAAGAACAATTTGACTTACACCTGAACCAAAATGTACTCTTTATGCGCTCAATATTTTTTTCATGTATACATTTCAAATGTAACATAGTTTGTCTTGTGCGTATTGTATATACACATATTATGTGTCTCTCCATGTCTGGAGAACTCATTGTTATTAGTAATTTTTGTACCACAAGGTAATCCAATATAAATAAATATGTTTAAACTAAACTGCTACTTCAAACACTTCGTACATTATTTACATGTATGTCACTATAGAACTCGACCTAAATTGCAAACAAGAAGGCATTCATCCATTGATGCATTGTTGTCACTGGTGTTACAAACAAGCTAGATCGCAAAAGACACAGCTCATGAAAGACTATTCAGTACATAACAGTGTTGTCCCACTGCTTCAAATATTTTCTGAACAATGCGAAGAAAACACTAATCAAGGTACGCTTGTATCTCTGCTGTGTCCAAACAAGCCGCACCACAAATCTGATGATTTCATTGCCCCAATTTCACTACTCTACCACTGCTGGATTGTGTTGTGTTTTCATTTATGATGTCTCAGTTTTCTCTTCTGATCTCTTAAACAAGTAAGAATTTTTGAATCGAATTAGTGGCAATGAGGATTTTTTCAGTCACTGCCCGACTTTGAATGAACCTAAAGACTTCTTGCCTTTGCTTTGATAATATATGTTTGACCTGCCTGTGTGGTGGTCCTTTGACGTAATAGTCCTATTGCCTTATGATGTATGAGCCTGTTTATCACAAAGGCTTATGGGTGCAGTGGGGGAATCATCTGGCCGAGTGTAGCAAACAAATACATGTACACAGCCAACACTCAGTGCCTATGTAGACAACTCTCAACTTGGCTATTAGTGTACGATCAGAATGCCTAAAGACTATTGCTATATGCCTCAGTGCACCAGCTCAACAAACAAAAAAAAGACACCAGGACTAAGTTTCTACAGATTGCTTATAACATGTAAACACTGTGTGATCGTAAAAATCCAATATGGTAGCCATTTCGCGGCCGCGATTGTGATATGGTTTCATCAACAAGATCTTATCACTATTCAGCTGTTAAAATATGTCTAAAGATAATCACATTGTCCAGAAAAGATTTTTTCACAGCTTCTTTTGAAAAAATGAACAAAATAATATGACAAAAATGAAATAAAATCGAAAAGCTGTTGATGGACAATCACGGCAATGTCATTTTAAAACTTCAAAAACCTTGAAACAATCTGTATCTCTATACTGTATATCTTTTGGCAAAGCTCCCGTCTTACCATGTTACTGTAGTGAACTCTTACATTTATGATATTTTGTAGCATATCTTCATCAAAATATTGGATACCAGTAATTTGTCAAATGGTAATTTTGCTCCTGGCACAGTTTTCATCTAAAATCATCAAAACTTTGATAACTTACTTGGTATGTTTATGCAGGGACATGTTACAAGCAGGACCCTGGGTTATGCTTTGTGTTGTGCGTCTTGATGATGGGTCCCCCTGCTTCTCTCATAGTCCTTTGCGGTAAACATGCTAATACGTAAAAGGGCGGTAAACATGCTAATACGTAAAAGGGCTTGGGTGCTATTGGGTGGGGTGTTGCATCCCATAGCCTTTATTTTATTTTATTCTTTATTGTCAAACTCGTGCCATTTTAGAAACTTATTTCTAAGTTTGCTCTTATTCAGAACTGTGCTTTCAAATCTGTCTTGTTCATATCGAAACCACTACCGTAACATGTCTGCATGTTGGAGGCTCATATGACCATTGCCATGTATATGCAACAAGGACCACTTTGTGGGTTGCTACGCTGTGCAACGTGACCATTCACCTCTTCCAGTGCCAATCACAAATAAAATTGATCTACTTAAATCAAACTAGTCCGAATTATCATTAGGATCTCAGATTAAGCACCAGTATGCCTCTTGTTCCAGACAGAATATACCAGGTCAACAGCTTTTCTTAGTGTGCATTGCACCCAATGCATGCCAAGAAAAGCTGTTGACTCAGTCCAAAATTTAGCACCTCTCACCCCTCACCCCCTAACCACTTCAGTATGCCAGACCCAGATTGTCAGATAGTTCACCCACTGGTGACCTGGTTTGCTACAGGATACATCCTTGGGCCCTGTTACGTTTTTGTGTGTGTGAAGTTATGATCACGTCAAAGTACAAAATTCAAAGCCTGGAGATGAACATGTAAGGGACACGTGCAAGGAACGACCAACATGTGGGCTGTGGGTGAGGGTTGGGGTCTTTAATTAGTGATAACATGTGACATGGAAAACCAATTTGAAGAACAGATCTGTGTGAGCTTTCGATATTAAAGCACATCATATAACCAGTTTCTTTACCAGAGGCTACTGATTCACTTACTTTTATGTCTGTGATACCATCGCCATCTAGTGCCGAGATGATGTAGACCTTTTCAAACTGATTCCATCCAGACTTATCCTGTATCTGCGTGTCTACTTTCCGCAGTGCTCTCTCATAGTCTCGCCAGCCATCTTCTAAATCCTCTGTTAATGTTCCTGAAACTGTAGATATTTCACTGGTATTACTCCCCAGTTTACTGTGATGAATGCAGATTTTCTGCGTTTCATTGGTACTTGCTGCAGATAAGATGTCAGCATCATGGCTATTTTCCTCTGCATCTACTCTGTTTGATAAAACTGTGTCCTCGCCCGTGCTTTGGATTCTCTGCCTTGCACTATAGGAGTCTGCAGACAGTGCCTCTTCACTGCAGGTATTCGGGTCTGCATTCTTATCTTCTGCAGTTGATGCATCATGACCAGTCTCACCAAGATCAAACTTGTTTTGATGATTTGTTTCATTTTGAAAGGGAAAGTCCATTTTGGTTATCATTTTATCATAATCAATGTTTTGAGATTTTCTGATAACTTTGCTGTCTACTCTCCCATCCACAACTCCTTCAGTAAGCCCTCGTACGGTGGACAACAATGTCTTTTTGTCTTTTAACAAGTCTACCTGTGAAAAGTAAATAATGGTAATGATTTTCATGTAAGTTGGTTTATTGAACTTTTGATTCTGTGTGTTGAAAAGACTTCCTCCTAATCTGTGCTGCACTATTTTTCCACAGAATATAAAATGTAAATGTTTCATTTGTGCAGCATGGGTGGAAATAAAAATACAGTATGTTTAAATCAAATTTAACATACAAGGTCTTTGATCAACAACATCAGCGAAAAGGAATGACCTAAAGATCTGATGACCTTCTTGCCTACTTCACATCCCAAATAACTACCAAGACTAAAGTAGAAATGTAGCCCATGGCACTGGATGCCAATTGATGGCCACCTCTTGGTATATGTTGAAGTGGTTGAAACTATAAGGTGATCCCTCCTGGCACTGATGTTAAATACTATATATTTTTTATTGTTCCACATAGGATACTATTTGAATAATTCATTGGCATGTTCTTGAGTGAGGACCGTAAGGTGCTGACACCTATTGATCACTACTGCAAAACACTGATCAATGAATCAAGGTTGAGACTGTAAGGTGCATCAATCTTGCAATCAGTGACCAAAGCTAGTAATTGCAATGATCAATCAGCTACTGTGACCAAGATAACTAACCTTATGATATACTTTTACAACTTGATATGTCATTTAGGCCTACACTCAGTGACCTGTTTTTATGATATGAAACATAATTTAGGCCCAATACACAGGTGTTTAAAGTTGTATGTACCAAGTTTGAAAAAAAAAGTGCTAGCCTAAACATAAAGTGATCAGACACACACTGAACAAGACATTGTGATAATACCCTGTTAACTTATAGGTTGAAAAGATAATCCCCAAACAAACATACATACATTCATGTACATACAAATACACTCGTAAAAATGGAAGAAATATCTTCACAAGAAAAACCTGCCTCTTCTGTACTCACTTTGTTCAATATGAGAATTGATTTTTTCTGTTTGTGTAGATGTAAAGCTTTCAGCACCTCTCGGTCAAGACGTGACCTATCCCATATATTATGCACATCCACCACCACTGCGACTGAAATAATATACAGTCATGCTGGACACATACAGAAGATCATATAGACAAATGCTGGAATTCACTGGGAGCATGGAGCTACATAACGAGACAATAGGTCCATGCTGGGAGGAAAGGTGACATGAACAAGTTTACTCTCTTGGCCACTAGAGGGCACTGAAATATTGCATTTTAAGTAACACTTCCAAAGATAACTTTTTTTATTTTTGCTTTTTAACCATGGAGCAGTCAGGTGATGATCATAACAGTTGCAGACATTTCTTTAAGAGTAACACCTGAAATGCTTACTTTTCTTTTCTATGTACTGTTTTCAAAATATGGTCTGAAATGCACTAATTGTGTCTGTGAATCATAACATACAATTTCTTGTTTGTCATTCATATCAGTTAACAGCATACAATGTCTTTACTGCACACTATTAACAAATGGAGCAACAAGCAGTAAAAAGGAAGATTGAAATTAGACCTGTGTGTCTTCCTTGATAATCACGAGGGAAGCTGTTACATGGTTAACCCTTTCCCCCTTGAATTAAGACTGAGTCAACAGCTTTCCTCGGCATGGGTTGGACACTTAGTGCCCAATCCATGCCAAGGAAAGCTGTTGACCTGGGGCATGTGATCTTGATAAGTCTCATGTACATTTCTCAGTCAAATTGTTTTTCATAACTATTGAAATTAGTTAAAAACACTGAAGCAGACGACATTTGACCAGCAGTTGGTTTTGGCTGGCTTAAGGGGGAAAGGGTTAAGTAAGCAGGAAGCCACATCCTGAGAAGACATTGATATTATATCATGTTGCTTTCAAAACTTACGAAGTCTTTTCTCCTCAGCTCCACTTTATTACTTTCACACCAGTCCCAATTTTCCTTTCACATTTAAGTTTATAATTGCAAGCTCACACTCTTCACAACAAGATTTTCTGTTGAAGTGTCAAAATGCCAGGTCTATAGTTAGTGGCTTGTGCATTGCTTGGCAAGTCAGGCTCTGTTAAAGAGCAGCTCCAGCATGACCTGTCAGGCAATGCAAAAACCACTGACCCAGTCCTTTGCCGTCATACTATGGAATGAATCAAAAGTGAGTGTGGAAAACATGAATGACGGTCTGTTCACCAGGCAATACTTACTGACATCAGCATCAAGGAGGGTCGAATGTGGGTCTTTGACCAAGGACTTCTCCAGGTTGTGTCTGTCAACATGTAACATCCACAAACAAAGTATTAACCGTAAAAGTGCTGATTTAAGATTGAGTCAACAGCATTTCTCGGGACACTTTGCGCGTGCCCAGAGAAATGTTGACTAAGACTACTTTCTACTTTAGACCAGGCTTGCTGGTATTTTGAATGAAAGATATCTTCATAAGGCATCTGAATCTTTTAACCATCATATGTTTAACGGTAATGAGAAAATAACACTAGCCATATAAGCACTTTAAGGATTAAACTATGAACTGAACTCATTTTAACATTGAGTACAGTTAGACCTGTCGTCAAAGACAACCTGAGGCATGACCAAAGTGCAGTCTCTCGAGACAGGTGGTCTTTCATAGAAGGCATAAATAAGTTGAACAGTACAGTAGTCCCTTTTTGAGACCACTCTATTGAGAGACCACCTGCCTTTAAGACCAAATTTATTAAATCTTGGTCCTAGCATGTGCATGTAATCTGATCTCTTCTGAAAGACCACCTGCTTTGTTTGTGACCACCTTTGAGACACTGCCCCTTAAGGCAGGTCCAAAAATGATCACCTGAAGCAGGTGGTCTTTCAAAAGAGGTCAAATTTCATGAAAAATAAACTGGGACTAAATACATTTGGTCTTACAAGGCCAAAGGTCTCTCAAAACAGGGACTGTTTCCTAAAAAGATGGTCTTTTTAGACAGGTGGTCTGTCAAAACCTCTCATGGTATATCTGGTTAAAAGAACAATGAAGACACTGAAAATATGGAAATACTGTCAAGAAGAGAGTTAGAAACAAAATTTCTGTGCCATCTTTTCATTGAACATTTATTCACACACACACATTATGTGAAAACAAATGGCTTTGGAACAATCTAAGACAATTTTTGATTGCAAAGCTAATTTCCAACTGGTTTAAATACAAAATTATTTCCCCAAACATCTTCCCATGTATTACCTTTTTCGTTTGCCCGGGTGAATAATGCCTGGGGTATCCAAGAAAATCTGAAACATGCAAAAAAAATCCTGAAGTCAAGGGAAAGGAGGGGAAGCTTCCACTGATTGTCACTAGAGGGAGTATCAGTGCCTGGGAGTTGGGCAACTTTCCTTTCATAAAACATTTGCCCAGGCAACTACTGCTTGTTTTATCTCTTTATGCCAATTTTCACTGAAAGGCATCAGTAAGATTAACATATCCATTCCAGGAAAGAAACATTATTATTTTACAAGTAACCTACAATATTTGCTCACCAGCAGCTCTCAAACCATAGTAACAACTGCCTATGTCGACATGGTATGAAGATTTTTTTGACTGGCTAGTTGATCCAGTCCACTTAATTTTCTGCCATTTGAGTAGCAACTTTTTTAAACATTGTTCACACAAGCATTATAGAGATACTTGTGCACAAGCCCCACATAGAGAGTTGTACAAATTTATTATTGTTATTTTTTGTAAATGCTACCCCCACTCCCAACCCCCACTTTGGCCACAAACAGCTGCTTGGTCAAATGTCGTCTGCTTCACCATTATGTACTAATTTCAACACTAAGGAAAAACAATTTTATTGCATTGTATTTTATTAGCTACAAATAAAAAGCATACATACATACATACTGTAAATTAATTTGTTTTGGCATCTTTAAATTTTCACCTTTTTTTGTAATTTTGACTTTTCACTGCAGTTTTAACTTCACTATTTTGGACATAATTCCAATTCAGACTATTTTAAAACAGTTTATTTTGACAGTTTTGTTCCATTAGCAAAATAAGCAAAAATAAAAATACAGTGAAATTAAAGCAATTTACAGTCCACATAAGATACAAAGGAACAGATAAAGAAGTGAACATAAATAAAACATAAGCTGTATCAAAACAAGCATTTACATGATTTTCGAGGGGGCAGGTGACTTTAGGGCGCTTGTATTCCCTCCCAGCTGAGATAGCACTCAACAGATACTGGACATACAGGGTCAATGAATATGAATATAAAATGAGTGGAAAGTCATGTTAAACAATAGACATGTTATAATACCCTATTGGCTTATCCAAAATCTAGAGCTGGACTCTTTTTTTTTTTTAATATGTAATGTGGCAAATTCGAAATAGTAGATCCATGAGACACAATAGAAAACTTACCCAAATTGGTCCGACACTTGTACACATATCAAATCATGATTTTGTCTTGTGATACTTTATAAAACAAATTTTGAATTATCCATGGAACAAGATGTGTCTTGACCTTATACATGAATAATCTTGTGAGATATTTATCCAAACCAGAAAATTTCAAGATAATGAGTTCAGAGAATAAGGCATCAGTATGAGAATCACAGTTCGAAAATATAATGACCCATCAAGGTTGTTTTTTAATTTGATGACTTTGTCCAATGAGTAAGTAACAGCCCATAACAATACGTATTAAAGGATACCCCAAAGTATAATATAGTTAAATTATTACATTTTTCTAAATTTTGTCTTGCCACTTTTTTTAAAATGCTGATGGTCTTACTTATTTTGTAGAAACATATAAAATTCAAATCTTTGTCCCACCATACTCCAAAAAATTTAACAGTATCAATTTTCTTGTAGCTCCTTTTTGTCAATGTCAAGTGAAAAATTAGAAAAACAATTCTTGTTACATGACCGACATAAAATATACAATGTAGTTTGTCTGGTCAATATTTACATATAATCTGTTTGTGTGCAACCATTTGATAACTTCCTTTAGGGCACATCTACCCTTAAGCTTCAATTTATCAATACTTTGGTCACTGAAAAGAAGACTTGTAAGTTGTATCCTCAGCAAATAACATACGGAAAACATCTTTGGAAACGTGACCTAGGTTGTTAATATAAGGGAGAAACAATAAGGGTCCAAAACTGATCCCTAGGGCACATCACATGTAATAGATAAAGTATTTGAATCTTGGTTTGTGAAGTTAACATGATAAGAATGTTCTGCCAGTCAAATAGTTATGGAACCAATCAAGACCTATTCCAGTTTGAGAGAAATTTGTACACGAGAGCCATCAAAATAACATGTCCCTGGTCAGCAGCTGTCCTTGGCATGTGTCAAGTGCTTGGTGCCCAGCTCATGCCAATGAAAGCTATTGACTCAGGCTGAACTCAAGGGGGAAAGGGTTTAGAATATCTCAATCATTCAAGTTTGCTGGATGGAGTCTCAGGCTGTCACTTTACCCAAGATCAGTATTTTCATATTTCATATCATTCTTAGGTGTCCAGTGCTAGGGCAAGTGATCCCCCCTCCCCCCTTTTTTTTTCTTTTTGTGAAAGCAAAGCTGAGTTGTGTATTTCTTTCATCCTTGATCAGAATTATACACAAACACATAACAGTGAAACAGAATTAAAAATTTATTGGCTGATGAAACGAAATGCCTTCTTTTTTTTTAAATGGAAAATCACTGTCTTCTTTTTTGCTGCAACTTCTGACACTGAGGTACTCACTATTTGTGTGTTTTCCTCTGTCAGCACACCCAAAGTTCGCCTCCTCGTTGTGTGAACCTTCTTTGATACTGCTGCAAACTGCAAAGTACCAAACATTTGTAGCCTCTGAGGTAAAGTCCCTTCAAAAATAATTACTGACATGGACTCCCCCCACCCCGCCCCTCATTATACTTACATGTGAATTATTCAGATAAGCTTGAAATTGACTCAGCTGTCCTTTTTTTAGATTTAAAAAAAGCGTTCGACATGGTAGAATGGAACTTTATGTTATCTGTTCTTGAATATTTTGACTTTGGAAGATCATTTATAAAATGGGTAAAAACTTTTTACAAAAATATCTCTTGTAGCATCACTAATAACAACTTGATATCTGAACCTATACAAATGTCACGAGGCATCAGACAAGGTTGCCCACTGTCTGCCCTGTTATTCGTTTTAGTAGTCGAAGTTTTAGCAACTCAACATACGTAATAATAAAAAGATAACTGGAATTAAACTACCCAAGGGCTATGAAGCCAAAATATCGCAATTTGCTGATGATACCACCCAGTTCATGGTAAATGTAGCTTCAATAGTTGAAGCTTTAAAAACAGTTGACTGTTTTAGCCATCTTGCTGGACCAGTGCTTAACAGAGACAAAACTGAAGGTCTATGGCTTAGTAAGAGACCACAAAAAGTTAAAGTTGATATCAAATGGACAAACAAGCCAGTTAAGGTTTTAGATGTTTATTTTGGTGTGAATAAGAAAATGTCTAAGAATTTAACATGGAATTCAAAACTGGAAGCTCTTGAACAAGTGCTACATTCTTGGAAGAAGAGACAGGACAGTTAACCTTTTATGGAAAAATAATAATAATAAAATGCTTAGCATTATCCAAAATTATTTATAATGCCTGTGTAGTACATATACCAGATTTTGTGATTAAAAGGGTCAACAAGTGTATATTTAAGTTTCTGTGGGGAAGTAATCGAGATAGAATTAAAAGGAACACATTAATTGGAAATTTTGAAAGAGGAGGCCTAAAAATGGTTGATGTTAAAAGTCTCTTCAAGACATTCCAAGTCAAATGGGTATATAGATTACTATTCAATAATTTTGCTCCCTGGAAATTTTACCACTATGCTATTTTGATCAGTTTGGAAAGAATTTGATTGTGTTTAAGTTTAACATGCAGTCAACAAAACAGTTGAAACAGAAATATAAACTGCCAATATTCTATTGGCAGATTCTAGATGCCTGGTTTTCAAGTGGTGGAGGAAATACTGACCTGCCCTCTACAAACATGCAAATTAGACAACAAGTTATTTGGGGTAACAAATTCATATTTCATAATAAAAAGAGTCTTATATTCAGAAGATGGATTTGACTCGAACATAATTTATGTAGCAGATCTACTGGATTATGAAAAAATGTTTTGAGAAATGATATAGCATATGGCAAATTAAAGGACAAAAGAAATTGGATAGTTGAAAGTAACATACTGTTTAATGCTCTTCCCAAAAGATGGAAAAGGGCATTAAACAGCGAATCTGCACTGAAAACTAAAAGTAAAATAAATACTAACTTTCACTTGTATAACAAAACTTCTGATACTAATTTTGATGTTAAAATGATTTACAAATGGAGCATAGACAAAAAATTTCAGGGACCAATCATACTGAATTTCTGGAAAAAGAAATTCAACATTGATAGAATTATTTGGCCATAGGTTTGGGCCCTATCTAATTGTATTTATATAGAAAATAAACTAAAACAATTTAGGTTTAAACTGATCCATAAGTTAATTACCTGTAATTCATTACTATTTAAATGGAAACTAACAGATAGCCCTTTGTGTTCATGTTGCAAACAAGATGATGATTACGAACATTTTCTAATAATGTGTACATGAGTCTAATACATTACGAGAAAAAGTGAGAAATAATTTTGTTTTATTGGGCCTTGAAAATGTCAAGGTAAATTTGCAAGAATTGATTCTCGGATATACAATATACTATGAACAATATAATTGGGTTAATTTCATACTACTTGTATTTGCATTCACTGTCTATAAAGGTCATTTAATAAGTGAAAATAGATTAAAAAAAGTTTGATTACTGGAATTTGTTTAAATATGAACTGAAACGGAGGACAGATAGTATGAAAGAAAAACCTACCTTTGTACAAAAAATTGTTAAGCTTGCTGTTGCAGATGTGTTAACAAATCAGATTTCTGTTTTTCATAGTCAAATGTGTGATATTTTTTGTACTTTACTTTGTGTATAACTATGATGTATAATGTTGTATTTATATGTGTGAATAAAAGAAAAAAAAATACTTACATGTGAATAATCTGACTTACAGGAGATTTGTGTTACGGTATTGCTCTTGCCACCAGCTCAAGAACTCATTGTTTTCTTTATTGGCAAAAAAAAAATTGTCAAGTGTCTGAAGAATTAACATGTTTTGTCTACTGCCTTGTAGTGAATGTGTGGTCTTTTGTGGTATGCTGCAACAGGCTTTCTATACATACAGTTTTGCACACCTTCATGGATGACAAGATGATTCACTGAGTCATCCTCTTGAAATAAAGTGCTACATGTATACCCATACAGTCAAAAGTCAATTCATTAAACTTAAGGTGGAAGATCAGTCACCAGTGCGCAGCGAGACTGGCAAATTTGGATCAATATTACCCATTTATTTTTTTCAAAAGTACAGTAAACCTATATATTTTCTGATAACTACAGATCCATAGATTTGTAGCCATATTTTTTTTGGGGGGGGGGGGGGGGAGGGAGAGGGAAGGATTGGAAGTTATTTGAGGTTTATAGCATTCTTCCTGAATTGGTAGGATTTTCACATTTTTTGTGCAGAAGTCATAATTTTTTTTTTTTTTCCAAATTGAAATCAGAGAAATTAGAAAGATATGTATGCATCCAGGATTGAATCCAATGGTGAGTCCTGAAATAGCATAACGAAAAAGTTATAAAATTTTTAAGTCGGTCCCAACAGGTAGTTCGTTTTCTTTCTACAAATTGCTCCAAAAGTCATGGCAGGGGTTGTCAGAAAAAAAAAAAATTCATAATGTCAGTGGTACATTTCCATGTCTGAAGTAAGCACGCTATTCATTTACAACTCACCCGCCAGCCAAGCAGCTGATTGGCTAATGTAGACTTGCCAGCATTAGGAGCCCCAATGATTGCAACTTTGAGAAGTCTTGGGTGTGGTACCTGTTGTGGTTTTTGACGTAATAACCTTCTCTGGGCAGCTGTAACAAGCCAAAAAGCCAAACTTGATTTGAAATCCTGAAACTGTCTGAATGGGGCACATTTCAAAATTGAGGACATCAATTTTGTGTTGAAAATTGAAAAAAGTTTGTGGTAAGCACCAAAACATGAGATCACATACATACATGTACATGAAATTTTCAAGCTGTAACGATGTGTTGAACCAACTTCCTTAACTTTGGGCAGAAATAAAAATCAAACATGGTTATGGATTTGAATGACTTGACTTTGACAAGAAAATACTGAAAATGTAACATTTTTGGGGGTAAGTGATTCTTGCTTCAAAAATTGGAGAATACACAGAAATTTTATGAGAATAATTCATAGCCATTATCCAAAAAATTTTAATAGAATCCTTTCCACCGAACACAAAGGCTTTCAACATGTGTCAGGATACAAGACAAAATTTTAAATTTTGGGATTAAACAGAAGAGTCCGATGACAATGTATCTGACTGTAATAGAAAAAAATGTCCCCAGTCCCACTGGAAATATTTACCACTTGAAATACCAACTGCTCTTTCATCATCAGTATTGTATGTGGACACCTGCTCATAACTGTTTGACAGGGCACCATTTTCTTCAGCGTTCTGTCCGGTTGTGTGGACTGATGATCCAGGGGCCACCTCACTGCAGGCACCTCTTCCCTCAAACAATTGGATTGGGGCTGGTCCAGATACAGAGATACTTTGTCTGCGTCTCAGGCGCCATTGACGAAAATGTACACCATTCTCGCAGCGTGTCCACTTTCTTGCTATACATGCACGTCTGACTGGCCCCCAAGCAAACTGGTCTAAATAGATATAAAAACAACAGGTTTCACAGGGACCGCTGGTGCCATTAGTCACTAAGCCAAATGCAGAAACAGAGAACCATGTTGGACTGCAAATTGTGTTTACAAGCTCATCAAATTTTCTCTTTTGTCAGTGACAGGGGCACAATGATTGTTATAAAGACCTATTTACGTGACACAAGTTATCACTTGCAGTTTAAGGATATACGGCAAGTGAGCAGTGACTTCCACAAATTACTTAATATAATTTTGGATTCAAATATAAAGTATGGTAAAGTATACACTTTTAGAAAGCTAACAAACCGAGGATGCTAGTCATTTCAATTTGACTTTGTCAGCTGGTTGCAATGCTTGTTTAACAATCACACAAGTGATCATCGTAATTTAGCACAAATCTCGATTTAACTTATTCAAATCCGAACATATTGGCCTTAAATCTGCAGCAAACTGAAGTTCATGTATTGAATAAGGATTAAAAAAGTGTCTTAGATTTTCTAATTTTTCTTCCTTTTTGTCACCAGAGTTGATCAAAGGTGGCTTGCCTTTGATGTGTCATTTTTACAACTTCAAACAGTTGTACATGAGGAACAACAAAAATTCAAAATTTGAGACATGCTTTTTACAGTTATAGGGTATTCTATACTTTACCACTAATTTTGCATTAAAATGTAGGAGTTGAAGCCAAAATTGTATGAAAGAATGATAGTCACTTCTATACACTTTGATAATTGCTGTGTAAACATTGAAGCTAGTAAACACTACTACAGTGCTACAGAATTAATCTTTATGTTGTTTGCTTTCCAAAATGGATAATTTATGGACTTTTTGAGTGTATTCAGGGAGTTACCGGTATCAAAAGAAAAGTGTCCCTCGTCACTAAAGCCAATGCTAACTTGCCATGCATCCTTAATTACTTGCATGCAAGTTTTGTAGCTTTTTGTTTAAACTTTGCCTGTTATGACAAAACATTTAAAGATGCTATGACTTTTTTCCTGACTTATTTTAATATCTCCAGTCTCTAAACTATGTGTTTAAAATCTAGTCTACCACATTTGAAAACTTTTGGAATTTTTAAAATATAACCTCATGTAATATTTATAAAAATAGACACCAAACTAGTGCCTGGTGGCTAAAAAATAACTGAAAATAAGTAATTTTCAGTGAAAATTTGTTAGCACAGTTTGACCATTTTGCCTCCAACAGGGCTCATCAGGAACTGATTAGATGCTCGCTAGCTTGTTCTGAGTTATGCGCAAATGGCCATGGCCCTTCTTTATATACACAAGCACAGCACAACCATAGTAACCGGATTATGTCATGGACTGGTGGGGACAGGGGGAGGTTTTCTTGACTGGGTACTTTAGTCAGGAGCAAACCAGGATGTCTCGGAGATTCTTGGCCTGCTTGAATCAGAGGACCTTCTTGTGCCCCAATGTGGCTGCAACCTTGGAAGCTAGGACTGTGTTCCAGTTTCTCGTGATTATCTCCTTCAGTCGAGGTAAACTCGCGTTGTACTCTGACAGTTATGAGGAATAAACCCTCATTGTGGTCAGATTGTGAATTTGAGTGATCCGACATATTAGAGTTTCTGTCAATTTGTCTCACTTGAACCAAAGATTTTTCCAGTTTTTCTGTCCAGTAGCCCCTTATTATGGAGTATAGTAAGATCTTTCCAGCATGAGTTTCAAAGTCTGCCGGGTATGTGCAGATTCTCTTCATTCCCAAGAGTTGGCTGAAAGGACCTGCAGATTTGCAGTGTTTAGGTTGTGTTGATCAGTAGTGGAGATATGTGTGGGTATCTGTTGGTTTTGTGTTCAGGGTTGTGTACATTTTTTTTGCTGATCATCAAAGCACACCATCATGTCCAGGCAATTAATTTTCCCATCACTGTAAGTGTAAGGGAAAATTAAATAGATGGGTGGCTTGAGTTTCGGAATCCCACAAATTCCTATAGTTTTTCCACACCATGATGCCAGATGCAGATGTCATCAATGAAATGCCACCATATGGTATGTGGGTTTCACAGTTGACCCAGTTAGTAATTTATCTTCCATGTCCACCATAATAATGTTAACATTTATAAGATGGTGCTACTTTTGTGCCCACTGCAGTGCCACCAATTTGGAGCCATGAGAGCTGGCTAAAAAGTTCTAAGCCTAGCTGTGAAAGACCCATACAAAATTGAGGGTTTTCATTTATTTCTCTACATAGTCTCCTTCCCGGTTTACACACTTTCGTCAGCGATACTGCAAGGCGTGGATACTGGTCAAGAAGAAATTTTCTTCAGCCATCCTAAAAAATCATTCACAGTGGAAATGAAGTCATCATTACCAGGAAAATGACCACCAGCTGCTTCCTTGTTCTTTTTGGGAAACAGGCTGAGGTCTGACAGGGCTAAATCAGGTGAACAAGCGGGATGGTCAATGAGTTCAAAGCCATAATTATGGATTGCCGACCTGGCAACCACCGATTTGTGAACAGGAACATTGTGTTGGTGGAACAGGACTCCTTCTCTATATAGTGAGCATTCCCCATTGCTTAGCTTTGATAACTTCATGCAACTGTCTCGGTAGGTCAGCACAATATCTTCCATTGATAGTCTGGCCTTTGCAAGATAGTCAATCAGCAGAATGCCCTTGGAATCCCAACGGACTGATGCCATGACCTTTCCAGCAGATGAAACCGACTTGGCCTTTTTGGGGTGGTGGTGATCCCAGACGCTTCCATTATTTAGACTGAATTTCAGTTTCTGGTTTAAGGTGATGAATCAAGGTCTCATCCATAGTTACAAATCAGGCCAAAAAATCATCGGGATCTGCTTCAAAATGGCATAAACAGTCAGGGGACGCCAGGAATCTGACACACGTTTCTGATCCGCCGTCAATAGCTTTGGCAGCCGTCTTGCAGAAACTTTTGTCATTTCGAACTCATTGGTGATAATATACTCAACCCTCTCACGAGAGATGCCCACAACACTGACAATATGTCGAGTAGTCAATCGGTGATCAGCCATTACCATGTCATGCACCAGGGTAATGTTTTTGGAAGTGGTTGCTGTTGAAGGCCTTCCTGGACGCAGGTCATCCTGCAGGCTCTCTCTGCCACACTTGAATTCCGCAGCCCATTTTTTAACAGTGGAAAAGGAAGGGGCATCCCTTAAAGTGGAGACCATGTTGGCATGTATCTGTGTTGGAGTTAGCCCTTTCAGTTGCAGGTACTTGATGACTGCCCTATAGCCAGTTTTGTGCATATCTGGATGGGTAGGTTCATAAGATGGTCTGAAACAAAGACGCTTATCACACTACAGTTGCAGTTCTTATCTCTATGATTCATTAAATGATTTTACTTGTTGGTGGCAAAAGTTTGTGTCAATCCAATTGAGATATCCCACTTAGGCGTAGAACTTTTCAGCCAGTCCTCTTAGTGTTCTCCATTGAATTAAAAATTATTACAGGCAAGGACCACAGTGGTTGTCAGGAGTAAATAGTAGGTGAGCAATAAACAGCTCTTCTAGAAGAGCTTAGGTGAGCACTTGACTTGGCGAGCGCCGTAGGCGCGAAGCTCTGCTAGGGGGGTCCGGGGGCACGCCCCCCAGAAACATTTGAAAATTTAGACCTCTAAAACAGCAATCTGGGCCACTATGAGACATAATCTCTCAGAAAAATACATGCCTTACTAGCGATGGTATTACCCAAATTTTACATTGTATTAATATGAATTGTGCTAATTTCTTGCCACTGATATAGATTTTTGACTATAAGACCATGAATAAAGCAAGCCAAGTTGAAAAACTTAGAATGACTGGCAGTCTTCCAGTGTTTTTTGTTTTAATTCATATTGATCTGCATTCATTAGAGAAAGATTTTGCACTGCTTGTATTGTAGACTAGACTGCATGCACACTAGTGGTATCACTGTGCAAACTGTACAGCTGCATGGTGGACCTGGTAATAATATGAATTGAATGTTTGGCTGTGGCAGTGGGCTATGACTTGCTTGCTTGCAATGTTTGCTTCTCTTGTTTATCCTTTTCACCTCTACATAACCGCCACAAACTGAACAAGTGACAACCCACTGAAATCACATACACCATCAGTAACTTGATAATTCAATTGAAATGCTTTTTCTACAGACTGAGCTACAAGTAAATTACGTAAAACAACACGTTTGTGTCAAATCAGTTTTTCTAATTTAATTTCAATCACAAAGTTGTATTTTGTTTTCCTTTTTCAGAAAATAGAAATAATACTTGTAGTTAAATAGTTACTTTTCTGAAGTTGACAACACCTGTTAAGTTGCAGAAAAATTGTTCCAAGCCATGAAAAGAAAAAATAAAAATGACTAATTATACTACCCTTGGCCTTGCGTTGCGAGAGCCTTTCCAATAATGCGGTTTGTGAAGAGTATGATTTGACTTTTAAAAGTTTTATTTATTAGGCCTACCATGATCGTTTATTAGCATAAGAGTCGGACCTTCATTCACGGCCGGTCAAACATACCTGCACAAAAAACACCATGCCGTCGACAAGTTTTGTCTTATAATCAAACTTATCGAAGGAGGGCCACTTTAAATAGGTTGTAAGTTTGACAGAATTTCCCTTTACAGTACACTGTCCGACAACTGAGGCTCAGCAGGGCTTGACAATTTTTTAAAAAATCACTTGTCCGCAGGGCAAGTGGATTACAAAATCCACTTGTCCTAATATAACTTCTATAAACATTTTTTTTTCCATCAATGCTAAGGCCTAGACAAACCATTTACCCTAAAGTGTATTTGCCGCTTATGGTCACCTACAGATTTGCAACAACAACAAAAAAAAAAAAAAAAATTTTACCACAATTCTGGCTACAACTGTTCTAACAGTGAAACTGGCAAAATATTAAAAATACAAATTGAAAAGCAAGCTATTTGCACGGGGTGACTATCGATGAAAAAAAAATACAGTGTAATTTCTGGGACAATAGGAGTCCGTATCCCGGGTAAACTTAAAATAAAGATTAAATAGTTGCATTGGTTTCAGGATCCTCTTTTTCGCTGCCTCTGATGCCGTGATGGGATACATATCGTTTGCGTACCTACCATGAATGCTATCGTTACATCGTAGTAAATTTGCGTATAAAGTATTGGCAAGTTCCTCGCAATAAACTGTGTTATTAATTCAAATTCAAACAAAAATTTTAATATTTCAAATTAGAAATCTAGTGTGCGCGCCGTCACCATCTTTCCTGCAACTGTACACAAACAGCTGCTTTGGCCATGTGGTCTGATGCACAACGCATCACCCGATTGGTCAATTGAGTCACATGCAAAAGTAAGCCAATCACGGCTCGTGTTACAGTGTTTTTATCATTGCTTCTGCCCAGTAAACGTGTGAATCTGCCGTAATTTACGGAGGGAACACACAAACGGGAAGCGTTGTTTATATTGCAGCATGCAAAAATAAAGATTTCAGTGTTTATTGCAACAATCATTTGGAGTCACAGGCAAATACGCAAAGGTAGGGGATAGAGGGAACTGCTGAATGTTTCCAAAATCTGTCCGTGAGACTGGGTCGGTTCACCGCAGAACCACTCCACCATGTCCACGCTGTCACTTGCGTGACTGGCAGTTGTGTGTTGTTTTTGCCCGGGAAGTCATTTCGCGGCACCTATACATGATCATTATTTTTTCCAACATTGTTAGAACCCACCGATAAATGGCATTTGATGTAATTTTGCAGATGAATTCGCCATGCAAATTTTCATATTTTTTTATGCTTTGACATCGTTGGGGCATATCACAATGACGGTGAGTAGTAGGTCTACGTCAGTACGTGTGACCCCGCTCAGTAAGCCAGTAGGCCTAACTAAACTAGTAACTGCCGGTACCTTTGATATCTTAATCGTATGTACGCTACACGGACAGTGAAAATATCTGCTTGCGCTGACAGAAATGAAGTTCTGATGAATACGACTGCTGACCACATTTAAACCTGGAATGCTTACAAATTGGCGATTATTATCACCTATTGGCCCACGCACGTGCTGCGAAAGCACAACGGGCGGCTCTGTTGCCATTTCATTGTACAATAAACACACAAGAACTGTTACATAATGCCAATATGTCTTTGACTTCGATCATTCACGTCGAGATAGCTCGACGCAATGCAAAAACTTCACGCTTTTTTGGGGGGGGAACGGGATTGATATCGAGGTGCGCATTCTGCGGTATGTAAGGTGTGCATTAAAAAGCTCTCCTAAAATCAATTTAGGCACGGTATGGTGCGCAAGCGCTATCTTGCGCCTTAAAAGGAAAGCACTGGGACCAGTCTAGGTAGATATACATGTATTAATTCTCTCAGCACTGGTTTTGTATCACCTGTCCTGTTTTAGGAGGCTCCGAGCTGTGGCTCTCAGGCCTTCATTAATGGGATTATTAATGTCTCAGGGGTTTACACCAACGGTGACCATTAGCGTACTGTTTGGTCATGAGGGGAGTGATTGTATCATTTGTGACTTTGATGTAACTGAGAACCTGTACAACTAGAGGTCTGAGGAAAAAATCTACAAAGCCGGAGACTCTCTCCCTTGGCATTCATTTGCACTAAATATGGGTCTACCTGGAAGGGGGTAGATACCCTTACATATTTTAGGAAGAGCATAAAAGTGTAGTACAGCTCTGGTATTGTTGTAACTGACTTCCAAAGAACAATACTTGCAGTCAAGTGGGATCCTCGAGAACGAGGTCCGAGAGGGGAACTCTTATGCAGATGACGACAACTTCCGAGACGAGCTGACGTGTGTTCCAGCATCCCTTGGGGTCAATGGTCGTCACTGCCATTCCCCGTGCGCATATTGTACAGGTGTAAATCAATTTCATGGGTGGATCAAAACAAGGAACATCGCACGGAAATGGAAAGAATTCTGAAGGAGAATCAGCAAGCCATGAAACAGTTGGTAGAGGACAATCAGAAATTCATGGAGAGGATGTTCAGGACAACGAGGTCACCAAGTCCTTTGTCAAGATCAGGTTGATGGGATGGTTCTAGTCCATCAAGACGCTGGGATTTGTCGAAGATCCGTTGGCATGGTTGCGATCAGCTAGGGCATATGATTAGAGATTGCCGCCAGGATGCTTCTCCAGAACGTGGGAAGGACAGGTCTGTGAGTGGTCGCCGAGATGATTCGCCATCAGAGAAGAGGGGAACATCGCCAAACTCCAAAGGGTCGAAATAGATGGCCTAACTTCGACCCATACAGAGGATGTAGGCCACCATTTGTCATCATTATCATCATTTGAGGCTGATTGAATCCCTCATATAGCACATGAGACGGAATTTCGGTCTCTGGTGTCTGAGGATTCATCTGCCATTAGTAATTCATGCATCCATTCTTCATTGTCTTCATCTTTCACATCTTGTAAATATACTCATTCTGTAGATATATCTATTTTTCTGATCCTTCCTTGTCCAAGGAAACCTCATTACCCGTTGAGACGGAACTTCTGTCTCGAAGTGGTGTAACCAGTATGGATGGTGAACATCAACCCAAGGAAGCTGCCGGTGACTGCAATCTGCTGGAGGTTACAGTTAGAACTTTGAACACAAATGCCAGCATGACAGTTCCTGTTGACATGTATGGAATTAAAGTGAATGCTGTTGTGGATTCTGCTGCACAGGTCACAGTTATTAGCGACGATCTTTTGCAGCAATTAGGAGTCAAGTTCAAAGTTCTAGGAAATGTGAAGTTGAAGGGAGCAGCAAAGGAAGGAACCATGATTGCCAAGAAAGTAGAAGGAGTTCCGTTTGTTTTAGGAACAAGATCTTTCAAATGGAACATGTATGTTGCCCTGATCACAGATTCTTGTATTCTGGGATTGGATTATCTCCGAGCTCATGGATGCAAGATAGATTTGGAACAGTGCGCATTGGAGATTGGCCAACAAGTGGTGACTGCTGTTTTCAAATCAAATGGAGATAAACAAGTAACAGTATCCAGGGTAACATTGGCCAAGAAAGTTGTGGTTCCTCCTAACAGCATTAAACAAGCGAGATGTTTGTCAGATATTCCGGATCAACAAGATTATGTCATCATGTCCATAGGTCAACATCATGGGCTTTTGATTCCGGCAATGTTAGTGAAGGGTGGACAGGAAACAGTCATCACTATTTTTAAATGATACAGACAAATTTATTCATTTAAAATCAGGTCACTTCATTGGAAGTGCTGTGCCAGCTGATTGTGTCATTGAGAAAGAGTCTTCAATGGGAGAGAGGGAAACTGAAGATTCCAGTACTGAGAAGAGTGACTCAAGGGCTTTGAATGAAGCACTGTCGGAAGTTTCTGACATTTCTACAGTTTCTTTTGAGCCTGAAGTTAGCGATTCAGCTGAAGATGCCTCAGTAAGGAAAGTGGAGTCCTACGAACATCAAGAGACACCAGGATGTCAATGATTTATTGGAATGGTCATCTTCTAATTTGAATGAAGAACAATGCCAACAGGTAAAACAACTTTTGATTGAATATACCAGTATCTTTTCAAAGGGAGATTTTGATCTTGGTTGTTTTTCGCAGATAAAACACCGAATCCATAAAGGAGATGCAAAGCCATTTCTGCAGAAGATGAGAAGAACACCAGTGGGCTTTCAAGATGAAGAACAAAGGCATCTGGAATCGTTACTGGATATAGGAGTCATTAAACCTTCTACATCAGAATGGGCCTCAGCACCAGTCCTGGTTAGGAAAAAGGATGGGAGCGTCAGATATTGCATCGACTATCGTCAACTGAATAATGTAACGAAAAAAAGATGCATATCCCTTGCCGAATATTGAGGAATGCATGGACATGCTCACTGGAAGTAATTTCTATAGTACCCTCGATATGGCTAGCGGGTATTATCAGATCAAAATTGACGAACGCGATCAACCAAAGACAGCCTTCATAACCAGGTATGGACTCTTCGAACATGAGCGAATGGCTTTTGGGCTTACAGGGGTGCCATCTACATTTCAGCGAGCAATGCATTTAGTGTTGCGTGGCTTAACTTGGCGTACGGTATTGGCCTACCTGGATGATTGTGTAATTCTAGGTAAGACCTTCGGCAACCATCTTAAAAATCTACAGGAAGTGTTTGAGAGATTTCGGCAGCACAACCTGAAGTTAAAGCCGAAAAAATGTCAACTGGTCCAGTCACAGATCAAGTTTTTGGGTAAATTAGTATCAGGCGACGGAATCTCTGTCGATCCCGATAAAATCTGTGTGGTAAAGGACTGGCCATTTCCGAAGAACACTAAAGAGGTGGAGTCCTTCCTTGGCTTCGTCAATTACCATAGGGACCATCTCAAGGATATGGCTGAAGTAACCAGATGTCTATATGAATTGACAGGTCCAAAGGCAGTTTTTCAATGGGAAGAACAACATCAGGTGGCTTTTGACAAGATTAAAGAACTTCTGGTTTGTGCACCAGTTCTTATATTGCCCAATTCTGATGGCACTTTCGTTCTAGATTGTGATGCGTCAGATTATTGTATTGGGGCTGAACTGTCACAGATCCAGGATGGTGTGGAATGAACAATCTGCTATGGAAGTTTATTTTTAGCCCCGGCACAGCAGAGGTATTGTACTACACGAAAGGAACTGTTAGCAGTGGTGAGGTTCACCCGCCAATTTATGCATTATCTGTTTGGGCGTCCATTTTTTGTAAGAACGGATCATAACAGTCTCACCTGGCTAATGAGGTTCAAGCTTCTGGAGGGACAACTGGCAAGGTGGATGGAAGAGCTGTCGCAGTATGACATGACTATCTTGCACAGGCCTGGAAGAAGTCATACTAATGCGGATTTTTTTGTCCAGACCACCAGACGCTTTGGACAAGTGTAACTGTTATGAGGCTGGTGCGAGTCTATCATCTTTGCCATGTGGGGGTTGTCCATATTGCAAGCGTGCACATTCACAGTGGGCCAAGTTTGAGGATGCACAGCAAAATGCATGTCCTGAAAGGCCATTTTCCTTTTTACATTGCTCCAGAGACGGCCTGTTGGTTTTGTGGCCAGCAGGAAGCCCAGAAGTGCAGGATTGTTGGACATCACGTTGACCTTCACCAGTCAAGAGCCACTGTTCGATGACCACACACTGGAGCTATGGGTACGGCTCATCCGAGGGGTTTTTAAGTTCCTGGGGGCTGAGTACACGAAATCAGAAGAAGAATTGTTGTGGCACGTCATTGACAACAAGTGGTTTCCAGATCATTGGGCCATAGTCAATTTCCTGGATCACAAGTTGTGGAATCACTATGAGAAAGCTAATGGGATGACAGTGACAAAAGAACATAGGGTATCCCCACCCAACTCTGTGCTGTCACTGTTGCATTGGAGGATCTTAGCACAGCTTGTGAATCATTTGCTGGAAGACCGCCAGCAGGCATTCAGGGAACTGGAACATGAGGTGGTTAGAGATGGAGATGCTTCCCAACAGACATATTCAGTTGTGGACTCTCATTGTCATATCGCGGAACTTCTACGATACACACGAGAGGAGTTTGCAGAGAGTATTGGACAATCAGCGAGGTCCATCAAGGCCAGTGGATTTACAATACATCGTATCTAACCACTGTTATCCAGCTTCTTGGCCAGGTAATGATGAGCAGAGGCACATTACTCGGGATCACCGAGTGAGATTGGCGTTTGGGGTGCATCCCAGGAGGGCTAATTCTTTCAGGTTTGGGAAGGAACTGGAGCAGTTACCGTAGGTCGCTATCTGGACAAAACACATGTGGTAGCGCTGGGAGAGATTGGGTTGAATTATGACAAGGACACAAGTGAGAGAGAGAAACGGCGCCAGGAAAAGGTTTTACAAGCAGTCCTGCCATTAGCCGTTAGGGGGAGAAGACTGCCAGTGATTATCCATTGCCGAGGAGAGGGTCCTGCAGCGGATTGTTTGGATAGTCTGAAGATCCATCTGCCAAGACAGCATAAGATTCATTTTCATTGCTTTACGGAAACTTGGGAGACAGCCAAACAATGTATGGAAGCCTTTCCAGAAGTAGTATTTGGGTTTACCAGTCTGCTATTGGAGGATGATAAGCTGCAAGCAGTCATGGAACAAATTCCACTGGAAAAGCTACTTCTGGAATCCGATTCACCTTACCTCATGCCCCGCAGATACAAGAAAGAAACCAAACAGGGAAACCCAAGTATGGTGCTGGATGTGGCCCAATGTGTAGCTGATGGAAGGAACCTCCCTCTTCGGTTGGTCTGCAACATCACAGGAGACACTGCCAAAAGGTTCTACCACCTGTAGAATAACAAAGAAGCCGGAGCCACCTGGAATGGAACGCGGATAATATCTGTCTTCCTCATTCCAGAAGTGTCGGTTGTTTCTTGCCAGCGTATGGGCACTGATGTATTTGATCTTGTTTATATGTTTTTAGGAAATCTGGTTCACAGAATTTTGCATGTTCTAATACATTTCTGCTTATCTTTTGCAGGAGAGCATGTGGATCAGACAATTAATCTGATGGGGCCAAACTGGACTCTGGGTGGCATGATAATACTTTTGTATATAGATGTGAATTCTCATGTATATCATTGCTTGGGATGGATTTGCATGTTAATATTTTCTTTAGATGTGTGCTCTGGTGATATTCATGTGCATGTGTCTGTTGTATGTAGATATCGATACGATAACCAGGATGTAATTTTCTGGGTATGTCCAGTAGTGATGTAAGATTTCATTGCTGCAGTCCTGTGGATATTGCTTTCGCTACTTAGGTTATTTGATATTAAATAAGGTTTGATATATGCATGTGAATCATGGTGTATTTCATGTGACTAAGTTTTTATAGATGTGATTATAATACATTCACAATTTGAAGAGTCAGATATTCTGAAACCGTATATCGAATTTATCAGGGGTTCTTCATGCATGGGAGGAATGTAGTACAGCTCTGGTATTGTTGTAACTGACATCCAAAGAACAATACTTGCAGTCACGTGGGATCCTCGAGAACGAGGTCCGAGAGGGGAACGCCTATGCAGATGACGACAACAACTTCTGAGATGAGCTGACGTGTGTTCCAGCATCCCTTGGGGTCAATGGTCGTCGCTGCCATTCCCTGTGCTCATATTGTACAGGTGCATTGTAATAATACTGCTGTACTATAAAAGCATGGGATGTTTGGTTCTGCTATATAAATAATCTGATGTATCTTTAGTGACTGAATTATTTTCTACCAAGTGCTGTAGCAATCTTTTTTTTTCCTTATTCAAAGATGTGCATCCGGCTCATTCCTGAGAAGTGACCTTTGAATCTCCCAGTTTTCACAATGATTGTTTTTCAACAAAACTTGTCAGTGTTGACATTGCTTTTTGCCTGTTATTGTAATCACTTGTGATGGTCAGCAGTGTATGTGACATACTGGTCATCTCAGATTGTACAACTTCAATGTTCATCACTTGTAGATTTCAAATACATGTTGGTTTTGAAGCTGTGTGCACATGTAGGGTTGTTGCATGTACACATTTACATTTGGACTAAATTGAGCATATCTCTTCTGGCAAGGAAAAACAACCTTTTTGCATGATAATTCGGGAAGTTTTTTTAAAGTGATATGATACATTGCCATTGTTAATCAGACTTACCTGATTGTCATTGAAAATGAAATGAAAAATAGTCTACCAATACCAGGTTTGGCAATATTCTTGCACACCTTTATTGTGTGCCCATTTTTATTTGCAGTAGACAACATGTTTGTAAACAAAAACAGCATGTATGTTTAGACAATTCTGTTGTAAAAAGGTGTATTTTATCAGGGACGTACATATCTTACCAGGAAATAAATATAAGATCACATTATTGTCACCAATAAGCTGAAACTTTGGTAAACAAACTACCCCCAGCTACAGGCAAATTTGGTATCGAAAAGGTGAAATTTTTTTTATGAAAATAAAGGTGTAGTAGAAAACAAGTCCAAGCTACATGAGGTAAGCGAGGACTATATACATAATCTGATGAAGAATATTGACAGTGGAAAAAGTACAGGATTAGACAATATTCCTGCAAAATTTGTTAAGGATAGTGCAGAAAGTATAAAATTACCATTTCACACACATTGTAAATTTTCAATTAAGACATCACAGGTTCTAGAGGAACTTAAGTCGGCAAGAGTGGTACTTATCTACAAAACAAGAGGGCTGTGTGAACAGCCCGTCCCTCAGCTGATCCTGACATTCATCACACTTGCAGCTCTATGAACTTGGGAAAGGATCAAGGACACCATGTTCTGAGTAAGTCTGACCTTTATAGAAGAACACTTACATGTGCAACATCAAAGTTCAAGTAGTTCTCGCATTATAATGAAGAGTAAAACTCGTGTATGTTGCACAGTGACCAAGCAAATGAGGTCAAGGTCATTCATGTACTGTCTCAGCATGACCTTCATACAGAATAATTAACATGTGTAGCTAACTCAAAACAGATCTCAGGTTATCAAGTAAGCAGTAAATTTCGTGTCAGTTGTCCTGTGAATTAGCATTAGAATGCCCATTGACTTACATAGTAATCAATAGGAAAGCTGCATTGAACGATAAGTACCCGAATTGAAAATCCTTAAAAATCAGGAATCCAAAGCAGTGCCACCTAGTAAACAACTGTTTGACCCTTCCACAACAATATATCCATCACATTTCAGCTTAATCTGAGGGATGGTTCTGAGAACAAGCGAAAAAAAGCAAAACCATACAAAAAATGCATTAAAAAAATTGCAGTGCCACCTGGTGAACAAAATGGGAACTAGGTGTTCCCGGGAGTGTCTATGTATGATATCAAACCAATTGGGTGAGTGGTTTCAGAGGAGAAGAATTTTGAAGGTTTGCCCCAAAAAAGAACAAAAAAATTCATAAAAAATCAAAAAATCAATAGAGCGTGACCATTTGAACACAATTGGTAGAGATCCACCCAAGGCACATCCCCACCAAGTTTGAAGTAAATCTGGTCAATATTATTAAAGTTATGACCATTACAAGAAATTCCCATGTTAAACTTTCCTATTAAAACTTTTGTAGAGATTTTTGAAAAAAAATCATAAAAAAATCCAAATTCATTGGAACATGACCATTGGAACAAACCTGGTAGACACCCACCCAAGGTACATTGCCACCAAGTTTGAAGTTAATCTGGATGATGGATTTGGAGAAGAAGTCGAAAATGTAAATTAGCATTAGAATGCCCATTGACTTACATGGTTATCAATAGGAAAGGTGCATTTACCCCAAAGGAGCCGACTTGAAAAAATCATTAAAAATCAGGAATCCGCAGCATTCCACACAGTGAACAACTTTGTTTGGCCCTTCCATTAGGAACATATCCACCAAGTGTAAGCTTAATCTGAGTGACGGTTCTGGAGGAGAAGTCGAAAATATCTATAACACACAAAAATTCAAAAAAAAATTAGAAAAAAACTGCAGCGCCACCTGGTGAACAAATTAACAACAAGGAGTCCCTAGATGTCTTCCTGTGTGATATCAAAGCATTTGGGTAAGCAGTTTCGGGGAAGAAGATTTTTTCAGATTTGTCCAAAAAAAACAAAAAAAAATTCATTAAAAATCCAAAAATCACTGGAGCATGACCATGTGAACAAAATTGGTAGAAACCCACCCAAGGTACATTGCCACCAAGTTTGAAGTTAATCTGGATGACGGTTTTGGAGAAGAAGTCAAAAATGTGAATTAGCATTAGAATGCCCATTGACTTCCATGGTAATCAATAGGAAAGCTGCATTGACCGATAAGTACCCGAATTGAAAAAAATCGTTAAAAATCAGGAATCTGCAGCATTCCAACATAGTGAACAACTTTGTTTGACCCTTCTACAAGGAACATATCCACCATGTTTCAGCTTAATCTGAGTGATGGTTCTGGACAAGAAGTCGAAAATAGCTATAACACACAAAAATTCATAAACAATTAGGAAAAAATTGCAGCGCCACCTGGTGAACAAATTAAGAACTACGTGTCCCAGGGAGTGTTCCTGTGTGATATCAAAGCAATTGGGTGAGTGGTTTCGGAGAAGAAGATTTTTTAAGATTTACCCAAAAAAGAACAAAAAAATTCATTAAAAATCCAAAAATCACTGGACCGTGACCATTTGAACAAACTTGGTAGAGACCCAACCAAGGCACATCTCCACCAAGTTTGAAGTGAATCTGGCTGACAGTTTTGGAGAAGAAGTCGAAAATGTGAATTGTGGACGACGGACGACAGACCCTCAAAAAACCTCAGCTGACTGACAAGTCAGCTGAGGTAAAAACAGGACAGATTAGATGCCAGCAACTATCGTCCTGTATCTGTGTTATGTGTACTTTCAAAAGTTATTGATAGGACAATACATGTCCAGATGACAGAATATCTAAACCAGAAAGGATTGTTATATAAATACTAGTCAGGCTTCCATCCCCAGTATTCAACTGACTCCTGCTTAATATACTTAACAGACCTTATCAAACAGAATACTGACATGGGGATGATGACCAGCGTGATCTTATTGGACCTGAGAAAGGCCTTTGACACAGTGAGCCATCAAATATTGTGTCAAAAACTACCGGCAATGGGCCTAGACAGAAGTTCTGTCAAATGGTTTGGAGCATATTTAAATGGTCTATCCCAGGTTGTGAGTATTAATGGGTAAAAGTCTGACAAAAGTTCTGTCACATGTGGGGTCCCACAGGGATCCTCGGGCCCCTATTTTTTCAAATCTACGTAAACAATATGGAAATGGCCACAAAATTGTTATCTTTTACTTTATGCTGATGATTCAGCCCTATTGGTGAGTGGGAAGAACTTGAAACAAATAGAAACAATTTTGAGCCATAATTTGGAATGGACAAGCGATTGGCTGATTGTTAACAAATGTCCTTACACTTGGATAAAACGGAATCCATCTTATTTGGTCCAAAATATAAAGTCAAGAATGTGAATATCAATTTTGTGTGAAGGCGAAGAGATCAAACAGAAGCAGATTATGAAATACCTGGGTCTCTCAATAGATAGTTCATTGTCAAGTGACATTAGAGCAAAAGATATTATTTCAAAATGCAACAAAAGGCTCAGATTTTTATACAGAAATGCAAACTGTCTGGACATGCACACAAAGAAATTATTATGCAAATCACTTATACAAAGCCAATATGACTGCATGCTCTGGCTGGCATTCCTCAGTTTCTGCAAACTTGAAACATAAATTACAGACAAATCAAAACAAAATGGTTAGGTTTATACTTGGAAAAGGACCTAGGGCACATGAAGGATTCAAAGAACTGGATAGTTTGAATTGGTTAAATGTTGACAAGAGGGTGATACAGATTAAATTAAGCAACATGCACAAAACAGTCTACTTAAAGTCTCTACAATACTTAATAGAGAAGTTGTCCAAGTATGCCGACAGACTCAGACGTCAAACATGCAATTCAGAAATGACTTTTAACATACCAGAATATGAAAAAAGTACAGGTCATAAGACTTTTATGTGGACAGGGATGAAATTGTGGAATGATCTTCCTGACTACATTCGTAAGCCATAAGCTTGAAAATTTGAATTCTTTTAAAGTACTGGTGAAGAAATATCTAGTGAATAAGACATAATTATGCAGAGGAAAACCAAACATGTGTGTTACTGAACACCGCAAACTGTGCTGGGCCTACACTGGTCTGCCTTACATAAATTTGATTGGTGTTATCTTCATTTGATTTTCAAGTTATTCAGTTTTTATACGACTTGTTATTATGTTGTATGCTATTTGTATGTATGTAGTTAAGAGATTAAAGGACCACCATGGAAATAAGTCCACAAGAATTTCTGGTGCCATCCTAGGTTCTCCAAACATTTAACATCATTTTTCATGGGAGCTTCTTTGGAATCCGGTCCGGATTTTATGGGGGGGGGGGGGGGTAAGAAACCCCAAAGAAGCTAAAAGAGGGCGATAATTTTGATGGGGTTTGAGTTAAAAATGGGGTAGAGTATTTTTGGGGGGGTAAAAGGTTTAAAAAAAAAAAAATGAAAAAAATGAAAAAATAAAAAAGGTGAAGGGGGGACTCGAATTCCCTATCCTATCCTCTCTTTGACTATCTCCTAACCTCACTTCTTTTCTGTTATTCTATTATCTCCGATTTTCTCAGTTGTAATGTCCCGGTGCTTTAATGTTGAAGAAGAATGCATCTGTGAAATGAAAGCGAATATATGATTTAACATGAAACATGGTATACAGGTATATAGCATGAAATGTAAACATAGAATGACATGGAATATAGTAGCGATCGTACCATATAGGCCACAAGAGTTGGTGTTGCGAATGGTCATTTGGAAGTTGTAGATATTCACTGAAGTGAATAATTTACTTCCGGGTTAAATGTGAGCAACATAAAAACAAAGATAACAATGGAGAGAGGTAATTTAGTGCAAAAGAGAAATGTTGTCATTGCGTTAATGTGAAAAAAAAATTGTGCGCTGGGCGTGTGAAAGTTGAAAGAGAGAAATTTGGTGTTGTGTGGAATTGAAATTGAAAATGTATCAGCAAGACGAATCAATATTACTGTTCTCAGATTCAAGTGAAGATAGTGATTTTGAGGTGCAACCTCCATGGAAACTTAGGAAAAGAACCCATGAAAAGAGAAGGCCGAAAGATGAATCCGAGAGGAAAATGGAATCAAGACTAAGTGTATGTGACAAATGGACACAGTCCTGTCCATCCGTTGGGGAGAAGGGCACGCAAGTTGGACCAAGTCTGGGTAGTTACCAGCGCGGTTGTGGTGGTGTCGCCCATAAAATCAATTACAAGTAGCTCATCCGAAATATACTGTGGAACAAAGACAGTACTATAAGTAAGTAAAATATATAAAAAAGGTAACTGTGGAAAAGAACATTTGTGTAATGACTGAAATAAATATTAATTGATATAAATGGTAACTGTATAAAAATTGTAATTAAAATAAATTGTAAATGTGTAGAATGTATACAATAAATAGAAATGAGTAAGAGTTTATTGGTCATTTTACAGAGGCTGTTGGTAATGAATGGAAAATAAATTATGGAAAAGAAAATAAGAGAAATGGTTAGAAAGGAAAATAAGGAATATTGGAAAATATGGGTAAGAGTGAAAATGCAAGTGATTAATTAAAATATATAAGAAGAGGCTAATACTAGCAGGTTTTTTTTTTTATATTTTAGATTGGCTGATGGAAAACAACTTTTTGGCGGCGTCAAGAAAATGTACGGAGTGTGGAGAAGATATGAAACTGGTAATGGCGGACAAGAGGACAAGTTCTGACATGAAGCGTTGGCGATGCCGCAGTGACAGAAGTAGTTGCAAACATGACGTTGTATTATCTATAAGACATGGATCATGGTTTTCCAATTCAAATTTTACATTGGAGGAAGTGCTTGAATACACATATTTATGGTGTTGTGGACTACCTCAAGTAGCTATTGGGAGAGAAATGGGAATGGGCAGCGAGTCTTTGGTGGATTGGGGCAATTATTGCCGAGAAGCGTGCGAGGCCATGCAGTTGAAATGTAAAAACAATGGAAAGCAAATTGGGGGTCCTGGGGTTGTGGTTGAAATAGATGAGAGTAAATTTGCGAAGAGAAAGTACAATCGTGGGCACGTGGTGAAAGGTGGATGGGTTTTTGGAGGAAGGGAAAGAGACAACAAGCACAAACTTTTCCTGGTTCCAGTAGCGGACAGAACGGCAAACACGCTAGTCAGCATAATAAAGGAGGAAATAGCACCCGGCAGCATAATACACAGCGACTGTTGGAAAGCGTACGATCGTTTAAAGCACGAGGGTTACACCCACCTGACAGTCAACCACTCTTTAAGAGTTTCTGGACAGGCACACGGGCTGTCACACTAACAGCGTAGAAGGGGAGTGGGGAAAAATCAAATATAGCATCAATATGCCTTTGACATGGAACGTCAGAGAGAAATTTCTGGGCGGATATCTCAGCGCTTATAAGTGAAGACGTGAGATAAAGGATGGCGAAGATGTATTTTTGAAATTCCTAAGTGACATTTGCAAGAATGTATATACAGGTTCATGCGACAAAGAGGATTGCAAGCACTGCTCAAATTAACGTGTGAATAGTTGTAATGTAGGGTTGGATGAGAGCGGTATGTGTGGCAAAGATACACACATGTATAAATAAATGTGGTTAAGGTTGAAATAGATGTAGTAGTGACAATTGTAGAAATGAATTGAAAATGTGGAATTTGATGTATGAGAATAAAATGAAATGAGAATGTCAAAATATGTGGGGGGCTCTGCCCCCCCCCCCCCCACGGGGAAAATAATAATAGATAATAACTAGAACAGACTGATTTTCCAACAGAAAATCAAATGTCTCCCGGTGGAACACTTACGTTTCTGAATAAGCTACAGGTGATAACAAATTACAAATGACCAAGTTTGCTTGAAAATTACAATCCTATTTTAGCTCTCACCTAGATACATAATCCTACCAAGTTTCATCAAGTTCTTCAAGACTTATTGCAGAGAAACCAATTTCACATAAATGACCCTATGACCTTGAAAATTAGGTCAAGGTCATCCACATACAATCCCAACCTAGGTCTTGCCAAGATACATAATCCTACCAAGTTTCATCAAATTCCATCATGTTCTTCAAGACTTATCCCACGGAAACCAATTTCACATAAGTGACCCTGTGACCTTGAGAATTCGCTCAAGGTCATCCAAATACAATCCCAACCTAGGTCTTGCCCAGATACGTAATCCTACCAAGTTTCATCAAATTCCATCAAGTTTTTCAAGACTTATCCCACGGAAACCAATTTCACATAAGTGACCCTGTGACCTTAAAAATAAGGTCAAGGTCATTCAAATACAATCCCAACCTAGGTCTTGCCAAGATACATAATCCTACCAAGTTTCATCAAATTCCATCAAGTTCTTAAAGACTTATCGAAGGGAAACCAATTTCACATAAGTGACCCTGTGACCTTGAGAATTAGCTCAAGGTCATCCAAATACAATCGCAACCTAGGTCTTGCCAAGATACATAATCCTACCACGTTTCATCAAATTCCATCATGTTCTTCATGACTTGTCAAACAGATACCAATTTCACATAAGTGACCCTGTGACCTTGAGAATTCGCTCAAGGTCATCCAAATACAATCCCTACCTAGGTCTTGCCTAGATACATAATCCTACCAAGTTTCATGAAATTCCATTTAGTTCTTCAAGACTTATTGCACGGAAACCAATTTCACATAAGTGACCCTGTGACCTTGAGAGTTCGCTAAAGGTCATCCAAATACAATTCCAACTTAGGTCTTGCCAAGATACATAATCCTACCAAGTTTCATCAAATTCCATCATGTTCTTCATGACTTATCGAACGGAAACCAATTTCACATAAATGACCCTGTGACCTTGAAAATTTGGTCAAGGTCACCCAAATACAATCCCAACCTAGGTCTTGCCTAGATACATAATCCTACCAAGTTTCATGAAATTCCATTAAGTTCTTCAAGACTTATAGCACGGAAACCAATTTCACATAAGTGACCCCGTGACCTTGAAAATTAGGTCAAGGTCACCCAAATACAATCCCAACCTAGGTCTTGCCTAGATACATAATCCTACCAAGTTTCATCAAATTCTGTCAAGTCCTTCAAGATACATAATCCTACCAAGTTACATCAAATTCCATCAAGTTCTTCATGACTTATCGAACGGAAACCAATTTCACATAAGTGACCCTGTGACCTTGAAAATTAGGTCAAGGTCACCCAAATACAATCCCAACCAAGGTCTTGCCTAGATACATAATCCTACCAAGTTTCATCAAATTCTGTCAAGTCCTTCAAGACTTATCGCACGGAAACCAAGTGTTGAAGAACCTGAACAACAACAACAACAACAACAAGAAGAAGCGGAAGAAACGGGCACTAAAACAATATGTCCCCCGGCTTCCACCGGGAGACATAAAAAGTGTGACAAAAAAGATGGGGGGCTTTGCCCCCCACACCCCCCTGTGAGAAGAAGAGAA
Source organism: Hermodice carunculata (assembly GCA_964020975.1). Taxonomy (NCBI): domain Eukaryota; kingdom Metazoa; phylum Annelida; class Polychaeta; order Eunicida; family Amphinomidae; genus Hermodice; species Hermodice carunculata. The sequence continues at coordinate 25,480,986 of OZ026620.1, forward strand.
ACAGTGAAGAAAAAATTTTTGTCAAAAATTCAAGCACTTCCTCCGGGATTTGAACCGAAGAAAGTAGAAATCAATTGGGTAATGGAGTAGCGCTGAAGGGTTTTAACCATTGCGCCACGGCATTTTCAGGCTTTCTTCGTGGATGTTTGTAAATATGAAGCCACATGGGATCCCACAACAGAAGAGAGCGTGCGACCTCCGTGAATGTGTTGGTGGAGGACGTCGTTGAAACGATTATCCGAACTTTGTATCGGGTGTATATTTTTGCAGATTCCATAGCGTCTGGAATCTTAGGAATGCATTGACAGAAGGTAGCCCTTATAAGGGCCCCCACGGCTCTGTCTATGGCAACATAGACAGGGACTGTGGGCATGCAGAGCGCAAGATGCGATTGTGGGATAGGTGTTGATTTCTTGGCCTCCTTTTCAGGACCACGGCAAACAAGTGGCGCGCCAAAGACAATTAGGTGACATGAAAGTTGAAATTAAATACTGTTACCAAATTTTTATGTTAAAAATATAAGAATTTGATAGATGATATATTTCTCATCATACAGGTAAGTAACATATGTCTAATTTGCTTTGGTAATCTTTTAGGACACCTGGACCGGATTCCAAAGAACGGCCTTTTTATGTATTGTATAGAACCTGAATTATGAATAAAATCAATCAATTAAAGTCATTGTCATTGGCGCTGAACACTGGTGAATGTGGTCAGGCTCATTTTTTATGCCAATAAACTGCACATATTTGTCATGTCCAGCATTTAGCACCAAAGGAAGTTGCAATGTAAATGGAGCCTATGGGAGCTCACTCATCATTGCTGAAAATTGTGAGCAGAATGCCAACGCCAAGTCCCATCATTCATTGACAAGCTATGTGCTCGGCTCCTTATATCGCCCACTCAGTAATCTTGCATGCATAATTTACACTTCCAGAGAACATGCTTCAACTATCAACATAAAATTACGATTGACAGTGAAAGTACCTGCATTATGTACATTTCCGAGAACTTGGTGGCTTTTACACGCAAAAATGCGCAGCTGACGTAAAACACTATTGCTCGTCATGACCATGTGGGTAAGTTTTGACAGCGGAAGGGACTGTCACAGGAGTACAAGACAAATTTTAGTCATAGTTACCATTTTTCTCACCAGATGGCAACAAGGGCTGATGATTCTTTGTATTCTTTGCATTGAAGAAAAACAGTAACAGATCTTTATTTTTAAACAATAGCACAGAGTCTAATTTTCGTCTTCGTAATAAAGTATTGCCTAAGTATGCAGCAGATAGCTTTCAAACACCCATGGGAGCAAACAGTACGACAGGCTACGTGCAGATTACATCAAAGGAATCTGTGCTGGTTGCTGAATGTGCAGAACCTTGCACCATTTGACAAGCACGTCATGCATCATTCACGGGATCCACAGCTGCTGCCACACGGGTTCCACACGTACTATTGAATTAGCGCTACTTCAGCGGCTGGTGCTGCTCAAATTGTACAGTTTGACATGCGACTTTTCTTGCCGATAATTAACGTGAGGTGTTTTACACTGACTCGGCAGGGTGGAAAATCCACCCAAGCATCCCAGATAGCATGTTGCAAGACTGTTCCAACGTTGGCAACTCTAGTTTTTTTAATCATTGAATGGACCCAAGAACCTTGCGGCTTGCCAATCAATAACATTTGTTTTCTTAAACTGAAAGTCACAGACAAAATTTAGAGGTTTCCACATAGACCGCTTCAGTCCCGGGCCGTTTCAGTATCTTCCTTCCACACCCATGATATAGTGAAATTAGGCCTAACTCAGCGTATTCGGTGAGCCTTCTACAACTTACAAGTACGTTACTGCGTACTTGTAAGTTAATACAGGGTTTAGAAGAGGTTCAGGGTTTAGAGGAAGAGGAACGTACAGCATGGATTTTAGCTTTGAAAGGTGGCTTTCTGGGAGGCAGGGAAGGTAATAAAAATGTACAGGACTACCTGGTAGGATGCTGGGAGAAAAGGAGTGAAATAATAGAGTTGAAGGCAACAGGTTAAATTAGAATCCCAGAGTACAGGGAGGGGAAGGAATGGGAATGGTGGTAGCCCTTATAAGGGCTCCCATGGGGGCTCCCATGGGAAAAGCCGGAGCCTTAGAGGCGGGGATAGGGTGTGAGAGGGATGGATGATTTTTTTTTCTTTTACCTTAGGCCACCTGTGTCACAGAGTGACACAGGACCGCGGCAGACAAGCGGAGAGCCACCGTATTATTATTATTATTATTATTATTATTATTATTATTATTATTATTATTACGTAGGACTACGCACGCCAGGTAATGCACGTGCCCCCGACGTGCCCTTGCATTGTGTGTTGCCAAACAGTCGGCTAATTAAGTGTGTCGAAATATGACGTCATGTCAGCCTGTCTCAACTGACTGCAATCAGTCAAACAAATGTTGACTGTTACTAAGAGAGCTCCCGGAAACACATCGAATGTCCAAATTAGATTCCTTCTTTCTTACTTCAAGTTCAAGTGTAAGAATGGTCCATAGTATGTACCAACATTCACGGCTTTGGTAGGATACAAGGCCTGCAGTTAGTTTAACACTAACAGAGGCCTATAGGCCCTGCGTTGATGGTTGACAAGGTGCAATGGACGCCACCGTTGGGCCAACAAGCAAAATGATGTCGGGCTACCGTAAACCTATTTGCATTTATTGGACCAACGTTGGACCGACTGTTTGCCACGTGTGATTTTATGTATGCTTGTATGTCTGAATTCATAGCAATCGCTATATATGGTGCCCATAATAAATCAGTTTACTTTGTACACTTGCTGTAGGCCTGTGGACAGAATCAACTTTTGCTGTTATATTTATTTTAATACACATAGGCCTATACATGGTTATACAGGCACATAAATATACACATGTATGAAATACTCTGTGCATTGCATGTTCACGCACGTATGTATATTTCCAACTAATGTATGCTATTTGCAGCAGTTCTGAAAGAGTTTCGTCTCATCATGGAGTACGGCCGGGATACAAGCACTTCCAGATCAAGAGAGTAAAGATTAGTTTTGGTGGAACTGTGAAACATAAGCATTCAAAACCAGAAATAAAACTTCCTTAAAATTTAAAAACAGGGCCATTTCTCTCATAGTTTACGTTTAAGTTCACAATGTACGAGTGTTGCCGTCGTAATTGCGTGTAATGAATTAGACAACAAAAAAATTTCCCCACGCTTTGCTGGTATATTTTGATGGTACATAAATATATGGGTGATAAAAGCCTTCATACTTTTATAAGTGGTGGTTGGAGATACGTCGTTACTTAGAACCATCGATAGAGATGATTTACGCCAGCCTACATATAAACATAATTATACTAATACAAATTATAGCTCTATATAAATACATACATTTTCATGCACGTGTGTATATTTCGATTTTATGACCCACTCTGTAAAAAATGTCGTCTGTCACAGAGCATGTGATATATGTAGTTGCATGTTCAAAAGTATAAAAAGTTTTGTTGTAATTCAGAGACAAAATCAATAAAAACTAGAAACAAAGCTTTTTATAAAATGACCGACAGCTCGAAAATAATAACATTCAATAGTGTGGTGAGTCTTTGTCGACAGAAAAATGGGAATGGAGTTGTGGACTTGCAGGATAAAAATCTTGTATTTTTGTGGACATGGTCAGATGGAACGGCCCAAGCACAGAAAACACAGAAGGACCAGCCCATACAGTTTCATTATTAAAAGAGTATATCAGAGATGCCAACATTCAGCGTGTCATTTCAGGAACAAGTTGCTAAGACCTTCAGGGACACAAAATAATCAGCAAAGAATATAGCAGCAAAAAATCAGTTTTTAAGAGGGACATACACCGTATTAAAAATTGGCCACATTTTCAGCTAATTTCACGGATTGCCCCTGACAATGAGGGACAGTAGGCATTTCTGGTATATTATTCGTGTGTGTCTATTGTGACTCTTGTGTTGTTGCCGTGTATCACCAACCCTCCTTGGTATCACACAACCTTGTCTACCAGATACAACAAGCACCACCAACTTTGTTCCGTCAGACACAGCAGGTATTGCTGCCACATACAATGCTAGTAAATACAACAGTGACCATACATAAGAAACCGTAAACACTTCATTGTACCTGATTTCTGTGCTTGTGAGACCCCGCCCATGGAATGAACCCACACATTTTTAAATGGGAAAACAAACCTGGCCTTGAAACAAATATTGACTATATGATGTAAACAGATTGGCAACAAAGCAGGCCACATTGCACACGGAAATACAGATGTAAACAGATTGGCAACAAAGCAGGCCACATTGCACACGGAAATACAGAAACGAATAAGAACAACGATATCATTGGACCTGGTGAACATTTGGGTTGAGTTTTATAAATTTAAAATTGTGATATCTTCAAAAGTATTGATGATAGAAACTTAACTCAAAATGTTTTTAATACCTGTAACCATATCCTATCCAATGATATAAAATTGAAAAAAAATCTTATCTTTTTATTTTATTTTATTTTTGCGAATATACCAAATACAGGGTCTTCCTGCGGGCTTAAAGTGTGTACAATGGAACATGCAGAGACTAACAAATACTATTGATCAACTAAAACATGTTCGGAACAAATGAGAATCGCAACATTGACATCATTGCATTGGTAAAAAACGAGGCTCCGTGACACTTATAGAAATGAAGACTTTGAAATGGAAAACTCAAAGATCCGACGGGATCGTCAAGGTAAAGCGAGTGGAGGAACAATAATGCATATTAATTCCAAAGTGACATACGTGGAAAAATCTGATCTCCAGTACGACACAATAGAAAATACATGGATAGAGATGAAATATTCCTCTTTTCCAGCAATACCATTGTGTCCAGTCAAAAGACCACCTGCTGACCCCCCCCCCCGGGGGGGGGGGGAGGGCGTACCTGCTTTGATGAATTTGAAAACAACATAAAACTAGAAATATGATGATTTGCTTTTGTCACTTTATTTCTCCAAATGTTTGAGTTTTCCCTGTTTTCAGATTGTGCAAAGGGTTTCTTTTGTCATATTTTTGTTGTCATCCATTCGGGCAGCTTGTCGCGTTAATGGAAGTTGTATTATTGAATATTTCACAAAACCCTGACTTTTGCTAACAAAACCACACGTTTTTATCACAAAACCCTGTTGGGCGAAACACTGGGTTTGTTCAGGGTTTAGGTACAAAACCATGGGTTTTGAGCACGAAACCCAGTTTAAGAGCAAAACTAAGTTTTGATCACAAAACCCTCGGGATTTTCTGTTTTGTTTTGTTTTTATTTTTTGACAAAACCCTTGGGGGTTTTGGTTTGGTTTTGGTTTGTTTTGACAAAACCCTCGGTTTTTGCCACAAAACCTTGGGTTTTGTAACATTGTGAAGTAACAGACCATAGCCCAGGGTTTTGTGAGATTGAAAAACTCTGCATCTTGTGATGTCACAAATCCCTTGGTTTTGAAAAAGTGCAATACCTAGAATTTTGTGACCAACCGTTCATGACAGCTGTTACTTGGTAGGCTACTCAACTTAAAAATAACGCCGAATTGCAAGTGGTTCATTTTGTGTGATATTAACATCATTATTGGTTACTACGCGCATAGTCTAAAATTAACTTATATACGATACGATGAGGATATATTTGCTTTTAGTTGTGATCACTTTGATAAACAGTTGTTGTCACTAGCGATTGGGCAAAGTTGCGCGAAATAGTAAAGTCGCTTTTTGTTTCGATTTGGGCATCGCATCCCATATATGAAAGCCGTGTTGTAAATGGTTGGTGTATCCATATGACCAATTAGGTGGTAAATTACAAAACCCTGCATGGGTTTTGTGAATTATTGAACAAACCAACTCCAAAGTTATCACAAAACTATGGATTTTGCAAATTATCAAGATGACTAAAGCATATTACAGAACACTTAGTTTTGTGATGCCGCAAAACCCTAGGTTTAGCAAATTATTGAACAAAACAACGGCAAAACCGTGGGTTACCATGACCATGGATCTCGTTTATATATCCATGTCATGACAAAATTCGGGGCTTTGAAACAAAACCGTGAGTTTTGTGAAAAGATTGGATAATGCAAAAGCTTGGATTTTGTTACAAAACCCAGAGTTTTGTGTACAAATCCCTGGGTTTTCAAACTAAACCTTGGGGTTTACGAATAAAATCCAATGCTTGGTCTACAAAACGCTAGGTTTGTGTACATTATTGAACAAAATCTAAAAATTATGACATTTGTTTTATTATCCTGGGGAGTTTACAAAACCCTGGGATTTGCAACCCAAACTCAGGGTATTGTTGCAAAACTCATGGTTTTACGCACAAAACCCTGGGTTTTGGGTACAAAACCTAGTTTTTTGTATCACACAAAACCCAGGGGCTTGTGAATTATTGAACAGTACAACTTCCATACGCTTTTGCTCTTTTATTTTTAATGGGGGCATGTCTATCGACTGCTTCCATGAATATTTTTGACCACATGTCAATCGATTGATTGATTAATTGATTGATTGTTTTATTTATTGATTGATTGACCGACTGATGACTGACTGACTTGATTAATTTTATTTGCATAATAACCAATACAGACGGAATACATATGCAAATATGAATATGCGACAAATGGTTTAAAAACATATGAGTTACCCTCCAAGGATGACCCTTATAGTCACTGTACAGACGTAATTCCAAAGGGGTCCCTTTTAAAGGATGGAATGCATCATTAACACATAAACAGAAATAAATAAATAAAAGTTTATATAAAATATAATTTACAAATACGTAAATAGGGTTGGCTGGAACCATAGAATATTCAAGTGATGAAGACTAGAAAGTTTAATTGACATCGTGAAGGCTGGAACTTGAAAAGCTGGATTATTACCAGTGAATTTTTTTTTGGGGGGGGGGGGATAAACGCCAATCCAAAAAACTATGGAGACATGTCAGATATATCTTACCTAAGTCAAAAAGTGTCAGTATCTCAAACTTATCAGATGGGGAAACAATACTAGCAACCTACTTGTCGCACGTGGCGGGCAACTTAAATAACTTTTCACAAATCTGTCGGATGTTTATGTGACAAATGGTGAAGATTATGTTGAATCTCCAATATAAAATGCTTTCATTTCCAAAAGAGTCCCTGTTGGTACTGAGTGTAACATACCTCCAATCAGTACAGCCTTTGTCAGGAAGCAACTTGAAAACATAGATACCAGCAAATCAACCGGTAATAATGAAATTGAACCAAAATCTTAAAATTATCACTAAAAGAAATAGCTTATCCCTTCGTCTGGATATTTAACCAAACCATTTCAGCAAATACTGGCATACATGTATTTCCAGACGTATAGAAGCAGGCACGGTCACCCCAGTTCATAAAGCTAGCAAATTAACTGAACCAAATAACTAGAAGAAGCCTACCTCTACATTATGCACTGCATCGAATGTTCTGGAACGCAATGTTCATTGCCGCTTTCATAGCAACGTGATAGGTTTAGCATGTTTCAAGAATCACAATTTGCTTTTCGATCTTGTTTTCCTGCGAGACTTCACTTATAAATATGGTTCATGAATGGGCATCAAACATTGACACAGAAAAGGTAAATAGTATTATACTTCTTGACATGAGAAAAGCCTGTAATCTGATAGATCATAGTATCCTTTTGTAAAAACTTAGAGCTTGCAAATGTTCGAAACAATCAGTCTGTTGGTTCAGCTCATATTTAGAAAACCGAAAGCAACAGGTGAATATAAATGGTGGACTTTCGAACAAAATGGAGATCAAAACTGGAGAACCACAAGGGTCGATACTTGGCCTATTGCTGTATCTTACCTCCATCAATGACATGCCATTACACATACACAAAGAAACTTGTAATATGTATGCTGACGACGCTACTAGTACAACAACAGGGAAGATACCGAGTGAAAAAGAGCAAAACTTGAACCAAAGTATGGAAGAGGCTCTAAAGTGGTGCAAAAATTATAAAATTATAATAAATGATGAGAAGGCCAAATTAATAATGTTGATTACAATGAATCAGAAACGAAGGTACTTGGAAAAAGACAAGCTTGAAGTCCAGTTAAATGATACAACACTAGAAGATGTTAGTAATGCAAAGGTTCTTGGTGTTCAAATACACAGGGAGATCGTTTTTTTCCACATCAAGGTTTATAGAAACGTGTGCTAAAAGTCCGCGCTTTTTAGAAGGATCGAAGTCTGCTTGGAATTCAACACCCGAAAGATATGTTACAACAGTTAATATTACCCTTCCTTGATTATTGCAGTGTGGTGGTGGTGGTGGTGGTGGGGGGGGGGGGGTAAACAGAGACACTGAGAATATTGAGAAACTGCGTTGCGGGGCAGTTAGGCTTATTCTTGATGTTGACCACAGGGCCCCAGTCAAACCATTTTTTCAAAGACTAAATTGGTTGTCTTTTAGCGACTGCATTATTATTATTATTATTATTATTATTATTATTATTATTATTATTATTATTATTATTATTATTATTATTATTATTATTATTATTATTATTATTATTATTATTATTATTTATTATTATTTATTCATGCAAGGATTGACCCCGTTTACATCGGGGGCGCCATCCCCCGGGGTTGTAGCGGAGGCGCATCCACCAGCGCAACACAGTGTGCTACCTGTTGTACAAATAAATAAGTTGTAAAATGTAAGCAAATTCAATATAGCAGAAAACTGTAAAAACAAGTATGTACAAATGAAATGAGCTGGGGGGTCCCACACATCTATCAGCCATCTTGGGCACGTGTACCCATGGCATCTATTAGAAATTGGCGGCAAGCACAATCAAAGATACAGTATGCCTGGTGGCTATAGTGCTGTGCCAGGTCACCAAGAAGAAAAGATAATTTTACATTCAATGATGATGCAATAAAGTTAGCCAGGGTTCGCATAAGCTACATTCAGTCAATTTTGTTCAATATATGTAAATAAAATATTTCTTAGATCATAATAACGAGGACACGTGAAAAAGATATGAAAAATACCCTCCTTACCAGAGTGACAAAAATTACAATTACCGTCACTCTTGCCCCAGCGTTCACGGTCGGCATGAAGTCCTAAGCTGGGAGTGCGAGCTTTAAATTTCAACTGGGCTCCCCGAAAATCTTTGATATTAAAAATATATTATTCTACAGAGGTTGAAAACTTCAATCGACTATAAATGGCCAAAGAACTTTTCGAAGTAATGTCCTGAAAAAAGACCTGATTCCAGTACTGAAACCTCAGTTTCCTATATATAGGTGGCCAATCTTTATTATTGTAGGTCATCGCCCAATCCATACCTGTCTTATCAAAAATATCTTTAATCTCTTTGCAATATGGCTATGAGGCCTGTCTACCTTGTTGGTACATAGAAGCCATTTCGAGAAAAACCTGTTTGCAAAGTCTGGTATTTCCAACCTTATGTTTCAAATAATGGTAGTAGTTGAGCCTGCGTTCATCGACCTCGAGTGACAGAGGGAGCCAACCTAGATCCCCTATGGTGGCTACATACACTGGACGTGCTTTAATCTGCAAAACCGTCCGTGCTTTGCCATATTGCAAAGATTGCATTAATGTTTTACTAGTTTCAGTACTACCTAGTCACACTCCACTACCATGGAGAAATGATGGCTTCATGACTTTTTCGTACAAAGTGTTTCCAAAAGATACCCTGTTTACATTATGGTGCTTTGCTAAAATGCTACTAATATAACCACGTAATCTTCTTGCTTTATGAATTAGCAACTTTTCAATATTGCCTAAATCAGACAAACTTCTGGAAAACAATACACCTATGTATTTATAAGTATTACATTCCTCTATCAAATCGTTTCCCAATGTGCATCTTTTATTCGCATCACATCTTTGGCCAATAATCATTACTTTAGATTTATCGCCATTGCCCCCTTTTACTGCAAAATTATTTACCACAGATAACATTTTCGATAATTGCATTTCATTTTCTGCGATTAGAATGATATCATCAGCGTATAACAAAGCGGGTATTGTCTGGCTAATGCACCTTAATCCTAAGTTTTCCTCTTGCAACATCTCAATTAAGTCGGCCATCTCTGTGGTAAACAACGTTGGTGAGAGGATAAAGCCTTGCTTAACCCCATTAATGACATCAAACCAATCAGTTTCAAACTGGCCAAAATTACTTTATTTTCTACCTTAGAATATAAATTTTTCACCATTCTCCAGGCTTTCCCTTGTACACCGAGGTCCCATAGGTCACTAAACAAACGATCCCTTGAAATCCTATCGAAAGCTCTGGATATATCCAAAAAGCAATCCAAGTCTTTTTCTTATCATCTTTTCTCAGGCTGCAAATGCCCTTTAATGTAAAAATGTGGTCTTCAATTCTACGTCCTCTCCTATAGGCCCCGTGGAATTCACCAAGTGTCTGTTTATCGTCCAAAAAATCCATAAATTGGTGCTCTACCACCGCTGCAAAAACCTTGTACACTATAGAGGTTATAGTGATGCCCCGATAATTATCAAGATCATCCCTATTGCCTTCTTCATGTAATGGTTTCATGATCCCCCGGAACCAGTGATAAAGAAAACTTTCAAATAATATAAACATATTAAACAGCTTTACTAACGAAGAAATCAAAATACTTCCACCATTTTTCATAAATTCATTAGGAATTCTATCGAAACCACATGCTATCCCATTACTCAACCTTTTAATGGCACCAGTAATTTTTTTTTCAGCAAAAGTACGTAGGTTAAGCTACCATCAGTACCGGCATGACACTGTAGCCTTTCCACTCTCGCTTTAACATCTTCAGACCCGGGAATGTTGGTGTTCTGGTTACCTAGACTTGCCCAGTACTCTTTTATCCCCATAGAAACTTCTTTCGGGTCACTAAGCAACCGTTTTTTTTCACGTGGGTCTACGATCTTCATTGGCTCATTATTATTTACATTCAACCGTCTCAGCATTTTCCAAAATGATTTAGTATTTCCGGACCCCTTCTTTGAATTAGAATAATAACACTAACTTTTTGTGCCATATCATCACAAGAAAAGCATACCAGCGAACTCGAGCACACAGTAGAAATGACTTGTGTTCAAAATCAGGTAAACATACCAATATTGTTTTTAGAACTTCAGCCAATGCAGGGGCTCAGCACTGGAACACTGAAACGACTACTGGGTGTTAGAACCAGACACCTACCTTGGGTGTTTACATGGATACGGGTAGGTTTCCAATACATTTGAGGCAGCAAGTTAGATTAGTGAAATATTAGCAACATATTCTCAAATTACCAACCGGGCACATCTTAAAAGCTGCGTACAATACTTTATCTGAGGTGCACATTTTCGGGCAAAAGAATTGGTGTTCAACATTATCAAGTATTCTCTCTGTATGTAATCTTGATGTGTATTGGGACTGTCAGTCAGTGGAAGATGAATTTACCTTAATGAAACTGTTAAAAGAAAAGCTGTATACTAACTGTATTAATGACTGTGAGTACAAACTTAGAGGGCTTGGTGATACCAAAAAATTGAGATTGTATAAAGATTTTAAACATGAATTGCTTAGAACCCTACCTACTTACTGTACCGAGTATGACATACATCTAGTGTATTGCTCGCTTTAGACTAAGCTCACACAACCTGAACATTGAACTTTTTCCGTCACACAAAGCTTGTTACCCCTGTAGACAACCGCTTTTGTATGAGATGTGATATGGGAGTTAATGATGAACCACATTTTCTACTACAGTGTCGTGTGTTTTCGTGTGAAAAAGCCGAACTTTTTAGAAAAATTCAGTGGTATCTAAATGATCTCTCCAACCATAATATAAATGATAGGTTTATTGAAATCATGTCGAGTAGAATTTCAGAAGTGATTTTCCAGCTAGGCAAGTTTCTACATAAATGTCTCCCAAAGTAATGTGCATAAGAATTGTGTACACATGTACTGGCCAAGATTATTTGTGTCTGTTACATACACTGTAAACAAATAGCTTGGTTCTAATTGTGTTATTTTCAAGTTATCTCTATTCCACAGGAACTTGTATATCCAGAGATTGCAGCTGAATACTCACTGGACACAAGATTTTAGTCACTTATTATAGTAAACAATATTCATGTCGTAGGGTGCTATTTACATGGTAGAGGAAATCTTAGGTGCTAAATAATGTGTCATGCTGACTGATACATAATATGTGCAATGTTGACTGATAACAAAACGTGCAATATTGACATACATTTCATGTGCAATCAAATAGTTCACTGCAGTTATGTTGTAGCCCAGGGAAGTGTACTCTGGGTGTCTTGTAGTGTTGTAGTATAGTGTACTCTCATTAACACTGGGTGCTTCGACAGCATTTGTGGCTGTGAAACAAATCTTCATGGACAGTATGTGTGGTAGCTTTATAATTTGTATGACAAATGAGTCATTATTGACTCCTTTTTTCAGTCAATGAAATTATTGCTTACTAACTTTGTCACAACAAGTGAAAACTGTGGAAACTATTACCTGTTTTAAAGGTGGATACTTAAGGTGGCATTGGAGTAAATAGTAGTTCTCTGGCTTTTTAGTTAACCACCGATTGCTACGGATAATTATCCAAACTATTAATCGTGATTTATATGTATATATTAAACTGAGTGGTTGTATGCATGTGTATATGTTTGATCAGAGGGCCCCGGGGAAGGTACTATCTATCTATCTATCTATCTATCTATCTATCTATCTATCTATCTATCTATCTATCTATCTATCTATCTATCTATCTGTCTGTCTGTCTGTCTGTCTGTCTGTCTGTCTGTCTGTCGGTCGGTCTGTCTGTCGGTCTGTCTGTCTGTCTGTCTTCCTGCCTGCCTGCCTGCCTGTCTCTTTGTCTAGTAAGTACAAGAGAGACAATTCAGAAAGTCAGGGCTTAGAGTGACGAGTATCCGAGCTGGAAGGTTGGTCGGTAGTATGTTGAATAGTCTCTTACTCAGTAAACGATACGCTTTCGCAAAATGGTTAAAAACAAAACAAAACTTCAGCAAATATCCACAAAGCTAAACAGATACATAAGCAAATATATGTGTTCAGAAAACTCATCGTGGTAAGCGGATAGTATCCCAAAATGTAATAACAAAGTATATTGCGATTCGTTCTTGGTGTCGAGCAGTCATGTCCAAAGATGATTTTGGCAGTTTAAAGGTCCTCTTCATTGACCATGTTCAAATTTGATACAGGGGTGACTCATGGGTTCTCACCATGCGGTGCGCTTTAAAAAATTTGGATGTGAAAATAATACTTTTATTCACATTTTTATTTTAAAATCTCACTGTGCTTCAATCGTCGCTTTCCGTTCATTACCGACATCTACAAGGCGCCAAAGGCTTGTGACGTCACAAACGCAAGGCAATGTCCAACCGAAATATTTTGTTTATTTTGAGATTTGGGAACATTTTGGCAGACTTACATGTTGTGCATTATATGTCCAAATTAAGTAGTTCTAGCCCCAATACAGTCTGAAAAAATTAACAAAATACTTTCCATGTTTACATCTTTAGTAGAGACAGATTCTGCAAAACTTCCTATCAATTGAATATAGGTTTATCATGTCATGGATAGATGCTTCTGTGATATTTTGGCCTAAAAGTGACTTTTCCAGCTTGGAAATTACCTGAACACAGATGTGGCCTACATTTAAGTTTAACTGTGGACAAACTGGTGTCGCTATCTACTTATGCCAGGGATAGAAACGTTGACTGAAAATCTGAGGGCTTCTATTTTAATCGGACTGCTGCGTGAACAACAAACAGTATACCCTTTATCATGTTTCTCCAAAATGCTTTCTCAGGTGCGTAGATTACGTCGAAGCTTGCAAACACACACGCACAGAGAAGGGGAGAGAGAGAGAGAGAGAGAGAGAGAGAGAGAGACAGAGAGAGAGAGAGAGACAGAGAGAGAGAGAGAGAGAGAGAGAGAGAGAGGATATAAATGATAATTTCACAAGGAGAGTTATGACAGGGGTTCACGAAAAGATCGGTATGAAGGAAACATATTCGTTTAAAAAACAGGTTGTAGAACAGACATAGGGTTTGACTTTTAGTGTGCATCATAGCAAAACAAAAAACAAAAAAAACCCCACCGTTTCATTTTAATTTCGTTGGACACACCTATTCCACAAACTAAGGAATTATGTTTTTATGACACCTCTATCTACAATACATTTGGAGATATTCAACTTTTAAGGGTCAGAAGTATGATTAATTGGCATAAATTTATTTCACATTTTTCATTTTCATTACGTGGGATAGACAACTTTAAACTGAAGTTGCATTGAATATATATATAAGATATAAGAGCAAGTCAATATGGTTGGAACACTTTCACACTTCAGAGCTTTGTTCAGTTTTGAACTAGTTGAAATATTTATAAGACATGAATGTCCATTTTTTTGGTGATGAAGTTGTGTGTATACAGTGATATATCAACATGCTCTACAAGAAAATAATACAAGTTTCTTGAAATATTAAGGTTGGCCATTTTTATAACCGTCAACATTTGAACCTGTGCTGCTGTTAGCCCCCGCCCCAAGAGAGACACTAACATAAACACATTTATTTGTGGTTTTGGCCCCATGGGGCTTGGGATAGTAGCTCTGGCCGGTACACATGATATTCCGTGATGACTGGATATGTAGACATATATCAGTAAACGCCGAGTCTACACATTCACACAAACCGGCCTGCACAAAAATAAAATAGAAATATGGTTCTCTGTTTAGTTTAAACATATTTATTTCAACTGGATCGCCCTATAGTACATCGAGATGTCACTAATCGAGGGGTTCTCCAGGACATGGAGAGATACACAAAATGTATATTACAAAACACACAGGACAAAACAAGAACACAATTACCAAATTAACAGAGAAGCTGTACACGTGCTTCAGATTTATACCTTGCATACAAAAATCACAGTAGAAATAGTCACCAAAATGCAAAACAAAGCAAAATAGTTCACTGCAGGTAGAATGTACACGTGTACGTCCCTGTTCACAATAATACGGACTAGCGGTAGGAAATTTCATAAAGGACACTTAGGAAGTAAGAATTATGTACATAAGCGACTAACTCTATTGAAAATTACTGCTTATGCATAACAGAACTAAGATATGAAGCGTCTAGTATCTACGATGTATCTGTGGAAAGCATCCCACATTTGTATGTTGAAGAGAATGGACAATTCGTCGCTACCAAAGAGAAGAATATGAGCTAGTCTGTCACTCGCTGTGTGTATAATCAGATTCGGGTGGACGCCGGTAGCAATAATGGGGATGATGGAGTTGAGAAGTCTAGTTCTATAAGTTGAATATTTTGGACAAAAGAACAGATAATGTTGCAGATCTTCAGTGGGGTAGGAACAAGAACATGTGGGCTGTGGGATGATGTTGACCTTAAAGAGATCAAAGTTAAGTCTCGAGAATCCAAGACGAAGCTGGGTATGACAAATGTTGGCAAATCTGTGTCCTTGGGTATAGTAAACAGGAACATGATCCACTGCTAGTAGTTCAGTTTTGATTTGAATATTTGGAGGGAAATTGAGTCTCTTATATCGGAGGGAAGATTGTTCCACTGTTTGATAGCGTCAGGTAGGAAGGATTTGTCTAAGCGGTTAGTTTTGCAATTGATGGGACGTATGGAGCTAGTGTGGCGGAGGTTTCGAACTTAAAATAATTCCTCCTGCTGGCGAGTGTTGTCCAACCAAGTTCACGTAAGAGATTGGCAGGTGATGTGTGCTTTAATGCACCTGTGCAATTTTGGCAGCTTCAAACTGTATGGATTCAATAAGATCTGAAAGTCCCTGACCACAGTTGTCAAAGAGCACACAACCATATTCGAGAATTGGTCGAACCATAGTTAAATAAAGTTTAATCAGAGCTTTGTGGGAAAGTTTACATTTGAATATACGCAGAAGGGCAATTCGCTGGCTCGCTTTGGTGGTAATATGAGTAATGTGAGCTAGCCAGGATAAATTGCTATTGAGAGTAATACCAAGATGAGTGTGTGAGTCTGCCGCAGGTATTTCAGAGTCTCTAAGACGAACGGGTGGATGGTGTGGTTTAACAAGTTTGGTTGAAAATATGACAGAAAGAGACTTTAAAGCGTCAAAGATAACACTCCACAACTTTCCCCAGTTATGTATAATGGAGAGATTAATGTTCAAGTGATTAGAAGTTTCGATGGGGTTATTAACAACTCCAAGTAAACTGGTGTCGTCAGCAAAAAGTCTGACATCACATGTAATATTGTCAACTAGGTCATTAACATAGATCAGAAAGAGAAGTGGGCCCAAAATGGAACCCTGGGACACGCCAGCTTCAATAGGTAGCCATGATGACGATTGGCCATGAATAATCACTCGTTGGAATAGGTTTGAGAGATAACTATGAACCCACGCTACAAGATTATCAGAGATGCCGAGTTGTCGAAGCTTAAAAAGGAGACCAGGATGCCAAACCTTATCAAATGCCTTACACACATCTAGAAACTCCATTCTGGCTTCTTTGGACTGTTCTAGGCCGTTGTAGATATCGTGAAGGATGTACACAAGCTGATTGATAGTAGAGTCATTGGCCTTAAGGCCAGAATTTTTGGAATGGAGTAGGTTATTTTGTGCCAAGTAGTCATAGAGTGCATTAAAGACCAAACACCTTTATATATAGTGGAGGTAGGGTGTGTTTATAATTTTCCAGATTCATAAATATCACAAAAACGATGTAGGCCTACTTTGCTCTTTTACTTTAAACTTAAGCTGACTGACAAGTCGGAAGAACTAAAAGGTGATAGGCCTAACAGGTCTCTTTTTATTTTTGGCAGAAGAAATGAAAGTTGTGTTTTGGAAAAAGAACTAGTGTCCGCAGTTAATGATGAATATTTCTAAGGTTGAGAGAACCGGTTTAAAACCACCAGTTGCCTTTTATGGGTGACTGCCTGTCTCAAGTCAGGAGTGAAATTTGTTTCTTCACATTGGTATTGGAAAAGAAATGTTGATGCTTTGGCAAGTCTGAAATCTCTTTGCTGTCATTGTTGGGCTTGGAATTAATGAATATGGATCACGTTTTTCTGTACTATTTGAAAATTACTTCATTGGCTATGTTGTGCTGTGGGCTTTGTTCTCCGACTCATAGTTATAGTGGAGGTAGAGTGTGTTTGTAATGTTCCAGATTCATAAATATCACAAAAACGATGTAGGCCTACTTTACTCTTTTGCTGTAAACTGAAGTGACTGACAAGTCGGAAGAACTAAAAGGTGATAGGCCTAACAGGTCTCTTTTTATTTTTGGCGGAAGTAATGAAATTTGTGGTTTTGGTAGTTAGGCCTATACATTTTGGAAATGAACTAGTGTCTGCAGTCAATGATGAATATTTCTAAGGTTGAGAGGACCGGTTTAAAACCACCAGTTGCCTTTTATGGGTGACTGCCTGTCTCAAGTCAGGAGTGAAATTCGTTTCTTCACATTGGTATTAGAAAAGAAATGTTGATGCTTTGGCAAGTCTGGAATCTCTTTGCTGTCATTGTTGGGCTTGGAATTAATGAATATGGATCACGTTTTTCTGTACTATTTGCTGTCATTGTTGGGTTTGGAATTAAGGAATATGGATCATGTGTTTCTGTAGGCCTAGGGTAGGGTGGGGGAAGACGGACCGTGGGGGATGATGGACCTTAGTTTTCTTAAACGTCATAGAATACATAGTTATGCTCCCCGCCATATGTATTAATCCGTTCCATTTGGTTGCAACGGGTGCAGTGTTTTGCTCATTGCCAGCTTCGGTCGTCTGCTCAACACAGTGTGCTCCACAGGACCCTGAAGTGTGGGAAGGTAAGTGCTTTTGTTTTACTGTTTTTCCACAATGAATTATGAGCTAAGAACACAATATAAGTTCATGTGGTCATGAAAAAGTGCATCTGGCTTGGAAGATTACTATCATTATCTAAATGTAATCCTTGTAAGTCCAGGCTCTAAAACATTGCAAATAAATCATGGCGCTGGCTTTTATGGCTACGGGAGTAGTCATTATCCCAGATCAATGTCATAAGGACCATCTTCCCCCATGGGGTGGGGGAACATGGTCCCCATCAAAACTAGGCAGTCAAGCGTTCTAATTTAGGTTAATTTGCCATATTTGCAGTCATATTAAATTATATTTTTGCATTTTTTAAACTGAAGGTACTAAATAAGAGTCAAAATGAGATTTAAGTATTTTGCTGAGTATCTCTAAATGACGCAAAAAATGATTAGAATGCATCCTTTCTATCGTGAATTTGGAACAACAGCTCTACTTTTTTTCTTGTTTGTTTTTTGTTTTTGTTATTTTTGGTTTTGTTGAGTAAAGCATATCTTGATACTCAGTGCATTTATACAAAAGAAAGCCTTTCATGCAATTGATGCCAGATATACATATATTATATCAAAACTTCATATTTGAATTCTATGATATCAATCAAGGTCCGTCTTCCCCCACTATCTCTAAAATTGTGATATAAGCGTAGGCCTGTATCTGTTTTCTATCAGAATCCTTGTATTTAACATTTATTTCATATGTTTATCGGTGAAAAGTATGGGACAAGAAATTATAGGCCTACCTGAACAATATTATGTTTTGCATTGCAGGATGGTTCGTTTTTATCAAAGAAAAACAGACCGTGGCAGCTGGACACCAGGAATGATTGGTGCTGCTATAAGTGCGGTAAATATGCATAAATTGCCATTAAAAATGGCTGCCCGCCACCACGGTGTCCCTGCAAGTACACTACGCAGATACATAAACATGTCAATGATTCACCCTGGTAAGCAATACCTGGGCAGGCAGTCAATACTGGGGTCCACGGTGGAAGACCAGCTTGCTGAATATTGTTTGCAGATGGAGGAGTGGGGTTTTGGGTTGTCCAACAGAGATGTAAGGGAGCTGGCATTCGAGTACTTAGACCTGCACAAACTGCCAAATCCTTTTCATGGGGGCATGGCGGGAAAGGACTGGTTTTACGCATTCCGTAAGAGGCATCCCGAATTAACCCTACGCAGACCAGAGGCCCTTTCATATCAAAGAGCACAAGGGCTAAATAGAGATCAAGTATCCAATTACTTCATGCTTCTAGAAAAAACAATAAAGAAGCTAGAGCTAAGCGGGAAGCCACATCACATCTACAATTGTGATGAAACTGGCATCAGCACAGTACCGGGCACTACAAACATTGTCTGTAGAAAAGGGAAGAAAGCCGTGTATCAAATTACTAGTGCGGAGAGGGGCACCAACACCACTGTTATGTGCTGTTGCAGCGCAGGTGGCCAGTTTATTCCACCCATGGTCCTCTACAAAGGCGCTAGACTAAGTGAAGCCTTAAAGCAAGATCTGCCTTTCCATACACTGGCAACCTGCACCGATAGTGGATATATGGACAAAGAAAAGTTCGCTGACTTCCTTGTTCACTTTCAGCAACATCGAGTCCACAATGATGAACCATGTTTATTAGTGCTGGATGGTCATGGATCCCATACCCGCTCCATCAGAGCCCTGGAGTTCGCTATCGAACACAAAATCACCATTCTATGTCTGCCGCCCCACACATCTCATAAAACGCAACCCCTGGATTGCTGTTTTTTCAAACCGCTGAAAACCAAATACAGAAATAAATGCAGAGAATTTCTCAAGGCCAACATTGGACGCGTAATCACAAAGTTTGAATTTCCGCAACTGTTTTCTAATGCGTACAATGAAGTGGTGATGCCATCCATCGCAATTCAAGGATTTAAGGTAACAGGCATACATCCACACAACCCTGATGTCTTCCCAGACAATGCATACAGCGCTTCGGAATTCATCCAGCATGTCCAGGCAGCTCTCAATAAGGATGCGCCAAGCCAGCCTCCACCTCAGACCACGGACGAACCTAGACCTGTAGGAGATCAAAGCACCGGCAATGATACTGCCGACCGCCAAACCCCAGCAGAAATGGATCCACCAGGGGTATCTGATGCTGAGCCTTCTTTGCCAGAGGGTTCGGACAGCCAAAATGCCTTCATCCAAATGCGGCCGCCTGCAGTTGCTAAATCTACTTCCACCAGGAAAAGGAGACGTAATGCAAAGAGCACATCATCGCGTATTGTTACGAGTCCTACCGTAATTGAAGAACTCAAACAAAAAGCAAAGTTTCAAACAAAAGAGAATGATCAACCAAAATCGGTCGTCAAAAAAGGTAGGCCTCTTAAAAAAGTGCAGGCAAAAAAACCCGGAAAGGTAGATCCGCAACCTGGGACAAGCGGCGAGTCTACAAAACGCAGAAAGACAAAAGCTGTCGCAGCAGAAGAGAGAAATAAACCTGAAAACTTTTGCGCAGTTTGCCAAGGAAATTATTATGATGATACTGGAGACGACAGGGAAGATTGGATTCAATGTCCACAATGTGAAATGTGGTTCCATGAAACATGTGCTGGCATTTATGGCAAAAGAGCATATGATTTTATATGTGACGATTGTGCCGAGTAAAGACGATAACAGAGCCCGGATTGATAAAACAAGTCCCTTTAAAGATGCGAAAACTGAGCTTTAAGTTAGCAAAGAAAAAAAAAGTTAATTTGTATTTTGTCACTAATGGCTACTTACTATGTGATGAACTATTCACAAGGCCCATTAGCAGAGTGCCTTTGAATTGACATTTTAAAACCATCTGTTGCAAAAACTTTCTTGAAAATGTTACACAAAGTTACATAAATTTACATTTGCTTTGTTGGGCAGAATAAACAAGTTGTCTGCTTAAGATGCTACGATGTTTCATAATCACATATAGGCCCTACTCTCTGCATATAGACACATGCACACACATATACACACATACACACGCACACTCGTACACACATACATATATGAATGTAAACAAATTTGCATACACACTTGCATAGAATATGTTGATTTGCAAGCGGTATTTTCAGTATTACATTATTTTCAATTTCTGTGGAATTCAGAAAAGGTCCGATTCATATGTTTTGTATTTAATTTTGCATTACTAAGCCTGTTGGTATCATCAGACAATGATATTTGCAAATGCAGAAAAACAAACTGGTATATTAGGTAATTTGCCACAGACGGGTGCCTTAAGTTCTCTCTCTCCCAATGGTGGGGGAAGATGGCCCGAAAGGGTATGTCTGAATTAAATGATTCATTTTTCCAAAATTTCTTTAAGTGCAGTTTTTATTTTGTTTTGTTTTAATGCATGAGTGTCTGTAATGAGGTATCCCTTCATTGTTTTGTTTTCATATTGTGCTGAAACATTAATTAATGTAACTTTTGGGAAAATAATGTCATACTACATGAGCAGAAACGTTTTGTCCACATGTTCAATCTCCTACTCGTAGTTTTCTTGAGAGTATACCAGATCTCCAATTCTGCTTCTGAAATCAACTGTTTCTGAAGGAAAATAATTTTATAATCCAAGCTGTGAAGAACAAAGACCGTTTAATATATCGCGTGAATAATCAAAGGGTCCATCTTCCCCCATTTGTGGGGTAAGATGGTCCCTTGTACATGTTGCATTGAGAGCCTTGCCTCATCTAAACCAATATGGTTCGACCATAGGTGATGCCATGAGTTTACAGCCTGGGCCTGGTTACTGCCCTTGTTAATATTTTCTGCACACAGAAGTGCAAGCTATTTTCTCCATTATTAAAAATGTCCTTAGGGGGTCCATCTTCCCCCACTCTACCCTACTATTTGAAACATTACAAAGCAATGAAATAGGACGACAATTATTTTTAATCTGTCTGTTGGCTTTTTTGAAGACAGGACATATGTTTAATCTCTTCCAAGCATCGGGAAAGCGGGAAAGACTAAGAGAAAATTGGAAGATTTTTGTAAGTGATTTACGGATCGAATCTGCTGTGTTCTTAAGTATGTTGTTCCCTATATTATCTTGGCCTGATGCCGAGGATAGCCCCAGGGGAGATAGAGCTTTCTGGACACTATCTTCATTAATGGTAATATTGCGTAAACGTGCCTCAGTTCGGAACGTGAAATCGGGATCAGGGTGTGTTTTGCACTGGCTGGCAAAGTATGAGTTAAAAATTTCACATTTTTCCGTGATGCATGACACAAATAGTCAAAATTACCTGAGTCGTTAATCTGTCAAACCGAATCCCCCGAGATGTTTGCCTGCCTCCCCGCCTGATCACCCAAGCGCGAAGCGCGCTGGTGATCAGTCGCGCAGGCAGGCAAACAACGAGGGTTATTTTGTATTTATCCCCGACGGTTCTTTAAGAAAGAAAAAAAGACCATTTATATCACTTGTAACATTTTATTTCACCACATTACATGGGACTTTCACACAGTCATGCCTCGCGTATGAATATAAAATTTAAACAACAAAGAAAAGCGGTCGACCACAGCCTAGGCCTAATGGCGGATTTTTTTTTGAACGGCCGTCGCTTCAGACGAAAATCTCGACGAAAAGATACTTTTTCATTATTTCTATATGGAATTAATTTGGTGGAGAGGAGAATTGGAAGGTCACGTTGACTTGGAATGTTGCACCAGCAAACATTCCAAAGTATGCACCCGTGGAGCTCAACTGACTGTAGGCCGTCAGATTGGCCCCATCACTGACGGCAGCATTGCCAGCATTGCCAGCATTGCCCGAAGGAACGGGGCGATGGCTCCCTGCCACACCAGCTGAAACGATGAAGACAGAGTCTGGGGAGTGTATTGGAGAGATGTTAGAGGTTTCTGAAAAGAAGAATAATTTCCCTGGAGAAGGCTGCACGTGGCGTGCTGTTGATTTCGGCTTGCTGTTGCATAATCGTTCACAGACTGCGTATTTTTGTGCCCGCTCAGCTGTTGAATAATGGTTGGCGGCCCGGACACTTGGATGTAAAAGTCGATTGCGCATCGTGCGTCTTACAGAGTGGTCGTTTTTACTGGTAACCATCAGTCCTGCATTTTGGCCCTAGTTTGCATCACAGAATCAAGTTTTTTCTTACCCGTTGGCTGGGATTTATACCACGGACCATCAGGTTTTCGGCCGTGATTTATGGCAAGGTAATAAGGGGAGTTTGGATATACCAAATATGGAATTGATTCCATCCATATTTGGAAAACCGTATCTCTGATTTTACAAATATGGTAAAAAGTCGTCCCACCCATGGGATATGGTCAATAATTTCACATAGGCCATATCCCATGGGTTTTCAATGTAATATGGTACAAAGTAGGGGATAATCTTGTTATCGTCAATGATTGGGGGTATATCTTTGAATTTTGCATCCCAGAACAGACTTGGACAAGCTCCACCATAGTTTAGGATTAATGTCTTTCTCATCAAGTCGAAGCTGGAGATTAGAAAAGTAAGAAGAGACAGATTTCCTTATTATGGTCACAACCTTGTTGCGATATTTTTTTAAAAATTGGTATAACCTGTCAATCTTGAGGTGAAGGTCGTAATTATGGGGGCGGGATTTGTTGGATGCTCTCTTGAAGCGTTTCCACGGACGATTTCGACGTCTAATATGTTTTTTAATGCCTGCACATATCCAAGGTTTGTCCTCGGGTTTCAGATAAAGCAATAATGTTAAAGTTACCTGATTGGGCCAAGAGATGAATTTCGTCAAGTTTACCGGTACTTGGAATGCTGCGAACGTTCGAATGAAAGAACTTCAGGTGGTTGTTTGAGTTAGGTGTGGGACCGGGGTTCGCGTGAACGTCGATTGAAGACAGGAAGAACGTGTAAAGGAACAATATAATGTGTTTTACACAGGAGAAAAACACAGAGAAGTGTGTGTAAGAGCAGAAAAGCCAATGAGGAGTAGGAGCATATCATTTGGTTATCGACACGTGGACCTGGATGGAAGTGCACCATAAAAGGGGTATAATTATTTGAGAAGAGACCAATGGCCATTCAGTATTGATCAATACTAATGCCCATTGTTTATAAACCAAGGAAACGTAAATACGGCAAAGATGCAGGTACTTGTCAATGTGATATTGTGCAGAATACCAGCAAAGTCAATGGATGGTGTAAAGAAGCACACAACACCAAATAGTTGTTTCCAATGTGTCATTTGCATGTGAGCTTTGCATGGACTGACAAGAATCAGGCGTTTTATGAATGTCGTTGAGGGTAACATGGTAACATGACATGTAACAAGAAAATACACATAGAAAAGAGAGACAAAGATGCAAAAGTAACTGAAAACAGGGCTAGCGCAATGTTGTTGAGAGATATAATAATAATAATTGCACCGTGACCCATTTCGGCTCTAAAGTATCGGCTTAATACTTTATGCATGATATGAAATACTACAAGACCTTAGCACATTTTGTACCACCATTTTGCTAACTAAAACGGTTTCATCTCACATGTTACTAGCATATCACATTTCGTGTCCAGTACACTGTCCTGCAAGCCACCGGGGACGTGTAAGCTTGAGTAGCAAGCACCCGTAAGTTGTACTTAGATCGGTTTTTACCCTATACAGTGGAAACGTAGTGCTTGAAATAAAAGGTCCTGTATTTACACTATCTTATCTATATATCATCCAATCCATTGTGGATACGTTAGGCTTTTTGATAATCTGAAGTTCTCAGACTTAGTTTTACAGACGCTTACCAATATGAAGCAACAAAATTTGGGTCACAGCATCATTACATAAT
The DNA here is from genome assembly GCA_964020975.1 of Hermodice carunculata. Taxonomy (NCBI): domain Eukaryota; kingdom Metazoa; phylum Annelida; class Polychaeta; order Eunicida; family Amphinomidae; genus Hermodice; species Hermodice carunculata. The sequence continues at coordinate 25,505,727 of OZ026620.1, forward strand.
TACAGCTTGTAAAAAAATAATTACACAAGATGATAAAACAGGGGATTAAGTGTTTTGAGAAACAGATGCACCAGTGAAATATATAATTTCAAAGGTTTAATTACTATTTTCCAGGTATCAGTTGACAAAACATGTTATCAAAGTAATGAACAATTGTACTGCAGCAAAAATATCATTATTGGATTCATCCTGAAGGTCAGCCCTACCACTTAACATAATTTCAATAAGTCTAGCCAGTGAGGAGATTTAATAACAAATTTGGGTGAACTCCAGGAGCAAGTACATTAGTTGCAGACCTCAGCAGTTCAAGTCTAGGTAGTTCATGGAAAGGACAAAACAGGAAAAAAGAGACTTGTATATTCCTTTAAGTGGTTGCAGGGCAAGTTGCAGAGGGCTAAATGTTTCTATGAAATAAGTGATGGTTCAATTTAGAACGCCCAAGGCGCAGTTGCGTGTCAAAATAACGATGGCCAAACGTAGTGTTTTGAAATTTCGTGGCTGAAAAAAAAAAATGGTTAATTTTGCCTTGAGTTCAAGTCTAGGTAGTTTCATGGAGAGGACAAAACAGGAAAAAGTGACTTGTATCTTCCTTTAAGTGGTTGCACGGGCAAGCTGCAGACGGCAAAATGTTTCTATGAAATAGATGATGGTTCAATTTAAAACATCCAAGGCGCAGTTGCGTGTGCATAATAGCAAAACGATGACCGAACGTAGAGTATTTTGGAATTTCGTGGCTGAAAAAAAAATGGTTAACTTTGCTTTGAAGATAGAGAGTGTGGGAGACAGTCACACTTTAACGTCGTCAAGTAGGTCGTTCCATTGGTCAATGCTAGAGGGGCAAAAAGATTTGAAGTAGGTCAGTCCTGCACCTGATTTGTCTGAGTTGAACGGAATGTCGGAGTGGGCGGCCTGTTTGTGTTAATATGTAACTTGGAATGAAGTCGTAAAGGTATAAGGGGGCATGAGTTTATTTAGTATTTTATACAAAAGAACTAGTTTAGAGAATTTTCTGCGAGTGTGTAGCGCCTCCCAGCCTATTTCAGTGAGTAGCCGGTCACTTGCTGTAAATTTCGTAGTACCAGTACAGATTTTGGCTGCTTCATACTGAATTCCGTCGTCTTCGAAAAGATAAGAAAGCTCTTGACTTCTTGACTGCAATTATCAAAAAGGACACACCCACATTCCAAAGTTGGGCTCAACATGGACAAATACAATTTTTCCAAGGTTTTCCTAGAAATTTTGAATTAAGTCTTTGCAAGAGAAAAAGTTGTTTACTTGCTTTAGTGACAATGCGATTTACATGTGGGTGCCATGTCAGGTCAGAACAGAGAGTTATACCTATAAGTGGGTGTGATTTGTAGACTCGGGTATTGCAGAACCATCAAGGTACAAAGTGGCTGGTTTTCTTTATTTCTCTTGCAGGAGAACAAGTCTGGGAGAGATTTTATGGCACTGACAGTCATGCGCAACATCCGACCCCAGGTGGATAGGCGACCAAGATCAGTATTAATGCGGGTACCAGAAGCTTCGCGATCTTAGATAATCTCAAGAATGCTAGTGTCATCAACAAAAAGCCTGATGTCACATGTTATATTATAAACGATGTCACTGATGTAGATAGGGAATAGAAGAGGCCCAAGGATAGAGCCTTGGGGCACACCAGCCTCTATATGTAACCATGAGGAGCACTGATCATGTATAGCAACCCTTTGTTAACGATTAGTGAGAAAACTATCAAACCAGTTGATAATGGGTGGGATGATGCCAATTTGGCGCATTTTAAAGGGAAGATCCAGATGCCAGACACCATCAAATACTTTACAAATGTCGAGAAAAACCATTATGGCTTTTTTTGCCTAGTTCCAGGCCTGTGTACATTTTATGAACAATGCTAACTAGTTGGTTTGTAGTGGAGTTGTTGGAAACAAAGCCGGAATTACGTCTGGTCAAGAGGTTATTTTGCATTAGATATTCATATAGTTTGTTGTGCACTAGTCACATTACACAGTAAAGGTTTTGGGCGGTAGCTCGCTTTTCATTGCACAGCAGATTTCTTGTGAACAGGACAAATATTTGATTTCTTCAATTTCATATGGAATTCACCGGCAGATATTGACAGCAGTTGAACAACTTAGTTAACGACTTGGATATTCCAAAGGCAGTTTGTTTGAGTAGGAAATTACCAAGGCCATCTAGGCCCGTTGCAAAGCTGGTTTTAAGTGAGATTAGGATTTTGGAAATATCGTTTTCATCTACTGCAAAAGGTTCCAATCTGGCATCAGTGCGACATTCGAAATCAGGTAAAGGGAGGGGGTTGTCATCAACGGGGGTTCCAGACTGATTGGTTAAAAAAAGAAAAAGATAGTTAAAGACTTCAACTTTTTCGTTTTTTTGTTGGAAATCATACGATCGCTCTGAATAAGATGGGGATGTTTGGATGCAACTTGCATCCAAGTACTGACTTTGACAGATTACACAATTATTTTACATTTATATCTTTGCTATCGAGCTCTGTCCGAAGTTTGGAAAAGTAGTGCCGGATTGCTTTCTTGTTGGGCGAAACAGAAATATTATGATACCTCTTGTAATATTGATAAAGTCTACCTGTAACGGGAGACTGGTTACCATTACCCCCCCCCCCCTTTTTTTTTTGGGTGCTTTTTATATCTTTTCCAGACGATATTCCATTTCCGTATTAACCGTTTAGTATTACTAGTAGCCCAAGGTTTGTCTTTAGGCTTATTTAGAACATCTTTACAGGGGATAAATTATATCAATATTAAATGATATCAAGAAAAAGTTAATAAGTCCAAGATTCCACGTGATCATCTATTTAAGTAAATAAATCAAACTCAATGTCCCAAGGAGCATTGGACACGGCCTCATTAAGAGGCTCATCAAAATTACCTCTTTTGTAGTCCCAAACACAGTTCTTTTGAAAGCTTTTTCACTGGGCAAAGAAATAAATTGAAAGCACAGGCTGGAAGCTTTGCCTAAACACAAGTTGGCTTGGGCTTGAGCACGTTTCATATAAAGGTATTACAGTGGTACCTGCTCTAAAGACCACCTCTCGTGAGAGACCACATTAGTTTTTAAGACCACCCTTTCAAGACATTGGCCTTTTATTTCTTTGTTAATTTACCTGCAATGAAAGACCACCTGTCATATGTGACCACTTTTGTCTGGCATTAGGGGTGGTCTTAAATTGCAGGTACCACTGTATATCCATATTTTCGGTCTGAACGAAGAATAACAGTTCATCTCGTTTCCCATCACTTTTGAGGCTACGAATATTTAGGTGACAGAGTTAATGTTTTTAGTATCCTGCGGTCCAGGATTTACATGAATGTCAAGAGCTGACAAAGAACAACACTAAAGAACCATTAAGGAATTTTGTATACTCAAAGAAAAAAGCAGTTGTAACGAGAAGGATAAAACTAGAAAACACAAAGATGCACCAATATGGTTTGCAGCGCAATGATCAATGAGAATTTTTAACAGTAATTTTGACAGATGATAAAGCCTAATTGCCGCCCTATCTTCTTCAAGGCAACAGCCTATGACTGAGTGAATTTAAGTGAAATTTACCTGCAATTGCTCAGGTCGGTTGTGTACATATCCACTAGTAAAATACCAAAATTATCCCGAAAGTATTGGATTGCTGGGAATTTGGGATCGTTAAGGAAAAGCTTTTCAAATAAACTGATCTAAATAATATGGTGTACATGAAACTTGGCAAACAGAAATACAAAAGTAAGAAACATGTCTAAAACACAAGTAAAAATAACCAAAATTGACGATTCCACAAATTTTTGAACATCAAATATCATGCATTTAGACATAATGAACATTCACACGTCATAAATGTATGAAACAAGTTCGCCCTATGACGGGGCAAAGTGTCAATGCAATGTGGACTTACGTGGGAAAAACATCTTAGAATATATCATGGAAAATAACTAGAACTAGGCTACTATGCTACATACCAAGTACTCGAATACACATCGAACATAAAGAGCACGTATTCGAGACATTCATAACGCTCTTGGAATGTTATGAGACAATGTAAAATTGACTTAGATAAGTGATGCGTACACAACGTGTATCTTTTCCCACATAAAGAGTTCCACAAAATTTATAACAGACATAGTCCTAATTCATTTCGGGTAATTATTCACAGGTCGAAAAGATATGAAACGATTCGCCCTATGATGAGGCAAGGTGTCAGCGCAATTTAAGAAAAAGGAGACGAAGAAGAAGAAGAAGAAGAAGAAGAAGAAGAAGAAGAAGAAGAAGAAGAAGAAGAAGAAGAAGAAGGAGGATGAGGATGAGGAATGGGGAAGAAGAAGAAGAAGAAGAAGAAGAAGAAGAAGAAGAAGAAGAAGAAGAAGAAGAAGAAGAAGAAGAAGAAGAAGAAGAAGAAGAAGAAGAAGAAGAAGAAGAAGAAGAAGAAGAAGAAGAAGCTATTAGTGGAAGTAGGCTATTTTTTTCTTTCATGCAACGCATTCGAATATAATTTGAGTATGCAAAGGACATATATTCGAAACATTCATATCACAAAATGGATATTTAACAGTGCATCATAACAGTCTTGCTGTTATTCCGGTCAAAATCATTTGGATAAACAAAGCAGTTTACGTAGACAGCCATACAAAGACTACATGTGTGCACAACGTGCAATAACTAGAAACAACTATATTTGCGTGCAAGATACCTGACTATAGTCGGCACAGTTAGTGTACACGTGTATGTTTGAAACATTCGTAACGCTCTGGCAAGAGAAATGATGTAACATTAAAGTTAAACTGTGATCTTCATTGTACAGAGCGTAATATCAGGTTGGAACTCAGTTATGTTTGTAATATTTCTACAATCAGACATCAAGTCTTGCTGTAATTTGGACCGAAAACGTTTTGGTATGAACAGAGCAATTAAGATATGAGTAAGCAGTCATACAAAAGCCGCGTATCTGCACAACATGCAAGCCACAGGCATCTTTTTCTCCACATTTCCAAAAGTTATAAAACCGGTCTACCCTTTGATGGGGCAAGGCGTCAGTGAAATAAGCTTATGGGAAAAAGTATCTTAAAATATATCATGTGAAAATATTGCTAGAAGCAGGCTACGATGGTTTGGTGCAACGTACTCGAATATGATTGAGTGAACAAAGTATAAATATATATTCGAGACATACATAACATTCTTGTAATGCTATGAGACAATATAAAATTAAGGTTAAGTGATGTTATCATGTACAGTACATATTAACAGGTTGGAACACATTTGTGCACTGCTAAACTGATATATAACAAAGAAAAATAACAAAGTGTTGCTGTTATTCGGGTCGAAAACATTTAGACAAACAAAGCAGTTTACGTAAACAGCTATACAAAGACCACATGTGTGCACATTATTTCAATAAGTGAGGGAGATATCCAGGGAATGGAGAGAGCACAGAATGAAATGGGGAAATGGATTCTGGGAGCACCACTATGTACAGCAACAGAAGCAGTCCTAGAGGAGTTAGGATGGAAAAAAAATCACGGACAGGATTGCCAATGCAAAGTTATATTACTGGGGGTATCTACAAGCAGTAAGTGAAATAGGTGGTGCACCAAAGTTAAGAGTGATTTAGTCAAGGAACAAACAAGATGGGTCAGGAAGAGATAAGTTAGCAGAGACATGTGAATTGAAAGGATATGATGGGGTTGATAATTTGAAAGTGTACCTAGGTAAGACTGTTAGTGTTACAGAGGGCTAGAAGGAGGAATGGAAAAGAAGCGTCAGGGAAAAGAGTACATTAAATGCGTACAAGGTATTGGACAAGCCTAAGAAAAGTGTGTGTGTTGGAATGGAGGGAAGGGATCCAGGTTTCTTTTTCTAAGCAGGACAGGAGTAATCAATCTAGGAAAAAGAAACCAGAAGTGGACAACAGGTAGTAATGAAAAATATAAGGTGTGGAAACGAGAGGTAGGTGAGACAGTGGATCATTGGCTGTTGTGGTGTGATGCATATAGAGAGATAAAAGATTTTTTTCAGAAAGTGGCACAGGGAAGATTATACATGTAATTGCAAGGGTTTAGAAGAGGTTCGGTGTTTAGTGGAAGAGGAGCGTGTAGTATGGGTTTTAAGTTTAAAAGCTGTCTTTCTGGGAGGCAGATCTTCAAAGCTTAAAATTTCAAATGGTCCTAATTTGCTTAATTTTCAAAACTGTCACCCATCTTCACGAATAAGCTATGTATGGAAGTATACTGGTGCCTAGTGTGGTGCTTCTGTGTATAAATACTCTTTTAATATGCACAAATAATAGCCAATGACAGACAGTCAAGTTAGCTGGAAACACTCTGACTTCAGATTAGCCAAAAAATACTATACAATATTTGGAATGGTAGTGTACAGTCATAGTATTTATGAAAGATATGTAGCCAAGTAAGCTAACTACTGTAAATTGCTTTAATTTCGCTGTATTGTTTCTTACGTTTATTTCACTGATGCCATTAAACCATGAAAATAAACACACAATGAAATAGTATTTTAACATTGTTTGAGTGGAATTATGTCCCAAATAATGTAATCAAAACTGCAATGAAATATCAAAAATACAAAACTGTAAAAATTTAAACATGCAGAAATAATGCACTTTACAACAACTTGCAACCATATATGTGTATGCCTCTCTGATGATGCCAAAATACAACTGCACTTTGAAAGTGTCCAGAAGTTAAATAAATTTTATGCACGCTAATTTATCATTGAAGGAACAGTCTGGAACATAGATTTATGATTAAGGTTGAGCATACACACTGAAAAAGTTTTCATCACAAGTAATTTCACCCCACCCCACCCAAAAAAGTCCACTCAAGCACTGGATTTCACTAAGCTGTAAAACCCAACAATTATGTCTGTGTGACAACAGAGACATATTGTTTTTCTAGGAATTCTTTCTTTCTTTCTTTCTTTCTTTCTTTCTTTCTTTCTTTCTTTCTTTCTTTCTTTACAGGCAAATTTGTCCAACATTTCATTTGAAAAGTATTAAACATAGAAACTCTAAACTTTGCATAATTACATTTCCATACATTAAGTCTTGAGATTTTGTAAAGAAGTTCAACAGATTCAAAAATCACACAAATTAGGGCCATTTGAAAATTTAAATCTTAAATATTTCCAAAACTATTATAGGTACAGGTAACCTATCCAATTTCACTTAGTATGTGTGTAACACTGCACATTTTTGTTATTTACTTGTGACCTCTAAAGGTCAAAGATCAAGGTCATTTTGCCATTTGAAATTTTCTTTAAGCCATAACTTGATCAATTCTAATCCCATTTTAATCCTGTTGGGCTCAACCTGTAGATATTGAAACAGTACATTATTGTAATTTACATGTGACCTCTATAGGTCAAAAGTCAAGGTCATTTGGACTTCTGAAATTTTCACCCAGCCATAACTGGGCCTCTTCCATCTAATTCTTATCATGTTGGATTGAAATTGTAAGTATTGCAACACTGCACATTTTTTGTAATTAGCATGTAACCTCTAAAGGTCAATGTCATTTGGCCCTTTGAAATTTCATCTAGCCATAACTTGCCGAATTTTCATTTGACTTGGATCATGATGTGCTTAAATTGTAGATATTGTAACACTGTACATTTTGTAATGTACATGTGACCTCTAAAGGTCAAAAGTCAGTGACATTTGGGCCTTTGAAGTTTCATCTAGCCATAATTTGGTAAATTTTCATCCAATTTCAGTCATGTTGGGCACAAATTGTTGGTATTGCAACACTGTACATTTTTGTAATAACATATGACCTCTAAAAGTTAAAAAGTCAAGGTGATTTGGACTACAAAATTTTCATTAAGCCATTATCTTAATGAAATGCGAACTACCAAAAGGCAAAAGTAGCATTTAATATTTACAACTTTTGATGGCACACAGACAGATTTGCTTTGAGGCACCTCTTGTTTGAACTGCTTCCTTACATAAAGTAAAAGCAAGAATTGTGTTTTTGTAATCTCCCTTGTGACTGGTATGACCTCCTCCCTATCAGAGTTAGAAGGTGTGTGTGTAACTCCTGCATAACTGCTAGCTGATGATTAGTTGAGTTATCCATGGCCGTATCAGTAAGTTGCCATGAACACCATTCAAGCAAGCAGTCACTGGTGAAACTTGTGCCTGGCTGCAAGATGCCTTGGAACTTGGGAACCATCTCACAGCTCTCTGTTTGACCTGCATATTCCTATACCATTTGATAAGTACAGGAGTACACTGGCTGTTTGCTGTGTAGATGGCAAAGGCACAATAGTTATTTCATAACCCAACTTGTTCCAGCTTAATACAGCGTGCAAAGTACTGTGTAGCTGTTGCATGTAACCTTTTCCATTGTGTCAAACAAAATTTGGCTATTTCAATTTGCAAAAGTAAAGAGCTAATTTATGCCCTGGGGACATTTTTAAAGTGTGACTGACTTTTTGTCCACACAGCAGGACATACTACAGCCTAGATCTATGACTGGCCCCTCTCTATTGCTAACCACCATACAGGCTGTGGGGTATAGAGACAATAACATGTATCCTTCAGTTGCATGTTTGGTTTTTCATATGCAGAGTTTTATGTGCTAATCAACACTTCAAAGAGAGGTATTGCCTTTTCCACACCTTAGCTTGCTCTCCACTGACAGAGACCTTGTTGCCTCGCGACCTTTCCATACAATGAACTGCACTTTTCGTTCACCAGATGTCACCAGCTATGAGACCAGACCAGTGTGTTGCCTTATAAGGTCTTGGACCAGTAACCCCTCAAGGTCGGGTCAACTGATCCACAACTTTTGATCGAGTACTGAATACTGTTGCTGTGTCTATTGGATGTTAATATCACAGGAGCAGAGCATCCCAAATTAAGTCCCATCATCATTTTGGATAGGAAAATACTTATCAACTGTGAGTTTTAGAAAGGCACTGCTACTCTAGAAATATTGTAAATCATGTGATAACTTTGTGTATTTTTGGAGACATATTTGGCGCGGAACGGTCAATCATGGAGGTAAGGTACACAAATGCACCTGTAAAAAAACAATCTAATCACATGACCCCCATTTTCTTGGTTTTAACTTGTTGCTACCGGTATAAACTTGAAGCAGAATGCCAAGGAAGTTGCAGTTTTACGTTTCAAATGGGAGAAATAAGCCAGTGAATGTCGCTATTTTAACATGTAAATGCATTAGGCCTAGGTTACTGGTCCAAGACCTATACCCCAATATACAGGCTTTTGAGTCTGCATGTATATGCCTGTTTTTCTGTACACACACCTAAACCAAATGACATCTTTCACTATTTTTTCACATTTTCTAGGCACACAAGGGGTGTCAAGAGGAATTAGCATATTTGTTGGCCACATATGAGCCAAATACAATTGGGTGTAAATTATGGCAGGGTGGACCACTCTCTGCAGGGGGTCATTGCAGGTACAACACAGTTGTGTTTGTCTTTTTTTAACAAAACATATTTGCCAATACCAGTAAATTACTGCCATTGCCTTCAATTTGTGTTAATTACATATTTTGTACTATTTCATATGACATGTTGATGTCAACACGGAGTGCCAAGCTGCACTGTCTATTGGTATTGGGAAGGGGGCACACACAAATGCAAGAGCTCTTGTTTCACACAATAAAAACAACTTTAACATCCAATCATTTCATTTTTTTTTCAAGCACCACATTGTGCTTTATGATGACAAAAAATAAAGCTTGAACATGCAGATCACTATATATATAGGTCTTGGACCAGTAACCCCTCAAGGTAGGGTCAACTGATCCACTTTTGATCGAGTACTGAATACTGTTGCTGTGTCTATTGGATGTTAATATCACAGGAGCAGAGCATCCCATATTAAGTCCCATCATCATTTTGGATAGGAAAATACTTATCAACTGTGAGTTTTAGAAAGGCACTGCTACTCAAGAAATATTGCAAATCATGTGATAACTTTGTATTTTTGGAGACATATTTGGCGCGGAACGGTCAATCATGGAGGTAAGGTACACAAATGCACCTGTAAAAAAAAAAATCTAATCACATGACCCCCCATTTTCTTGGTTTTAACTTGTTGCTACCGGTATAAACTTGAAGCAGAATGCCAAGGAAGTTGCAGTTTTACGTTTCAAATGGGAGAAATAAGCCAGCGAATGTCGCTATTTTAACATGTAAATGCATTAGGCCTAGGTTACTGGTCCAAGACCTATAAGCTTGCCACACCGGGAACTGGATTTTTTTTGCCACCAGATATCCCCAGCTACCAGACCCATATTTGTTGGCTGTGAGGAGGACAACACGGACTGCTGGGGACCCGATTGTAACATTTAACGTACTTTTAGAGAATGGGGATCTAATAGTAATAGATGGAGTACTTGAACTGGGAACCGTCGTCAAATTACAGGTTCAAATCACCGACACGGACAATAGCACTTTGCTGCCAAGTTTGAAGTCTTTAGGTATAATAGGGTAGATGGGCTCAAGATGAACAGGGGCACAAGTTGAACAGTGTGACGTAAATTCCCTTTATTTTTCATATTGACCACTGGGTGGCATGTGTTGTGTCTATATTTAGATTCAGCATATCAAGAAGCGTCACGTGACGCCACACTCGACTCCATCAGGGCGCCGTCTTTTGCAGGACAGCGATCGGGGCCTGAACTGTCACGTAAGTAGGCCTTCTTAAGCAAATGAGCTTAGACGACATACCTCATTCCGGTGTTTCAATGACTAGTTAAGTGTTTCACCCACAAAAAGGTCATGTTCCCTCCAAAACTTGGTGTAGTCGAACGTATACTTACCACATGGTATAAATCGAAATCTGACGTTACAACTTACAGTTTTGTTTCATGCATCTTTTAAATTGTGGGCGATTTTAAATCCAAGTAAACGTCAAAACAGTGGGCTCAAGATGAACATTTGGATAACCTGCTTTTACTGCTCATATGTGGTCATAGGATTAAGGTATCGAATGTCTCTATGCCGTTATATTTACATTATATAAGTTGTCAAATATAAATTCACGTGTTTCCAACAAATCCACTTCCACCTGTTGAAGGTTTGTAACTAATCGATCCATAAATTGCATTGTTTCAAGTGATTTATAAAAGTACGATTTGATAGATTTATGGCCGAGATCTTTATCCTACACCAAATGCTAATTAAACAAATCCCTTTTTCTTTTCAGCTTTTAATATAATCAAAGGTCTATTTAATTCAAGATAGGGACTTTTAGACGCTTCCTTCAATTTACTCAGGTTTATGCCGATTAAAACACACAAATAAGAATGTTCATCTTGGGCCTATTTGCGTTCGCCTTGTTACTATAAGGATGGATACACTACTTTCAACTATGCTTCATGCAAATGAACTTTCAGACATTAAAATAAATTGTCAATATTGAAAGTGTCCATAATGGACTTGTCTTTACGTAATACCAAAACTACAGTGTAGCTGTCAGGTTTCCTAAATAGGCCTGAAAAGTTATCAAAGCAATAGAAGATATCCTAGCAAACCATAGACATCAAAATCTCTACATGTAAAGATAGGGTGTAA